>NW_004624847.1:2741119-3101373 GCF_000247695.1 Heterocephalus glaber
ATACCGAATAGTTTCTCTAGTGTGAGAAACTGAAAGTGTAAATAAGGATGAAAATGATTAAAATGAATAATTGGTAATTTGAAATAGGAAAAGGTTCAAAGGTGGAGGGGTGGAGAGAGGGCAAGGGGAAAGGGAAGAAGGGAAAGGAAAAATTATGAGAAAGAAAAAAAAATGGAAACAAAGTCTATGTAAATAGGGAAGGGTGGAGGGTGTGAAGGGCGCACAGGTAATGGGGGAAAAAATACGAACCAGGATACATCATGTTCAGGTACAAACACCCAATGATAAATGTAAACATATTGTATACCTAAAATGTACCAATTAATATATAAATTTTAAAAAAAAGGTGCCCAGGCTGGGCTCAAACTTGAGACCATCCTGCCTCAGCCTCTCAGAGTGCTGGGATCACTGGTATGTACCACGAGCCAGGGTAAAACATCCCCTTTCTCCTCCAGTCTGTCTGTGGAGCTTGCATTCTGCAAGGAATCCTCTGGAACCAAGTTTGTCTGTCCAGATGGCCTGACGGGAGGAGGCAGGGCTCACAGGTCCAATAGCGCATAGGAGGGAGAACCACAGCTTGTTGTTGCCACAGTCTCTCCAGGACAGGATCTCTGGAGGAGCTGAAGAGGAAACTTCAGGTAATAACATTCCTTGGCTGGAAAAAATCCCAGCCGTCCACATCACTGGTATGGAAGCTGTTCTCTGAGCGGGGAAGCAGTTTCCCAGCATCATTCTTGAGTTAGTCACAAGGAAAGTCAGATTTTCCTCCCTGCACACCACACTCCCTTTCTCCCAAGCAAATTCCAGTGACACAAGTGACAGTGTCACAGGAGAGCACATGGGCTGTGGCTTTGCAGACCTCCCGGGTGGAGATGATGCGTCCTACAGCTCTGTGAGCTCCTAGTCACATGCGCTCCCTCTGAGCAGTTCCTGAGCAGACACAGGACACATACTTGTTCATGTGCTAGTGTGCAAGGGACTTTGAGCTGATCCCGAGGATGTGGGCAGGAAGTGAAGGCAATTCAGACACAAAGTCAACTTCTTCAACAAGAACCATCACTCCCTTTAAATTTTAGAAAAGCAAAAGCTATCCTGATAATATTTATTTACCAGACAGAAAAAAGTGAAGACAGCCTCACGAGGAAAAAACAGCTCCCAGAAATCACAGTCAGATGGTCAGGCCTGGCCTGGCTGCCCAGAGCAGAGCAATCCTGCCCTGGGCTGGGTCCTGATGCTCTGGGAAGGAAGGCTGACCTCCAGGCAGAAAGAACGTGCCAGAGCTACATCCGGACCAGCTGCCGGGGCTTTGCTCTTGCTGCCGTTCCATCAAGAAACTAAAAGGCAACTTTCCTTTGAAGTTCTGGCAGTTTGAGGTCAGAAATGAGACACAGGGAATCCACAAGTATGCGTACACCAGGATGGGCAGAATTCGCCCTCCTCTTCCCCATTTTGGACTATCCTAAGCCCAGATGGTTTACAGCTCTGGTCACGCTCAGGCTGCTCCCACAGGAGAGACTCAGTTTACACTTTCCTGGAACATGTATTCTGAGCATGAAGCTGATCAACACGGAGGGAGATGATGCACCCTGTCTGCTCTGAAATGGAGGTATTTTAGGACTAAGAGCAGAATAAAAGGCACAGTGAGCAAAGAGCATGTTTCACATTGCAATAATGTAAACAGTGTGCTGGTTATTCAAGGCAGTGTTGGATTTTTAAATTTCTGAATTTGTGTTTTTCCCCCCTCAGATGATGGTCTTGTATCAGTTGCAGTAGAAAGCTGAAACCACACAGTAAATTGAACAGGGAAAGCAGGGTATGAAGGATTATTGAGTAAAGTGGGGGTTACAGATATGGAATTGGCTAGTAAGAAATGGACTCTGAAGAAGATGGGAACAGTCGCTGTAAGGAGCAGCCACTCTCCCTGGAAGTGGGACAGAGCACTCAAGGGGACTTTCAGGGACCCCCTCCCCCCACCAGGACAGAGAAGATTCAGACCTGTGTGAGATGACACCACCAAGCTCCCTGAATGGCAGAGAACTGCCATGGTGTTGCACCAAGTACAAGAAAATAAGTGCTCTAAAACTTGCTGGAAATGTGCTCCACAGCGTCCCACGGAAAGCTGTTCATGTGAAGTTGTCTTCTTCTGCCACAAAGCCTCTCACTTGAAAGTGCTGGGGGCCTTGCTGGCTGCCATATACTACATGAGTTAGGCACTAGAGAGCTATGGATGCCACACAAGCTCCGGTGGAGTTCCAGGAATTGCTACACACACAACTGCAAGAACATGCAGAGATAATGTGCTGGAAACAAGAAGGAAAACCCATGCCCAGCAGTGACTCTTTAGAGGCCTCTACTGACATATGTTGTGCCAACAGGCAGGGAAATACTTAAAGGGCCAACTTTTACTTTTCAAAATTAAGGTTAAATTTGGAGCTCAGAGGTGGTAAGTTGAAAGCCAGCACAGTCCACCCCTTTAGCTCCTCAGCTTTCATATGCGCACTTCTATGCACATTTGAATATTTGTATAACAACAAAATAACTCCATGTTTGTACCTAATGGGAGACAAGATGCAGCTACCTGCCTTACAAGTTAAGAAATTCATATTCTTTCCCCAAAATGAGGAGACACATAGTTCCAACAGGCATTATAGTGATCATTGCCTATATTAATTATTCCTCAAATTCTATCATAGTCTCACTGATCTTTTTGGCAAAAAGTATAAAATCAATTTCCAACAACATGTCCATAAAGAAGAAACAGAAGAGTGATGAAAATATGGAAATCTACTTATGCTGTAATCTGCCAGTAGGCCATATTCATACCCAAGGTTTCCTTCTTCTGCTGTTACTTATTTCCTTGCCCTTAGCCAGAACCGCAGCTGCTCCAGCTCTTCACCTGGTAAAGAAACCTAAGTCTGCATTCCCAAAATGTTTAAGCCCTTGATCATCCTGCCTTTTCCTGGTTTTCTCTAGACCTCTACTAAACTTTATTAATAGGTAGTTTTCACATGAAAGTACTTAGAGACACTCACAATCCTCTGTGTTCCAGATATGGTTCCAGTTGTGCATCAGCAACCTGATTTTCCCTTGGTGATCAGGATCAATCACTCCAGCCAGTGGACCAATTCCTCTTCCGAATGTTAGTCCAGTGGCCTCGGGACACTACCTGGCCATAGGTAAGTCTTATCTCGCTCAGCAGTCATGACAATTCCCTGATGAAAGCACTCCTGCCTGGCAGTGCAAGCTCTCCACAGCAGCAGTGCCTCAAGCTGCTAGAATGGAAACTTGAACCTCAGACTCTTGTATTCTTGGCACATTGGTCTCTCACACAAAGCAGATAATGCATCCTGCAAGACAGGGCCCTGATTTAAGAAATAATTTATGTACCCATTTTAGGAACACAAGCAGAACAAAAGACATCCAGGAACAAAATAGACAAGTCAATTAGGAATATTTCAAATTGTAATAATGTGAACAGGATGCTGTCTATTTGATGTTGATTTTTCAAATTTTTTAAACTCATATTTTATCCTCTAGAATAATGTTGCCTTCAAAAGGAAAATTGAAAAATACTATATTATAGGTTATGAGTTGGGTGTTCCATTTACTATCATTTTTTCATCATAATCCCACCTGGCAGATAACTGTTAACTTCCAGTGTTTTTGACAACTGTATCCCAGAGCTACCTCTGGTAGGGATATTGGTAATAGAGACTTGGGTCAGGCTTCCATGGCTGTAACAGTCCCTGCAGGCATCTTGTCTCAGAAGTCTGAGGATTCCCTGGAGAAATATGTTTCTTTTTCTTTTCTTTTCTTTTCTTTTTTTTTTTTGGTACCGGCGATCGAACTCGGGTTGTTGCGCTTGCGCAGCAGGCGGCAAAAGCACTGAGCTAAATCCCCGGCCCCAACGTGTTTCTTTTTCTATCTCCTCTGAGAGGGAGAAGATAAGAAATTCAGGAAAACAAAGAGGAAGTAACAGGAAAAAAAAAAAAGAAGGCAGGAAAAATAAATCCTTTGAAATATGAAAAATATTTTAAATACATTGCTAAATAATCGCATCTCTGTCAGAGAAGATAATGGTACACGTAGAAAGCTACAGCTGTGCTTTAAATCCATCAGAGACCAAAACTCATTTTAACCTGGCTATTTGGCTGATTGGTTGGTTGGTTAGTTAGTTAGTTAGTTGGTTTTCCCATCGTATCTCCCTGCCATAGATATCATAGAATACATTTGATTCTGTGTGAAAGGTCTGTAATCTTGGATCTTTCGGGATAACTTTAAGTAAAATATTTAAAAGTGAACATAAGAAGAAGTTGGGAAGCAAGGAGACAGAAGGCTTACAGGCCAAAGAATTTATGGTTTTATGCTTTGTGGATTTGGGAGCAAGAAAAAAGAGGAAAAAACCCACAGCTTGTTTTAAACCATGGTTATAGAGACTCAACAGCAATGGGAGTAGTGGATAAAATGTTGTGGTGGGAGATGGAAACCTCATGTATCAGCCAAACCTCACTGATGACGAGTTCGTTTCTAACATCCACCCCGGCCTCTCCCATGGTGATGAACTTCCCGCTTTGCACTTTGCAGAATAGCCAAGTGGAGCATGTACTTACTGGGTCTGTGGCTAGCCATAGACCTCTGGGTAACTGATGATTTATTTCCTTGCTTTGACCAAGGGCAGATATGAATGTGTTCTATGTTTCAGAGAGCAAGAAGAGAGGTAGAGAGTGTCCTACAGGAGCCACAGCCCAGCACACACCCAATGCCTGGGTCTGATTCCTCTCCTGCTCCAAATGGGCAGCTGGGCATGTGGTCCAAAGAGATGGGAAGAGTCAAGGAACCTTTTCATGACCAAGAGGATTTGACACTTGTTTCTGCAACTGAAGGTGTTTGGCCAACTTCTCTGAGAGTACATTATTGTGAGATAAAGAATCGGAGCAAATTTTTCTAAAATTCCTCCATTATATCAGCTCATGTGATCCATTAATTATAAGTTCCTAATTGTGAAAAATGGGAAAGCCTCAGCAGGCTTACACGAATAATGACAACCAGCAAAGAACATAAAACAGAAATTTAAAATCCAAATTTCAAAGTGAATGTGTACACGTGGTGCCTTGGTCTTGGCTTCTAACACCAGTCTCCAATAAAAGGAACCAGGGCTCTTTGGAAAAATGGCTGAATCCAGGACTCGGGCAGAAAATATTCAGATAAGCCCAGAGCATCTTATAGTGCCAGAAAGTAAGGACATGCTCAAAAATTTTAAAAAGGAAAAAGAAACAAGCAACGGAGTTAGGTCAAAGGGACACAAGCTCCAAGTGTTAGAAGCTCCCAGTGCCAGAGCTAAAGGGTTTGAACAAAAAGAAAAAGTGCATGGGACGATAACCTAGAGTACAAAATAAATACCAAAATCTTTTGTGGTAGCAAGAAATAATGAATAAAGAAAAGAGTGAGGCAGGGCCGGGGATTTAGCTCAGTGGTTTCGCTGCCTGCTGCACAAGCGCAAGGACCTGAGTTCAATCCCCGGTACCAAAAAAAAAAAAAAGTGAGGCAGAAGACACAGATAAATCTCTCATACAGAAGAGCTTCTAATCATTTCAATTGGTACTTTGTCCTTGAGGAGGTGAAGCGTAATTCCCCACTATTTGGACATGGACTGCAGCAAGTACAGATGTGCTGCTTCCAAAAAGTAGATCCTGGCAAGGTCAAGAGAAACTTGACCTTGGCAGGGTGATCAAGGTCAATACCAATAGTGATGAGTCATGTTGACTGGATGTGCCCTTGATGTGGCCTCCATCCCAAAATACACAATCCCACTCTCATCAAGGAGAACCCAACTGAGGGACGTTCTACAGAACATCTGATCAGTGCTCCTCAGAACTGACCAAGGCATCAAAAGAAAACCAGCAAGGACCGTCTGAGAACTTGCCATGGTTAACAGGAGCCCACGGAGACACAATGACTCACTGTCAAGTGAGACCCTGGGACAGAGAAAGGACACTGGGGAAAGACTGGAAATTCGGACAAAGCACGGGTTCTCTTCACAAGGATGCAATATTGTTAGTTCATCAGCTGTAACAAGCACTCCACACTGATGTACGATGTTAACCTTTGGGGAAACCAGGTAGTGTAGTCAGGAACTCTCTAGACTCCAGTTTCCATTTTTCTGTGACTCTAAAGCTGCTATACAAATACAATGTATGTTTCAAAAAGTATAACCCTAACATCCAAGGCTCAGGGACAGTTCATGGTGACACTGACATCCCATCCATCAGTTCCAATGCAGAGTGGCCAGGGGCTTGCACAAGGCCTGCATGAGACTGCCGGGTTAATGACACATCCTTGACATGTCCTGGTTCCCTTTAGCATAGGGCATTTCCTGGGGAGCCTGCAGTGGACAGCAAGTTCCCCATTGGGAGAAGCACTGCCATTTTGGATAAATGTCTTGGACTGGGGAAGTCCAGCCTTCAGAGTTACTATGGGAGGGGCCTTGTGTGTGGACAGATACATTCACTTTCTATGACTTTCTCAGTGTTTCAACCTAAGTCACTTCTCAAACACATGGGATTTCTTGCACTACAGATCCATAAGTTGTGTATTCACAAAGATTCTCACTGATTCGTGGAAACAGTGCACCACATCCGGAACACTATTGGCATCTAGAATCTCATCAGATAGAAGAAAACAATGCTACCCATGGTCAAGTTTTTCTCAGATTTGCCCTGTAAGTTCTTCACTGTGTGCACAGACTAAACAATAGCATTTTCAGTTAGACTTCCATGACCACATTTGTCCTCTATGCAGACCACACAACTCCTAGTGTACTCAGGAGAGACTGATAAACTTGTCCTCCTATCCGGGCAGTTGTTTTCACTTAGGCATAGGTGAACTTCTGAGCCACATTAGCTATTGAAAAAATTTTCAAGTCTTATTGAAATGTCTCTTTTATGGTGTATTAAGTTATC
Source organism: Heterocephalus glaber (assembly GCF_000247695.1). The sequence continues at coordinate 2,748,079 of NW_004624847.1, forward strand.
TAGCATGCATTTCTTCCTTACATTTGATTATAGATCGTATTGCTATTGTCTTATCATGGTGTCTTACTGTGAGTCCCTTCTGCACACATACACTTTACAAGGTAAACACGTGGAATGTTTTCCACTTTTACTTATCGGTTGATTTGCCTTCAGTTTTTTCTTGGCTCCTATAGGCTGCTTCTTCTTTTCTTTTGGCATCCTTTAGAGGGCACAAGGATATGAGAGGTGTTTTGTCGGCCTTTTGACTCCCAGAGGAAGAGCACAGAGACAATGAGTGGTGGCCCCAGAACTCAGTGCTGGGGCCCCTAGAGGTGTGGGGGCTGCAAGGGATAAACTCTTGAGTCCCACTCAATAACTGCAGCTGTGCCGGAACATGGCTCAGTGGCTACCGATCTTCGTCAGTTTAAAGAAAAACAAAAAAAATCACAAAAATTGTGATTCTTAAACCTGCCAATTAATGTAATGACAAATCAAACAAGGACCAATCCCCACAAGTGGATGAGCTTTTATTGGCAGAACACATGGGCTTTCTGGGGCTGGATGTGGCCAGCAGGCACCGTGCTGGAGATCTTTTCCTAGAAGGACGATGCTGGGACCGTGCAGGACTCAGGTGGGCTGAGCGGCCAGGGTAAATCACTGGGCTCCTGCTTCAGCACATCCTCTGAGCAGCTCACAGTAGCCTTGCTGCTACTGGTCTTGGCACTGCTGCGTCGCTGACTCACAGAGCTGATGAGCCACCGGCTCCCCAAGGCTCCAAATGTGTGCCCGAGCTCCACCCGCCCCACCCTGTGGGGACTCCCTGGTCCAGTGTCAGAGACTTTCGAGCCAGAGGGAACCAGATGTCTTCATGTCCTGCTCCTCACCATTGAAGATGAGGAGATGCAGGAGAGAGAAGCTGGACCAGTTGCCAGGAGCGTGCACAAATCACGGCTATTCCGGAGCTGGTTCTGATCCCTGCCCCTTCCCTCCCTGCCTCCTCTCCCAGAAGAAGTAGGCCACCAGGGACCCCAGAAGCGTGTCTCTGGCAACTCTGAGTTCAGACCAGCTCTGTGATCCTGCAGGGATTCCTTTCCTGTAGAGACAGAAAAGCCAGGTGTGAGACTCAGAGTGGATGGGTGAAGGATGCCATCAGGACTATGGACCACCTGCCAAAACATTTTAGATTACTGGAAATTCCATTCAACCCAGCCATATCTTCCCAAAAAGGTTCAAGACATCATATTACAGGGATGCATGCGCAGCCATGTTTATAACAGTTCAGTTCACAGTAGCTAAAGCTTGGAAGTGGCCTATATGTCCATCAACAGATGAATGGTTGGAGAAAATGTGGTGTTTACACACAACCGAGATAAACCTGAGTCATTTGTAAGAAAAAGGGTTCATCTAGTGAGCATCATGTTAAATGAAATAAATCAGACACACAAGCTTAAGTATCACATGATTTCTCTTATATGAGAAACCCAAAATATAAATAAAGAGCAAAATAAAAGACAGATGATAGGAAGCAGGGAGATGGATCTTTCTCAGAAGGCAAGGAGATGGGGCGGGCAGGGGTGACCAAAGGGGCTGGGATGTCAGTACCTGACCAACTGCACACGAGGAGAGCAAACGCTGTGTGCTGCTAACAAGACAATGGGAAAGGAAAATAAACAATGTCCAGCTGAGCATAGAAATTACATCTTTGTTTCTGTCACTTAAAATCAATTTAGTAAAATGCGTTCAATAATTCTATGCATCAAAAACCCACAAAAATCACTACAGAAGAATTACTTGACTTCATAATTTTAAGAGAGGCAAAAATCTCCCTAAGTAGGGCTGGGGATGTAGTTCAGTGGCACTGTGCCTGCCTGGCAAGCTCAAGGTCCTAAGTTCCATCCCTGGTACCAGGAAACAAAATCTCCCTAAGTAAAACCTCACTCAAAAACCATCAAGAAAATAATTTGCTACATAAAGTAAAAAGGCTCTGCATCTCTGGAAACACTATAGTTGTGTTTCAAGACATCTAAGTAGAAAAAAATCCATAGCCAGGTTTGATATTCTTTTTTTTTTTTTTAGTTTTAATGAATGCACTTGCTTTATTGCAGTAACCTCTGTACAAAGCAGCAACTGCAATACTCAAGGTTAAAACATTTAAATAGCATCTGTGTGACAGTTGTAGTACAGTATTATCAAAATATTACATTTTCAAACTTAGTAGATAATCATCCATCAGCACTCAAATCTTTAAATTATTTCCATAGACTTAAAAAAAGTAATATCAGAAAGCAATATAAAAATAGGAACCTAAAATACAAATGTGACAAATAAATATTTGATTTAATTAACTGTTAATCAGCTTAACGCTAACATTCTAGCTAAACCCACTGAATTCTCACCTATAGGAATAATGAACTCAAATGCCATTGTAATTATTTATTTCCAAGTTATCACCAATGATTATAATTAAAAACTTGGCATTAAGGGGCCGGGGATTTAGCTCATTGGTTTCGCCGCCTGCTGCGTAAGCTCAAGGACCCGAGTTCAATCCCCGGTACCAAAAAAAAAAAAACCAAAAGCTTGGCATTAAAATAATCAAAATTCAGCATAAATAAAGTTGAATGAATAGCTTCAACATTAGCTAGCATCTTTAAGAATTGTTCAAATTTTGAGAGCGCTACAACAACCTTGAAAATTTTTGACCTGGTGTCTAAAGTGAAAATAAGCATTTTTTTAAGTGAAAAGTTTCTTACAGTATTCACAGACAGTATTACCCTCCCTGCATTATGCATATTTAAATATATTTTATGTACTTTATACACACTTGCATGATACACAACATTTGGTTCCTGTAGTACAGACCACAATGATGTTTTCCTGAATGGAAAAGAAAAAAAACCCTTAAATTAAAAAAAAGAAAGTGTACCTGTGCACATTTCAAGATAGCAGCACTCAGTCCATGCCCTATTAACCATTTAAAAAGTTCACACATGATATTGTTTAGTGAATGACATTTCTATTCTTTCCCCCTAAACACTGCAAAACTTGTAATGACAAAATGGAACGATGCTGTGAGTTATAATGCAGGAAAAAATTTAGAAAAATCGATTACTTCACTTTCTTAATAGTTTGACTTGAAATGGGCATATCTCCAATTTATACTCATGCAGCAAAATTACTGCAACACTGAAAATAATTTTTATAGATTTTTTTATCAAGAATCATGAGAACCTGTGTAATCCTCCGTGACTGCAACTTATCAATGAACCCAACTGAAAAGGACTTTAGATAAAATGCTCTTCATTTTGTAACTGGATGATAGTTGTGGAAGTTATACTATGGCCTTCAAAGGATTGCCTTTGCTCTCCATGAAACTTATAATCTGTTGATCTGATTTTGAACACGTTTACTAAAAAAAATTAATGAACCATGATCACTGTAACCAAAATACCAGCAACACAAACTTCATTACATGTACCTATCTGTATCTGTGTATACATATACACACACATACAGATATGTAGACACAAATCCCTTGAAATGTTTTTAGGTAATCCTTCCTTAAAAAATGAAAAACTTCACATTAATAATTGTATATAAAGCTTTTAGTAACAGTACATATGCACTGTCAAAATTGTACTAGTAGACTACGATGTCAAAACAGACATTTCAAACACACAAACTGGCAGTTTTTCTTAACACAAAAGTTTTAAAGTATTAAGAATGGATTAAATTTCAATGTTCAGAATAATCTGTTCAAACCTGTGTGCATTAAGACTAAGTGTACTTGACAATTGAATGAAGCCTAAAAGCATTTCACTAAGAAACCAGTGGTCCATTTAACCATTTGATTAAACATTACTTTAATGATTTCTAAAGAATGGTATAGTATAGTGAAATTCCACATAGTGTTCATTGAAATAGTCTATTAAATAACATTGCTTTGTCTAAATTTCCTTCAGAAAAATCTGTTACCATTTCTTAAAAGTCCCTCAAATTTGAGGGAAATTCCAAATTAGGATAAATATCTCTTAAAATAAATACAAATGATCTTGAAAATTTTAATTTAAAAAATGACATGTGATTTTTCAGCACAGTAAATAGAAATACTGGGTAAATCTTCAACCTTCTCTACTGTTTCAAGAAAATAAACCCAGAACAGCCCAATGGAAGTTTAAAAAAGTATCTTGGACCTTTCCTTTCCTAGTTGTATATTTACATATACTCATACAAACCTATCCTTGGGGTTCACTTTTTGGCTACCCCACCCCTCCTTTTTCCCATTTTTCATTAGCCTGCCCTAATTCTCACCTTTTATATCTAACAGATGCTTTTACAAAATATAGGAAACATACAGTACTCAACACTAATTGGTCAACCAAAGATGAAAAGCAGGGTCCATTTTAAGGTGAAAGAGACTAGAAATAAAATATCTGAAGGCAAAATTTGACATTCTAAAAATTTATAAAAAGAGAATATATGGATGAAATTTGGTTAGTTTCAGAAGGCACCCAAGGCTAAAGGCTTTTTGTACTCCTTTTATCAATCAAAAAAAAAATCACACACTTTTATTGCTATTCAAGTAGCAAAGGAAAACTTTACTCGTATGAACTTCAGTCCAACAAGAGAGACTAATCATTCATAAAAATTGAGACGTGGAATTGACTAAAACTGAAGTCTCCATACACATATCAATGAAACAACTTTCCTGTGTGCTTTCAAATTAATGAAATAGTGAAAGAAAAGTCACAGTTTGCCACTGTAATGTTAACGTGTCATTGAAGATTTCAGTCACTTCATTAGGCACTACCATTCTGGAGGGGAGTCTACTGTGCAGAACATTTAAGAATAGAAGGTAAGGTCATTCTGATGGTTCCCACAAACCAGAAGGATTGGCGGCAGGTCCTTAGACAGAGCTTCTAACCATGCCATGTAGAGAGCACTAGGCACAGCACCCTTTTGTGCAACTGGGAGACTCATGACAATAATATTTGCTGTGCTTGAATGTTCCTTTAATAACTTATTTAATCTTATCTGCCGGTATGTCTTAGTCTTATAAAGTTCAAGTTCATTATCTGTTATCTCCCAAGGTTCATCTTCTTTCATTTTCTCTGCAATGTCTTGTTCTTTATCATCTTCCTGAAGTCCGTATGGCTCAATCATTTCATCAAAAGCTACAGTGTTTTCTTTCTTTGGTTTGTTATTGATATCTCCTAGGACCACTATATCGGAGAAGTCTATTCGGAACTTGCTAAGCAAAGTAGCCATCACTCTCCGATCATGGTCTATTCTGTTTATTTTTCCACCAATGAATACTCTGATCTTAGATTCTTTCCATTTTTTCTTGGTAGTCAGAAGATAGGGTATAATAATGTCAAACCTCCATCATCAAAAAGCCACCAGACATCAATAGTTTCTTTCCTTGTTTTTTCTTAAACTGTGTACTAGCTTCAAGAAGCTTTTGGTTGGCTACATTTAAAGGTACAATAGGGCCTTTGGATTCTTTTTTCAACAGTGGTTGAGTTGGAGTCTTGCCATCCTCTTCCTCATCTTTATGTGTAACAGATTTTCACCAGATGGTTTGGAAGTATCTAAGTCTGATTTTTTACTGTATTCCACATTTAATACCGCATCCTTGGTGCCAGGAGATTTCTCTTGTGATGATAACAGTTCTTCTTGTCCTTTAAGATGAGATATATCCAGACCTTCTTTTAAGCGGATAACCACTACTCCATACTGTATGTCAAAGGCATCATGAAATAAGTTTATATACATATCCACATCCCTCATATCTGCTTGCAACCAATCTTTCTTAAATCCAAGGACAAGTGTGTTTGGTTTCATACGACCAAGACCAGCAGCCTGCATCAAGTATTGTGCACCTTCCCTCAAGTCATCTGCACGGACAGAAGCATAAAAAGCCTTCATTTTGTTTTTAATAAGCCAGCACTGATATTTGGCTTGATCCATGGACATCTCTTTCATCGCTTGTCTTCTAGGGCCCATATGCACATGGCCACAGATCAAAGTTTGATATTCTTAATGTATCGAAACATTTGAAAATCATTAAGAAAAAGATAAACATATGCAACTTGAAGAAAAGGCAGGCTATTTGATTGAGGGATTTCAAAAGAAAATGCAAAGAACCAGTAAATAAATCAAACGTGTTGTGTTTGACTTAACAAAGGGATTGAACTTTAAAATAAACATTATCATTTCCAAAGCACTAGACAATAATTGGAAAGAAGATTCGTGACCATCTCCATTGTCAAATCCACAGGGAGGTGGGTGTGCCTGCTCTCCAGCAGGGAGAGGGCCACATGCGCTAAGCTTTTCAGAGTGACCCAGCCACATGCTCTGGCGCGCCACAAAGGGCTTCTAGAAAACTGTGCTGAGGCGGTCAGTCACGTAGATGAAGCTGGTCACCATCTCACTGCTCAGTGAGACGTCAGGAGAAACCTACGTGACCACAGATAGATAGATAGATAGATACGCCATTGCAGAATGGAGTATTGGATTCCATGCTGCCATCATGTGAACTGTGCAGCGGGGAGAGTCTGGGCCTGAAAAACTACCTCTCACTTGGAGTAAAAAGGAAGCACATTCCCGTATCCATCCACCTGTGGGTGGCAGTCCAACATTTTATCCACATATGAATTATGGTTGTGTTTAGGTGATGGTGCACAGCCTATTTTTTTAAATTTTATATTATGGGTACATTTTAGGTATACAATATAATGACATTCATCATTGGAAATTTGCGCCTTTAAATAATCTCTCTTGGTTCTTATTTTTCCCCCTTTCCCTGCCCTCCCTTCAACCCCTCCATCCCTCCCTATTTACAAAGACTTTGTTTCCACTTTTTCATTTTCTCATATTAATTCCATTCCCTTCTTTCCTTTCCCCTCCCCCTCCCACTCCCCCTTCCCCTTGAGGCAAGCCTATTTAACAATGTGGAAATACAGTACAGAACTATGTTAGTGTCACCTGAAGAGGGGCACAATACTTAGAACATACTGCAGTGTAATGCATGAGGCACTTTCTGTTACCATAACAAAGAAAAACTAGGTACTTATAAAGAAAAGAAGGTTTTTTTATAGCCAGGCGCAGTGGCCCACACCTGTAATCCCAGTACTCAGGGAGGCTGAGGCATGAGGATTCCCTGTTCAAGCTGAGCCTGGGCAATTTATCAACTCAGCAGGACCTCAAAAATAAAAATAGAGGTAAAAATAAAAATAGCTGGGGATATAGCTTAGGGAAAAGGCCCCGGGTTTAACCCAAGTAACACACACACACACACACACACACACACGCACGCACGCGTGACTTTATGTAGCTTGCAGCTCTGGGAGCTTCTGCTTGGCTCCGGTGAAGCCGGTAGCATGGTGGCAGAGGTGTGGAAGGCAGCAGTCACAGGGTCTCAGGGAGCCAGAGAGTGGGGGAGTCTCCGCATGACAAGCTGCTCTGGAGAGAAGGTGCTCGGAGCCCCCGGGACCTGCCTCAGTTCCTCCCGAGACGACGCCCCAAGCCCAGCACCATCACAGGCCCATCTCTCAAGGCCCTGCCTGTCCCAGCCCTGCCTCCGTCGGGACCAGACTTGGGGACAAGCTCATGACCTGGGGGAAAAGCCACATCCAAGCCCTTGGGTGAAAGCATGATTCAGTGTTGTTAAAAAGTGTGCGTGCCGTTGTAATGGGTGAACCCTAAACGGGAAAAGCAGCATCGATATTCGGAATACAATCCTGAGAGGAGAAAAAGCAAAGAAATCATATAAATTAATGTGTTTTGTTTAAAATAGAATGAAGAGTGAAAAGAGGGAGAGGAGATGATACCTGGAATCGACAGTAGGCCAAGGAATTTGGGCTGCTTTATTCTCCGTGCTTTCCACTCTTCATCCAGTTTTAATTCCTCAAGTAATATTTATCACTTTTATAATAAAAATAGTGTTAACATAGTTTGTCTCCAATTCTTTATGAAAAAGTAAATACCACTGAGAAAGAAAACCGACATTCATGCAATGAATTCTATTGCTCCTGTGAGTGCAGATTTTTTTTCACCAAACAAATATTTGTTTTCCTCTTACAAATCATGCATCATTTGATTTGATCTCCAGTCCTACCTGAGCCGCAGTGAAGTGATTAACTTTCTTTGGGACGATGGTTAAAGTACCTGCGAGTGCTAAGGACTTGCATACTTCGGTCTCATATGTAGAAGCACTTCTAACAAGTGACAGCAATGCCTAAGAGTCACTTTATTGGGAGACAAATGGAATGGTAGGAAACGGCTCTGTTTCTGCCTTCAGTGACTTCACGCGGTTTCTATGGTAAAGTCTCCCTGTGCAGCAGCCTCTACCCTTCCCAGCGTGCTCCAGGCTGTGTCACGTCCGCACTCGATGCCTGTGTGGAACTGTTGGGAAGGTGACGATGAGTCTGGATCCACCGTGAGGCACTGCCTGCCAAAGAAAATAAGTCAGAAGCCGGGACGCCGGGCAAGACGTGTGCCTCTGCTGGGAGTTTCCAGGCCTCCCCTCTAAGGCACGGAGGCAGCTCCCGCGCTGGGCGAGCTTCCGACACCTGGACCCTGGGGCTCAGGCTCAGAATGCAGCTGTTCCCCAGGAGCTGCTGCAGCCTGGCTGGGGCCTGTGAGGACCCCTCTTCTCCCCCTTGTGTGTCCGGCACCCTCTCCTGATGTCATCACCCCACTGGGCTCCACTGCTCCCCCAGCACCTACAGACTCACGTTTCTCCTCCTCCCTTCAGGGCTTCCCTCACTCCAGTCCTCTCTCCCCAGGACAGGACACATCCTCAGCTGCCTCCCTTCGGGCAGGTCGCAGTGGACAATTTTGTTCCCCTCCAGGACCCCTCATTTGTTTTGAGTCTACTTGGCCTGGGTTCAAATCCCAGCTCAGCCTCTCTGGCTGTGGGATCTGGGGAAGTCACGTCCATCTCTGTGAAAGGGATCGTGCTGGACCCGGAACTAGAACCGTACAGGGTGAGAAGCAGCCAGGCCTGCTGTGCTGGCTAAGGAGAGCGAAGTGGTTCTCATCTGCATCCTCAGTTAGAGCTCACACAGCCGCAGAGATCCACGCGAGCAGCGTGCACATGGTGTGAGGCCAGAGAGCCTCTGCGACCTGTCCAGGCCCGGACGACAGGGCCCGCTGGCAGCACACCAGGCCTGGCCCCAGTCCTCCTCTGGGCTTTCTGTGCCCTTCCAGTCAAACGACAGCGGCGGCTTCCTGAACATAACGCCTGCCCCACACACGGCTGGGAATAAATAAATACATAAAATAGCCATCCCTCCGCAGTGTGCAGTCAGCAGTGCCTCGTCTGTAGGATTTGCTCCCTTAGCTAATCAATAATCCCAGCTCTCTGAAACGACCCCTTTGCCTACGCAAAGGAAGCCCCGGGCGGAAGAGCAGCTCTCATTCTGTGTGAAGGGGCTGAGTGAATATTAGGGTTTCTCCCCTTGAACACAGGCAAAGGGGGCTTCTGTATTTCCATCCCCCTTTCATTAGCAAAAGGCTGGTTGCAAAACTCTAAGTTGAGGTCAGAATTCTCTTTCCGCACTGGGCAGCTCACTGCCAAGCGGGAAAGGAATGGGCCTCCTGCTGCTGTTCCCGGCCCGCTGGCAGAGTCCCGGAGGCAGCAACGTCCCGTCCGGGGAGGAAAGGCCTGGCTCCGTCCTCCCTTTGCACTGTGCGCAGTGGGGCAGGACCAGGCGCTGTCACCCCAGGCCCGGCGCTAGCTCACCCTGATTTCATTTGACCCTGGGCCCCTCAGCCGCCTGCACAGCAGCTGCCCCTCATGGTCATCAACACGGTGATATTCACATCACCTGCCGTTCCCCTTGGGGCTTTGCAGGGAATGAACCGCAGTGCTGCCAGCTGTGGCTCTTGGCCTTTCTCAGCCGGCCGGCCACATGCCATCCTGTTCCCCCAGGGCAGAGGGGAATCTGTCCCTGCCAACTCCGGCCGTCAGTGGAGTCTGTACAGTGCAGGGCGGCAGAAGCCACATGCGTGTCTCTACTCGTCTTCCTGCTCCCTGGCACGTGTGACCTGGACTTCATCATCCAGCAGAGCCGGGCCTCCATTTACCCCTCTCCTGAGCCCTGAGGAGCATTCTCTCCACCTGGTGATCCACCCTGCCCCAAAGTCCTGAAGACTGGGGAGAGGAATGTCATTGCCTCACAAAATGAGTCATCCTCAGCTAGTGCTGAAGCACTGAGGCGAGTGAAGTTGCTGCACAAGAGCCACCGAGCCCGAGCTGAGCCCAGTACCCTTGCTGTGCCAGCCACCAGGTGGCAAAGAAACCACTGAGGTGCAAGGGACTCCGAGTGCGCTGGGCCCGCAGACTCCAGGCAAACGTGAGCACCTAGGGCCAGAGACAGTGCAGTCTCCTGAAGCCCAATCAAAGAATCTCAGACACCCAAGGGACCTGCATGTCCTCGGAGTGAGTGCCCCCTGTGTACCCGGGAGCCCTGTGTGAGAGGAGCCAGCCTGGGAGAGAGTATCCAGGCACACAGTTGGTCTCTGAGCTGAGTTTTGGAGGACGACAAAGTTAGTGAAGGAAGAGGAGCGATTTGAGCCAAGGTGAGTGACCAGGACAGGACAACCGGCCTGACAGAGGACAACGCGTACAGAGGCTTTGGGGAGAGACCGTGCTGAGGGCCTGGCTCAGCCACACCAGGGTCCAGAGATGGCCCTGGGTCTGGGGTCCAGCAGGACACAGTGACCACAGTCGGCTCTGATGGCAGCCAGGCCTGGCGGGATCTGGACTCTGCCACTTACCAGACCATGTGACTCGGGTGTGGCCATGCCAGCACCCTCTGTGCCCTCTTGGGGGAAAATGAGACCACAGAAAAGAATGGAGACTCAGAGGACAGGGACCTGAGAGAAAGCCCCCCCCCCCATCATTTTTAGCACTTCTAACATCTCTTTCCAATGCCCCCTTATAAAAAAATACCATTTACAAAGATAAGCACCGGGCTAAATAAAATTGAAAACTGATTATACGAAGAGAAAGAATAAAATAAGCTGATCAGGAGAGAAATCGGCAGCACCCACAGGCAGCCCTGAGAGTCCTCTGCCTACGAGATGAGATTAAATGTGACTCCACTCCCCATCAGGGGATCAGAGGTCCCTGAAGAAGAAGCAAACCAACAAGTCCCTTTCCATGGTGCAAATATCCCTGGCTGTCCTCCGACTGCTGACCCTGGCTTCCTCGCCCATCACCTCCCTATCCATTCTCCTGTGTGCATCTCCTGGTATCCATCAATTACACTTTCTATTTTCACAGGGGATGTTGGATTATGTTCCGTGTATAGAAATTGCTATGATTGCATACTTTTGACTTGAAAATGTGTGTGTGTGTGTGTGTGTGTGTTGTGGGGGGGGGGTCACATTGCTGGGGATAGAACCCAGGGCTTCACCTATACTAGGCAAGTGCTGTGCCGCTGAGCTACACCCCAGCTCTCAACCTGAACGATTTTAACAGCTCTGAATGGCTGGGACCTATCCGCAGCTGCGGCACAAAGCCCCTTCCTCCTGCAGGGTCGAAGGTAGGGATGATTAAGGCCTTGGACTCAAACACGCAAGACTTGAGAACCCGAAACTGCCTTTGTTCAGCAGTATGCAAGCGTGCTTTTCTAAGTTACAATACCAAATTATATGACTTTAAGATTGTTCCGAATTTTTGTGGTTTAGTTTCTAGGAGCTGAAATTTGGACTTCTGTGGGGTGATTAGTTTACAGTTATAAATCATTACTGTATTCGATTACGCTGAATGCAAGGAATAGCTGTCTGTTTGTGGGGACGTAGGATTAGAACATTGAAATGTTCACAAAAATTCCCTAAGCCCGATAGATATATGAGCTGGCCTTCATCTCCAGCTACTCAAGGCGTCCACTTAGGGAAACAGCTGCACATTGTCTCTATGTAGGCCGATGATGGCTTGTGTTCAAATGAATCCCTATAACGAGGCAACAGTGTCCCAGGGGCCACCTCTCTCCATCCTAACACTTGCTGGTATCTGGAATATCCTCTCTATATTTTTAATGAGTAGAAGACTTTTGATATCTATTAAAATGAGCTACTTTTTTCCAGATTGTTGATCTAAATTACAAAACTGCACCCTGCATTTTTGATTCTTTTGTTTCTTTTTTTTTCATTCTTCTTTTGTTTCGTTCTGTCAGCTCTCAGTGGACCGCCAGGCTCTCCAGGATGCCCTGATCCGTGAAGTAAGGACAGTTAACCCAGTGGTCAGTGATGGAACATGGACAGGACATTGGCAAGGGGCGTGGCAGTGCAGTCACTAACAGGCACCTGATAGGCTGCCAGGCTCTGCTTTGGTTAAGCCAAAAACTGGGGTAGTTCCTCTCACCCAGCCCCAGCAGCAGTGTGGTCCCTAAAAGTGACAGTCACAGTCATGCCATCTGGCAACATAGAGAGCATTGGTGACGCAGGAAGTAGCTGCTTCTTGTGAGAACAGAAGCCTGGTTATAGTAGAGGGGAAGAGGGTGAGTGCTGGCTGTTACATCAAGGTGACAACGGAGGTGGCTGGAGAAGTCCCGGAGTCAGAGGGACTTGCCAGAGTTGTGTTGGCTTTCTTGGTCACTTCTTTAGGACGCTCCATTAGGGCACATGCTGGAGCTGAGGCAGGAGGCTGCAGATCCAGAGAGACTGGGCAGTCATGGTCCTGAGGAGAGAAACACAGGTGGGCCCTATGCTTGCTGGCTGCAGGACCCCGGGGCCAGGCAGGAAACAAGAAAAGTGCAGAGGCCTGGGGTTAGCAGGGACTGGGGACCAAGGGGGTCTCCGAGTCCCAAGGCCACACTCCAGGTGACCTCTCCTTCAAATGCCAACTTTGGGATCTGCGTGGGGCTGGCTGTTCCCACGTGGATCTGTCCTGAGATAGAAACTTCACTGCATGCTGAAGAAAAAATATGGAACAACGCTTGTCCCTGCAATCTGTGCTAGCCCCACCCGAGCCTGTGGAAGTCTTGTCTTTGTCCCACCTGGCCTTCTCAAAGCAGCTGGCAAGTGGCTGAGCCAGAGCCACGAGGTACTGCAGACCACGCACTGCAAAGGTTTTCACATGACGCTCTAACCCACGCGTCACAGAGGAGGAAACTGGAAGAGAAAGAGCCAAAACTAACATGGCAGGATGTGAAAGGGATGCATATAAAGTTCTGCACTGAACTTTAACAAAATGCCTGCCCATCTGGAAGGAGAGGAACCTGACAACGAGTCATGAACTGACTGGTCAGCCAGGCCCGGTAAGTGAAGACACATGAGGCCACCCCTTCCTTGTGCTGTATTAAATCCCTCCACGAGTTACTCAGAAAGGAAATGTCTCCAGGAGTTCTCAAGACAAGCCGTGAGAACCAGCCACTGTCTGTATCTGCAGCAATTTCCGTGGTCACCCACACCACGGGCTTGGGATAAAAATCGGCCCCAGCAGCCCAGCCAACTGCGGTGGCTGGAAGAGGTCACTCTGACATCCTGGCTCCAAGGAGCTCCCTCTGGATGATCTACTTCCTGTGCACTGGAATGCATTGGGGTTTCTTCAGCCTAGCAACATAATGTAGGTCACTCCCCATCGTTTTCACCTCATTGTCACCTGTAACCCCCAAGGCAGATAGAACAGAACTCTGTAGACACTAAATGCTCCAAAAGCAAGTTGCCACTTAGCCTTAAAACTGGCTCACTAATTCCCACTGGGGCTTGTTGGCTCAGGCAGCACACAGGCGCTACTGGGAAGGCCGACAGGAAAGTGGGCTTGGAGGTAGTCCAGAGATGAGATGGGCCAGGCCAGGCCAATGCCGGAGTCCAGAAGAGCCCAGGACAGCAAGGGGCTTCTCAGCAGGCAGTCAGGTCACCACACAGTCCAAACCATAAGGACGTTAGCATGATTTTGACGCAAGCCACAGGAGCCCTGTCCTACTGTGCATGCCCACCGAGCTCTCCCTTAGCACCCCAGATCCTGAAGTTTCCTTTTACGAATAAAGGTTCCACATTAAATGTCATATCGTCCTGCTTCCAAGGGGCTCTGACTCACTGAGAACTTCCACAGTGATAGAAGCCACACGGCGTGGTGGGCCTTTGGCTCACTCCGTGGGGAGCAAATGGAAGAGGCCCAGCTCTGGCCGGGGACCAGAGCTCAGCCAAGAACTCGGCCACTTCTGGATGGTAGGTTTCTCAAAGACGGGCTGGTTTGGGGGCAATCCCAAGAAATGCATTTCAGAGTTCTTTGACCTCAATTTGGAAATCACTCCTCTCATCAGGACAAAGGAGCCCACACACAGGGTGTGGGATTATAGAATTTAGAAATCCAACCGCCACCTAAATGCCATAAAACTTGCTAGATCTGCAGTTTCAGTTGTGTCTACATGGATACTGTGACCTCAATTTGTGGGGTGGGGCGCACTTTATGAGAGCATTTAATCCTTCTCAGCATTTTGTAAGCTGAGGTTCAGAGACATTAAATGATTTAAATAGTACAGAAAGTGAACTGAGTAAAGATTCAAATTGAGGTCTCAGCTTCAATATGAGGCAAAAGACACTGAAATTCCATTCATTTGATGATCACAGTGAATTACCTTCCACATGAGAATTACAAGGTCCAGTGAGAACAGAGATTTCTAGCTGCTTGTTTACTGGTGTATCTGCAGTTCCTGCTCAGGTATCTGTGAGAGGGAGAGAGGAAGAGAGAGGGAAAAGGAGGGAGGGAAAGAAGGAAGGAAGGAAGGAAGGAAATATACCGCTTAATCCTGAGCCTGTGAATAGAGAAGAAGAACTATCTGGAACTAAAGAGAGAGGTTACGCTGCTGGTGGAAGCCAATGTTACTCAATTCAAAAGTATTAACTCCACAGCTGTGGTTGGGTTGTGTAGGTGGAGGAGACAGTGTCTGTCTACCCCAGAGCAGATTTTGGACAAGCAACAAAGCCTCTCATGTTGACTTCGTGGTTTCAAGTTTCCAGTGTCAGCCCCAAACCTCCCGCCATGGATCTGAATCTCAGATGGATGCCTCAGAAGGGAGAGTCCTTCTGTTCACCCCTTCTAGCAATCCCTGCTGATACTGATGATCACCACTCATCTCCCATTCTTCTTGGGCCTCCTTTGTTGGATAATGTTTAGTATTTGAAGTAATCCAGTAGCATTTATTGTTTTATGGGGAAATTTCTGAGAATTCTTTGCAGCAAATGCTGGCATACGGCCACATTTTTCCTACACTGCCTCAGTGAATTCCATCATGTAGATTTAACAACTTCATTAGGGCCAAGTTGTGTGCATGGATTTTTACATCCTTGAAATGGAACAGGCCTGTATTAAGAGGATCTTTCTAGATGCATTAATGGCTTGTGCATTTTAGCAATTTTGATTGGTGCCTTCAGCTTGGGAAGACAGAATTTATTGGTAAATTTCCATCTCATCAAGGTATTTGTAGTCAACGATGGACCACTTGTAATGGTGTTAAGATGGATAATGTGTGTGCCCAGTGGCAGAGGAAAATCATTTAACAGTTTGGGGTACACCTTGTACGTGAAATGCCTAAAATGGACCTGGATAAAGGGTGGTTTCCTAAAAGGCTACAGCAATGTCATCTTGTGTTATGGCTTGTGTCTAGATGTCCCCCCAAAAGCCTCACATGGTCATAGATGAGGCTTTTTCAGAGATGCCTGGATCTACAGTGTGTGATTGATTCATGTGCAATGCTAGGATTAAGGGTGGGTGATTTCTAAATCAGTCCACTGATTGGTTTGGCACTGCCTTAATCCTGGTAAGAAAAGAATCTTGGAGGTACCTAGACACATTATGAGAACAAGAGTTTACAGAAGACTTATTAAACATTGCCACACTTGAGGGTCAGGGATTTAGCTCAGTGGTGCCACCACCTGCCTTGCAAGCACAAAGTCCTGAGTTTGGTCCCTGGTACCAATAAAAAAATTGTCACACTGAATTCCAGAGAGGTAGAATCATGACCTTGCATCTGACCACCATCCTCCCTATGTGAGCAAAGCTCTACATCAAGCTGGCTCCTGCCTGTGTCGAGGGACAGGTCTGCCCCTTTGTGAGCCTGCTCTGAACCCAAAGCAGAGCCTCAACTGTGTGGCACTTTTGGACCTCTGTAGACTGTTTCAGTAAGGGATCCAGGACCACTCTGAATCAGTGACAGAGGAAAATGCACATGGAGATAAACAGCTTTTATTTGCAAGTAGAATGATGTCAAGATACCTTGCGTAGCCATCTATCCTGGGCACCGAGGACCAACCAAGAGAACCTAAGGACCAGAGTGTCCTGGAAGCAGGCTTGACACAGCCCATCTCACACTGCATGGAATCCAGAAGGATATGTTGTGATACCACAGTGCTTGGGATTTATTATTCTGGGCTTTGGAAGGGAAAAGGAAATACAATATATATGATAAAGATCTCTTAAAATTCCATTTGTATCCTGCATGTTTATATCAAAACACTTCCCACTGAGACTCTCTACATTTGAGAGGCAGTAACAGGCGTCATTAAGGATCAGGCCTCGGACCTCAGATCTCTGCTTCTTAACAGTGATCTGACCTGAAAATATCACCTGCCCTGGGAATCTACTCCTCCATCCTCAGAGGATGCTGAGGGTTAAATGTGATCATCTCCAGGAAGTGCTTAGCCCGGTGCCTGGCACGCTATAAACACCCAGTGAATTTTAGTTGCATTTCATGTCATCATTGCTTTGTTAATCATATTATATTCTCATGGTGACAATCGGGGCCATTTGATCTCAGCTGGAATATGATCTGCTAACCTCCTCTCCTTGCACACCTTGTCCTTGTGTGTCCACAGCCCAGTGGAGATCTCTTTGAGTTCCACAGCCCCGTGCTCAGGCTGTTGTCCCAGTCTGGAGGAGCAGAGTCAGCAGCATACTTGGAGCTGTCCCACTGTACCCAGACCAGACCGTCATGTGCTTCCCCGCTGCCTCCAAAGCCACTGCCCACTTCCAGAATGGGCACAGGGGCCCAGCTGGAAGAGCTGGATGAGTATCACGAACCACTCAACTCTCAATTATTGCTCATTTTCCGAAATCGTTACCCCGCTGATGTGCAGTTATGTGCCAGCTTCATTGGAAGGGCAGCAGTGTCTAAATCGAGGCTTAGCAAATCTTCCTGCCAATGAGTGGGTGGGACCAGCGAGGGGCACACTGGGCTCTGTCAGTTACACAGCCTGATGACTTCATAAGAACTGTCTTGGGCGAAGCTCACCCCATGGGCCACCATTGGTCAATCCCTGTTCTAGGGATGCAATCTCCTCTCTACACACAGTTTGGTCATAAGGAGGAATTCAGGCTGAAGTTTTCTTCTCTCTGCTGGAATGAAAAAGTCGATTGTGTTTTTAGTTTTTTGGAAACTAGACTTACAGAGGTTTGATTGGAAGAGAAGGGGCATTTCACCTAAATGAATTTTGGTGTATGCAGTATATATTCACACACACACACACACACACACACACACACACACACACGAGGGTCTGTGAGGCAAACCACTGAAGTCATTGAGAATGCCTGACCCTTTTCAGCTGGTCTCCATGGGAACGGATGTGAAAACAAGACGCATGCCCAAGCGCACACCGGGGGTTTCTGGCTGATGAGGTCGCCTAGGAGGCTGTTTGCTTTCTGTCAACCCCTGGCCGGCTGCTCCTCCTCTCCCTCTCCTCTCCCTCACGGCGGCCGAGGCCCCCACACCAGGCTTCCGGGCTGAGGGCCAACATCTGCTTCCCATCTCCCGCGCACAGTTTAGCAGCGGCTCCGGCCCAGATTTCCCGCTCACAAATCATCCTCATCTGCACCCTGCTGCCACCCGCCTGGTGTCCTCGGCCCATCTCCTTTTTTAGAAGAGTGGCTTCCCTTCCACGTCAGCTCACTGCCGGGCTGCGAGCCTCTGAGCTGATCATTTTCTCAAGTTCTATTTTCAAGACTTGGACGAATTCACTCTGAACATTTAAATTAGCAGTACCAGATTCACAGTTAGGTAAAACATACGAGTTTATTTTAATAAAAATAGTGAGACAGCTGGAAGCAAATATATGTCATAATAAGAAATGGGATATTTGATATTTTAAATAAACTATTCAGAAGTAGAGGTAGTTAACACACACTCATAGCTATGTGTCAGCTAACACTGGGACTGGTGACCCATTCTATTCTCACAGAAACCCCCACAAAATAGATATTATTGACCTTACTTACAAATGAGGAAACTGAGGCACAGAATGGGTAAGTACCTTACCTAGATGGCTGAGATGTGACAGTCCTGTGTGAAGAACCCTGGCTCTGCATGCCCCTTGATCCAACTGCTTCTTAGTTTCTTCAGCTGTAAAACCATCCCATTTCTTAGCTGGGAACCTGAGGCACTGAGCAGTTAAGGGAGTGAAGCTGGGATGGCCATTTTCAGGTCTTTCTAAGCACTGTCCCCTGACCACACACCCAGGGTGTCTCAGCCCTGCTCTACGGCAAACCCCAAGAAGTTTTCCTATTCCTCTCTGTGGAATTAGAGTTAAAAGCACTGCTGAAGAAAGAGTGGAGAAACCATCTCAAACTCAAACCCAGTTTCTCCTGCCTCAGAGGGAGTTGGGGCTTCCTCACACAGCCAGCAAATTGATCCCATACCAGGCAGCCCCTGGGTGTCCCCTGACTCTACCCAGTTCTGACACACACAACCTGGAGATGGCATTGGGTCCCCCAGCTGAAGGCTCAGCCCCTAGCATCCCCCACTAGATCCCAGTCACAAGCCCTTTGGGACCTGAGCTTCTGATCCACCAGCTGTATCCAGGCTCCCGTAACCCCTCTGGGGCACAGTAAATGTACAGGGGGCTCACAGGACTCAGGGACTCATGTGCACCAGGGTAGAGCAATGCACCACAGCTGCAGCTGAGGAGATGCCACAGTTAGGGGTGGGGAAATGCACTGGGTTTCCCTGCCCTCTCCTCATCCACTGCCCTCCAGGGTGCCCCCGGGTTCTGCTTCCCAGGGACTCTCCTCAGCCTGTCCTTGGGGTTTGCGTGAAACTTCACCACATGAAGTGGCAAGGAGCGTGGTCCAGTGCTAGGAGACTGGGTCCTTGCCACCCAGATTCATCAGCCTTTCTTTCGCATGGGTATGGGGCAGGAGCCTTCTAAATGAGGTCCTATCATCCGCTATATATCAGACAAGATAGGTCAGAGAATTGCTTTGTGGCCAGCTCCAAAACACAAGAGAAATTCTAATTTATAGCCTCCTCGGGGAGAGAGTTATGAGCCCAGAACTGTGGACAAAACCCAATATATATAATATTGCAAAACAACTTTCATTTTCCATTTTTCACAGAAACATGTGAAATGCAGATTTCTCTTAACTAATTGACACCATAGGAGAAATAAAATCAATGGTAAAATATTTTCACATAAAAATCCAATGCATCATGTATCTTTACTATGGTCAAAATGCCAACGACTTTTAGAGGAACTCAATTTTTAAAATGAAAGCATAGGACCAGAGATTTAGCTCAGTGGTTCCAGCACCTGCCTCGCAAGCACAAGGTCCCAAGTTCGATCCCTGGTACCAAAAACAAACAAACAAACAAACAAAAAATAAAATGAAACCAGAAATTAAGAGAAAGGGTACCAGGTCTTGTACTAATTCTCAAGTCATATTACTGGGAGATAACACAAGAAACACACGATGATATTCTTGAGGCCTATTAGGTACTAAACACTGTGCCAACTGCAGGAAAAGGAGACGTATTTGGCAGTTTCCTCCCCACACAAAGAACCAGACACTGAAGTGGGAGTGAGGTCTTGGTGGTCACCTCATGGTGTAGAAATGCCTGTTCTGAACATGAGGGATGGGCTGCCCTGGTTCCATTCCTTTCCAAGCAGTGAGTCAGGGGCCGGCTGGGCAGGGAGATGAGCGTATGCTGTGTAACAAACAGCACCAACATCTCAGCAGGCTCCTACAAGTCCATGTCACTCGCATTACCTCTGTAGTACAGCAGGGGGCTCTGCTCCACGTGGGCTCCTAAGGCCCAGACTGTTTTGCACCTATGTCATCAAGAGCACAAGGTTCACACTGAGAGATTGAAGGAAGAACGTGACTTCTCACCGTCTCCCCAGGAAAGAGTCTTCACCTCTTTTCCTGGGCGAGAACTCACTGTCCCAGGGCCCCCTCCAGCAGAAGGACAGGTTGCACGTGGGGCCTGGTAGCTCCCTCTGCAGGCTCCCAGAAGAAGCCTGGGACACAGAGAAAGGAGCACCCCAGCCTGCTTCCTCACCGTGCCCTCTCCTCACTATCTCTCCTCCCCGGAGGTGAGAGAGGAGCTAACCGGACCTTCAGGAGCAGAAAGGACTGCTTGAGAAAGACAACTGGATGGAGACCCTGACTCCACAATATATTGCAATTAAAATATATTACACATTAGGTAGCTGGCTACAAGTGCATGGATGTATGTTTCATAAGCAGTAAGGTTTCGAATCCTTAAAACAACCCTGTGAAGCTGAGTAATTTGCCCATGGTTGCACAGAGAGTAAGTGATAAAGCTATTAGAACACAAGTCAATCGGACTCCATGTTTCCCCCATCAACCCCCACACAAGGCTGCTTATAATCGTGCAGAGCAACGAGCATGAGATACAGGTTTAGTGCATTCTTTATCTCATCATCACTGGTGCCGCCTCGTCTCTCTGAGGTGTGCCTTACAACTTGGTGGTTGCCTCCACCCTGTTTTCTTCCTCCTCTCCCCCCCCCACTTTGGAAATACCCTTTGCTTTGGTTTGGTTTCTTTAATACTATATGCACCACATACTTGATTTTCCGGGTAGATGTATGCATCCCGGTGAAGCCAGTGCATGCAGAATAACACAGAAATGTATTTATTTATCTATTTATACAGAAAGACACAGATGACATTTAGTCTGTAAATAGTCTTTTTGATTCCATCAGCCCTCTTCAACATTCTCTAAAAACAAAATCTCTCTGTTTAGTAGTTTCTATAGTCTGAAAGTAAAGTATTTGTAAAGAAGAAAAATCAGAAATTAATTGCAAGAAGCTGACCCTAATATACGGAATTGGCTGACTGGGGTACGGGTCATATTCCCAAGCTCCCTCCACCCTGGGAAATGAAGCTGCCAGCTGCTGTTATCAGAGCACGTGCTGCTGAGCCTGGTGAACTGGAGTATTTGGTAGCAAGGGTCCTAGCACCAAGACGCTCTGACTCCCTCTTACTGCCTCATTTAGGAGCTGAAGGAGAATGCAGAAAAATAACAGCATGACAAGTTTGTTGTTTCTTAGAAGTAGTTTCTTCCGGGGATCTAGCTCAGTGGTTTCGCCACTTGCTGTGCAAGCACAAGGACCCGAGTTCGATCCTCGGTACCAAAAAAAAAAAAAAGTAGTTTCTTCTCCCTATACCCAGCAATGTTATATGAGCAAGTTTCAGATAGATGGATCACACAGTAACTGTACCATTTCTTAAGATAAGTTGAAATACCATCAAGGAAACCAGAAACCACAGGACTAGAAGGAAGTGCCGGGGAAGAGTGGAGGAAATGGGGATGCCAGCTGCTGTGAGGCTGGCCAGCCAGCCCTACGCTCGCTCGAGCTTCGTACCTCCAGTCTCCCATGCCTGCTCCGCCTTCGCCACCTCCTCTGCTCCTCCAGACCTTTCCAGGGCTGGCTCGCATCCCCACTTTCTTCAGCTGTCTGTTCAAATGATTTATTTCTTTAAAAGCCCTGACTCAGCACCATTTATAAGAGACCTAAAAAAGTGTGCACACACACACACACACACACACACACACAGCTCTCATTCTTCTACTCTGCTGTTTTTCTGCTTAGCGCCCATTACCACTTAACACACTGCATACCCGCTTCTGCATATGATTCCAGTTAGTCTAGACTGTAACAGTAGACTCAACATTAATGTCTCGACATCGTGCAAGTTTGACTCGGGCTCACGCAAGAGTCCAAGGCAGGAGTTGTCACTGACATCTCTACATTCCCTTCCATTCTGAGGCTACTCCATTCTTGAACCCAGGGAGCAGGAGAGAGCACCACGTGGAGACACGTGCGTGGAGGTATTCCGTCCAGGTGCAGGGCTGGAATTGGGACGTTTGACTTTGCTCATTTGATTGGAAAGAACTTGGCCATATGATCAGCAATAACTTCCAGGAACCCTGGGGCTCGGAATTTTTTTGGTGTGTGTCCAGAGTAGAGGACACAGGATGCTGAGCAGCCACAGCCCCCATCCAGTGTCAGAATTCATAAATATACTCCTCATAAATATGAGAGGAATTTCAGCAATCTTTTAGGTAATTAGGTCATCAGAAAACTCCCAAGCTTAGCTAAGAGAGTCTTGGATTTAGCCATCGATTCCTGGGGTGCACCACACCACTCCCCATCTTGAATGCATCCCTGGATGAACTGGACTGATGAACACGCCATATGCTTTCCCTGCCTCTCCCAGAAGGGCACAAGAGGAAGAGAATCATTAAATCAGGCAACAACCACGGCCACCCTACAGGCTCACCAAGGAGTTCAAGGGCAGCTTGTCAACAGAGATGCATTGCTTTTTCTGTCCAGAAGAAAAGACTACGTGCTCTGTGCCTTTGACTTGTCTATGGCTCCCAGTTTCCATCCTGTTTTGTCTCCACTGTGCCCATGCTGCAGAGGGCAAGAAGCCACAGCTGGACTGCATCAGAACTGTGTCAAGGAGAAATGCTTCTGACTGGGGAGCCTCCGCGTGGACAGCAGCAGCTCTGTGAAGTTACCTCTGAGTGTAAGGGCCATGCGTGCATGTGTGTGTGTGCACGTATGTGCGTACTCGGTAGTCAGTCAGTGGATTCTAGTCTAAACTCACTTGTTCAGCATCACTCAGCTAGAACTGCCCTTTCCAATTCTCCACACAGTCAGTCTGATTAGGGTGAGTAGACAGACTAGGAGCTGAGGGGTGACTCTTCCCAGGAATCAGAGTGAGAGGGAAGCCACAGGAAGCTCAGACTCCATATCCGTCATTGATGTTCTCTTATTCAGAGAAAGCAGTGGTGACATTAGGAGGTCCCACGAGATAGGGGACGAGGACACTGAATGCTGTGACAGGCTTGAAGGACAGCTGAATGCTTTGGGGGGAACCCACCCATAAAACTGCCTTTGTGAACAATGCTGATAGCTATCTTTTTATTGAACATATACAATGTGACAAATACATCACTACGTACTTTGTTTAAACTTGAATTCTAAGAAACACATAAATATGCCCTTTTTACATATGAACAAAAAACAAGTTCAGAGAGCTCAAACTAACCCAGATGTATTAGTGGGCTTTTTTATTTTTGCTTAACAAATACCACAAACTTAGTGGCTGAACGTGGCAAAAAATTTACAGTCTTACAGCTTGGCAAATCAGAAGTCTGAAATGGGATGAAAATCCAGGTGCCAGCATTCCCTTGCTCCCTGAGAACTCTGTCCCACCTCCTCCTTCCAGTCAGCTGCCCCTCACCTGGCCCTCACCCTTCTCTGCTGTCTGACTCAGATCTTCTGCCTCCCTCTTCCACTTCTAAGGGCCCTGGTGACCGCCCTGGGCCTCGCAGACAATCTAAGATCACCTCTTTACCTGCTGCTTAGCAAATGTAATTGTCTGGTACCCTCCCGACCCTCCCAGGTTTCCAACTCCTGGGGATCTTGAGGGAGGGAAGCATCATTCTACCCAAGGCTGCCAAGCTAGCAAGTGGCAGTTTGCATTCAAGCATGGGACTAACTGCAAACTTCCACCGCCCTCACACTCTGCAGCCTCCCTCTGGTCACCAGGCTGTTTCTCCATGCCCAGCCACTTCCAGGCACTGCCTGCATTCCTACTGCCAAAGCCTTTATGCTCTTCAAAGCTCAGTGTGCCTTTCATTTCTGCCATTGTGCAGTTCCTTAGTTAGCTCTCCCAATGCACATCAAAGTCGAGCGTCCACATCCCCATCTGTGGTCCCCTCTGTAGCGTGTCTACACAGCCCGTCCAGCAGGCATCTGGAGCAGAGGCCCAAGCCCAGCTCCACTCCGCCCACCCCACTCCCCACCATCTGCCCATCAGTTTCCGACTGCAGCTGCCACGCTGTGTGTACACACACAGGCAGGGGCCAGCAGTCCCTTCGGCACGT
The DNA here is from genome assembly GCF_000247695.1 of Heterocephalus glaber. Next base: position 2,772,207 of record NW_004624847.1, read on the forward strand.
CTTCTCTTTGCCACGTGGAAGAGCTCAGCTCCTTCAGCTGTGGTCACACGCTAGAAACTCGAAGGTCCTCCTACTCGGGGCACACAGCCCGCTGCAGTTCACCTACCACCTGTTCTCAAGCCACAGCTCCTCAGGTTGGTCTGATCCAGCCACCAGATTGCTCTAAACTCAACTGACAACAAACTAGCTTTTTGGTGGGTGCATCACGGTTTAAGTGAGATCTGAATTTATCCAGACTTAATTGATCTACCACTGGTTAACATCATTGAGATATCGGCCACATACTGCTACTAGTCATTCTTTTATCCTATATTGGGAGGTAGTTTATTTAGAGGACCCAGTCCAAGTGTTCACACTTAACTCCCTCGATTATAGTTTTATAAATTCAGCCCTGTCCCCTCTGCTTCCCAGGCTCACGAAGTCCATAAACATGAAAGTGTAAATACTGATGCTGCGTTCCTGTCCATAGCGCTGATATAATGCAGGACAACCTGGAATCAGGTACAGACCCTGTAGGTTCCTGAGTCGACGATTCCTCCAGACACTTTTACCCACGGATCATGAAATCTCCAAAGCCACCCTGATGGAGAGCAGATGATGAGCCACGCTGACCACATTCCCAGGCCGCTCTTGCCAAGGCAGGAAATGAGCCCGGTGGCTGAGGCAGCTGGCCTCGGAGAGGTGACTCCCCAGATCCCTGCCCAGCGCAAGACCCAAAGGACTGCAGACCCGTCACCTCGCATCAAGGTCCCCTGGGCTCCTCTGTCCTGCAGGCAGGTACAGGATCAGAAGAGCAGGCACATGGCCTGGAATCTGTGGGCCTTCCTCGTGTCCCTGAGCTGGCTGTTTCCTGTCAGTGAAATGGACACAGCGTTATCCATATGCCCCTGGCTCTGTGAGCATCCATACAGGGGAGCTACATGTCCTGTGATGCCAGGTGTGTGTCAGACACCGCCCCGCCACCCTCCACCCAGCGCAGGGGTGCTGTGAAACAGGGTGCAGACCTTCTCAGGGAGTTCTCCTGGCAGTAATGTCCTTCAAAACGCACCTTCCACACACGGACAGCTCTGAGATTAAGAGCAACCAGAAAACAAGAATAACACTACTCCCAGGAGGCGGCCTTGTCCTAGAACAGTTTGATTCTTCACAGCCTGATTTGTTTTTAGGGAGTTGCTTAAGCCATGGTTCTTCCCCAGAAGGCACTACTGGAAGAAGGGACACTGGAAGGACAGTGTTGGTGACTCCCTCCCGCCCAGGTCTGCACTGGGGCTGCAGGGCATGCAGAGCATCAGCCCTGGCCTCGGAAAGGTTTGCACATGAGCATCCACACCCACTGGCCAGTGCTACCGAGAGCCTAGAGCTGAGCAGCGCCTCCCTCTGAACACATTCAGGGGCTGCTGGAGGCTTGCAGAGAGCGGGGACGCACACAGGCCAGCGGTCCTCACGCGCCAAGTGCACAGTCCTGACTCGGCCAGCCCTGTCCTCTTCTGCACCTTCTTCACCTCGGTGCCTCCTCCCACGGCTCCCCTTTCCTGGAACAGCTGGACAGTGAAGAGAAGTCATGGTCATGAAATCGCCATCCCAGAGCCAGGCTGGGTGACCAACATAGCAACAAATGTTTTCCTTGAACTGAATCACAGCTAATTCATACAACACCAACTTCCAAGGATGCTGGACGCGGCCTTTGATCCCAAACCCAGTGCTCATCACGGTGTGAGAAGTCCTAGCTGTTCTAGCCCCAGGTGGCCGCCTTGTAGCTAAATTAACCCTTTCTTGATGTGCAAGCGCCTCAGGGGGATGAACTGAACTTGCCTGAATTTTCAGAAGCAAAAGTCCCAAACTTTAGAAGTCATTGAAAAGTAGAATGCACCAGAATGCACTCGTAAAGACACTAAGGAACAGAAATGTACAATGTTGGCCTAGGCGCCAATATTTGCAATATTCTTGATAATGGGAGATACAGTGTTTGCTGTTATAGAATAATTATTAGAGAATAATAACAGAAAAGGAAAATATTCATTAACGATTTAATTGTTAATGTTATGTTGAGTTGTGCAGTGTGTGAGGAGAGTTTTGCGCACTTTAGCTCCTGGCAGCGGAGAAATCCAAAGGCCAGCGAGGTGCAGAGGCTGCCTTGGGGCTGCACAGGTTTTCACCTGGCGCTGAGGTTTAAAGCCGCCTGCCTGACCACAATGCCCACGCCTTCTCCCCGCCACCCCAGGCTCTTCCCAGGACCCCAGACAGCAGCTGCTCCGCCACTTCCTTCCCCATGCTGCCCCCTCTCTGGGCACTGCCAAGAGGACCTGGAGGCTCGCTCTGACCACGCAGGCAGTGGGGTGGGGGAATCAGTCAAGGCGGGCGGAAGCCAGAGAGGCCCGGGGTCCACATGGGCAGACACATTCAGATGGGGTTCGGCGCAGGCTCTGCCCAGGGAAAGAGCCACCCAACCTGCTGGGAAGAGGATCCGCCACATGGGATGAGAGGAGTGACATCCTCAGCAGCCTGGCTCAGGTCACCCACAGGGACAGGCGCAGAGCAGCAGACCCAGCAGGGGCCGGGCAGGCATCGGAGGCTGGGCTTCAGGCTGAGCGCCAGTCTTGGTGAATGGGGGCTGGGGGTCTCGGTGCCACCAGGTAACCTGCCGCCATGCCAGGTGGATCTGGAGAATGCAGCGCAGAGTGACATGCGTCCCCCTGGGTGGGCGCGGGCACACGCCCGGAGGTTCTGATGCAGGACGGCACGGTTGTCATAATGGACCGAGGGAGCCAAGGTGGGCAGAGGGGGCCAAAGCAGCCCATGGGACAATGCAGAGGGGCGGGATGTGGTCCCAGAAGTGGGGGTCTGCCGGTAAGAAGGCCCGACGGCTGGCTGCAGAGCCAGGGGCTCGGAGAGTGAGCTTTCTGCAGGTGTGATGGAGACTGCAGGCCACTAAGTGGAACTGAGGGCGACAGCACGGGTGACGAGGACATCGAGGACCTGAGATCCCAGGATATTGGGCAGGGGTGGGGGAAGACAGGCTCATCCAGGTCTCCACGGTGAAGGACGCAGGGACGGAGATGGACTTGCTGCCAAAGAGTGGGGAAGACGGCAGCAAGCACCCGGGAGAGCGAGGTCCCAGGCGGTTCTGGGTGCAAAGATGCCCAGTCGTCCTCTGGCACCAGCCTGGCTGGAGCCCAACCGAACCTCCAAGGCTCCTGCAGGACCCCTCCCAGCCCCACCATGCAGCTGACTTCCTCCCCTGCCTGGGACGCGCGGCCCTCATGGCTCACTGGTTAGCTTCTGCCCCACAAGGACCTCACGTCCAAGAGTCCTCGTTTCATTGACTACTCCGTAGCTCACCACGCGTCTCCCATCTCAGGAAAATGTCCCCGGTGCTCCCGGGTTTATAAACCAGACTGCGGAATGCCGCCCTGGCTCCTCCCTCCCTCCCTGCCATGCCAGCCCGGGCACCAAGGCCTCTCCACCTGCCCTAGTCGCCCTCTTCGCCTCTCCAGTCCCCCACGTCTCCCCCGCAGCGCCCCACAGCCCTGCCCCTCTGCTGCTCTCACCTCTCTCTGCACTGCCCAGTCCTAGGAGCTCACCACAAGAGGAGGTGGACAGGAGGTGCCTGCCGCAGTGACCTATCAGCAGGTGCCGCATCACCTGCCGGCCTGAGTGGCCAGTGCCTGCCTGCCCTTTGCCATCTCACCTGCTGGATGACAAGCAGGGCTCCTCAAAACCCTTCTGTGGCTGTCGGTCCACCCTCCCCAGAAGGACGCCGCTGGACATCTCTGGAGACTTACGGCCTTTGCCCGGGATTGGAGGCTCACTGAGCAGCGGTGGCTGGTCCCCGACGGTCCCCTGAAATGCCAGCCCTGCTGTCAGGTCCTGGGTGCTACCTGTGGCCATGCACCTGTCTCTGGGTGTGTCTGCTCCTCACTTTCTGCCAGTACCTGGCTGCACAGGGCCTCTTGGTGGCCTGCACGCCATTGTCAAAGCGTTTGTTACGCGGCATCAGAGTCATGGTTCACGCATGTGTTCCCATGCTCTTTCCCGTCCTACAGCATCCCGCACAGTGACATCGCAGAGACACAGCTGTTGCTAACAGCACCCCAGACATCAGGCCCGCACGAAGTCCCTCAGTCAGCTTGGACTTCAGGACCAGCAGGCATGCAGATGACTGGAAGAGACGCATCTCGGGCCTACTTAGCACAGTGGCCCAGCCTGCAGCTGCACTCCCAGGAGCTTCCTTCTCAGCTCTGTGAGAATCAAACTTCTTCAGCATAGCTCAGTCATAGCTCGGTCCCCTCTTCCCTGGGGGTCCTGAATTCAGTGGCATAACCTGGGCTGTCACCACACTGGGCCAGGCATTCTGCCTGTTCTGTACAAAAACAGCCTTCCTTAATCCAAGCGGACCTTCAGAGCTTCGGCACCCCCGGGCTCAGCACGGATCTGCGATGAGCCCTCCACCCGTGCAGCTCTCGGCCCGGGCCACATTCCGTGACCCTTAGGTGGAGGATGGTCCATCTCAGGCCAAAGCTGGACAGCTGTGCACACTCGCGCACAGCAGATGAGGCGCGGCGACAGGCTTGCTTGTCCTGTGTTTACTTCTGCAGTGCTGGGCATTGAGCCCAGGCCCTCACAGTGCTCTTTATCTCCATTCCTTTTTTTACTTTTTAAATTTTGGGACACAGTCTCTCAAACCTGTCCAGACTGGGCTCAAGCTGCCAATCTTCCTGCCTCAGCCTCCCGGAATGCTGGGATCACAGGCGTGCACAACATGCCCATCTTAGAAATGAATTTTAACTCAGTGCCTATAGCCTGGAGATCGCAAAACTGTGGCACAATGGCCAGATTTGCCTGGAAAACCCTTGGCAGTAGCGGATTAAAAGCTTCAAGCAGGAACGCTTGCCTCAAGCCCCAGCAGTCCCTCTCCTCTGGCCCTCCTCCAGCCCTGCTGTCTGGGAGACCCCCTTGCTCCTGCAGGCCTGTGAGCCTGTGGCCCCTCAGCCGAGTGTCCTCCGTGAGCCCCAGGGGACCCCGGGCCAGAGCCTGAGGGTGGCTCTGCCACTGCTCCCCAGCTGATCTGCTTCCCTTCCACAACACCCACTTTGCAGCTCTCTGGGGAGAAGGTGACACTGGGAGCCTGAGGAACAGCAGCCTCGGCCTCTGGGCCCGGAGACCCAGGAGGGGGACCCCAGGGGCCCTAGGCTGGCGCCATCACTCTGAACACCCACAATTGCTCGGGGTGGACTTGGAGTAACAGCTCCTGCCAAACAAGGGAATCAGCAAGACCTGACGAGGCCCAGCAGACAGTACTGCTCTTTCACAGCTGCTGAGCACAGCCTCCCGGCTATTTTTAGCCCGGGCTCTGCCATGCTGGCAGCAGCTGGGGTGCAGCTGGAATGTGCGGGAAGCCGTCCAGGGCAGCACTCCCCTTAAAAGGCATAGACCGTGGTAGTCGTCAGATGGGGTGGTGGTGGGACAAGGGCACGGGCGCCAGGCTGGGACCCCTTCTGTCCTCGAGAGCTCTTTGGGACAAGCGAACTCACAAAGACCTGCTGGTGGGGAAGGGCGATTGTTCTTAGTTTGAAACTCCAAGGAGGACAAGGATTTGAGCCCTGGTCGTGAGAGGAAAGACGACCCTGGGTGACTCGTTTTGGCTGTGGCCTTGGAGCCACTCATAAATCCCTTCAGACCTTCACTGCGCATCAAAGCTGTTTGGCTGCTTAGTTACCGGTGATGCCAAACACAGCAGTCCACGGCGAGAGGGCGTCCCGGCTTCCTCCCAGAAAGAAATGGTTTTCTGAATGTCTTCTACACTGGAATGGAACGGAGCGGAACAGAACAGAATAATGTGAATATATTTTAATTTGGAGCCTTGATTCTGGGTAATCTAAAACACGAGTAAGTTATTTCTAGAATGGTTAATACTTGTTTTTGTTCCCCTAAAACAGTGTCTTGCCATGAGCAACATTAATTCCCTGGGACCTCCACCCACTGTTTTGAGTAGATACACCAACGTCTTCTTGCCTCAGAGAAAAACAAAGATGGAGACACTTTCTGAAGCCTTTACACACAGTTCTGCTGGCCGGGGGATGAGCACAGACCCTGAGCCAGGTCGGGATGAGGCTGGCAGCTGCGTGGGGCTGGAGCACTGGGCACAGGTGACCACTGTCTGAATCTTGGGTTCGGCCAGGCTGGAGCCAAGTCCAGGCAGCTGATGTGACAGTCACGGAAACACCCAGGTTCCGCCCATGGTGAAGGACCCTCAGTAATGTCACTAAGTCCCATTAGTTCAAGCGCTTCCATTGAACAAACGCTCTGAAGCTTTGTTTGTGTGGCTTTGATTTCTCTTGGTGACATAGCAAGAGTTAGTGGGGAAGAATGACCCACGCGCCACTGATGGAGCTACCCACTGCGTGTCAAGTGGCGCAAGGTGTTGTGGATGGTGGGTGCGTACACAGGGGTCGCACTGGTGTGGCGGTGGAGGAGCCTCTCCCTCCTGGCCACAGCCCACTGAGCTCCAGCTCCTGGGCCTGTTTGATCTGAGAAGAACCCCCTCGTCCTGCTCCCAGTTGGCCTAGAAAGGACAGCTGGCCCAGTTCCCCCATCGAGCTCGCACCTCTCCCTGCCACGTCCACCGGTTTCCGTTGTGTGGGTGTAGAATCCACCCCTTCCTTTCCATGGAGGACTCACGCAACCTGGCCATTCTTTCTCTGACTTCATCTCCTAAGACAAGAGCATGGGAACATGCATGTCACCACCACACATGTGCACACTCACAGGTCTTGCTCTTCTTTCTACTCAGTGTTATCTCTGCTCCCCTTTCCATAGCTTTGTGTCCACGCTGGCCGGTTGTCTCACTCTGAGCTCACCTGCTTCCAGGTGTGCTGTTGGCTCTCCACACCGATGCTTCTCTGCACAAGAACTTCCTCTAGCAATAGCATGTGCAAAGCAGCCCCCTAAAGCACAACCCTGTTCACCCCCACTGGAGAGGTGGAAGTCAAGAGATGAGCACTCAGCTTCCCATCCCCCATGGCACTGTCCCCAGCCCCCCACTGGTTCCCCACTGTGACTGGGCCCTAGGTGCTCACTGGTGACCTGCTGACTTTCTCACTTCCCTTTCTTGAGAAGTATGGGTCCACTTTGGGGGCCACCCCCACCCACCCAAGCTGATCTACAAACTACCAGTCAATTTCCCAAACTAGAATTCTTATCAAGTGCAATTGCTCTCATTTGAATGTTCAGAAACAGAAACAGTCTTCCCTGAGTGTGTAGGCTCCACCAGTTTCACTTTATTACACTGCTTATTTCCAACGTCTCCTGGAAAATTCGTGCAAATACAGGAAACCCATCATTCTCCTGAAATCAGACCTGTGGGTCTGACTCCCTCTGCAGATGCCCAAACACTTTCTCCCAGACAGCGCTTTACAACTGCAGTGTGAAGGTTTTCCCAGACAACCCTGCCCGAAGGCCGAGGACGCCAGGATTCTCCGGGCTGAGGGTGACTTGGAAGACCCCTCCTTGCACATGGAGCCCTCCCTCTCACGGTCGCTGCCCGCCGCCTACACCCACGTTTTCTGGCTCCAACTGCAAAGTGAACACTGCTTCTTCTGTCAGGCCCTTCCCATTTGCCAGAGACCTATCGCCCAGTGGTTTCCCATTGTGTATCTTTTATTTTGCTCTATTAAATTATTTGTACTTTGGGTTCTTCATGTAAGAGATGGAGGGAGGGAGAAAGGAGGGAGAGGGGAAATAAAAAGAATTAAGGTGTGTGATGTCCAGGTGTCAACGCCTCCCAGTGAATGTGATCATCATGCACTATGAACATGGACCAAAATAAAATAAAATACTACTTCGGTATTTTTCTTTTCAGCAATTTCATGTCCACCGTGTGTGTCAGAGAATTGGAAATAACATGAGTAGGGATCCCCGAACTGGCTCCACCTGGGGCCTTGGGACCTCTGAAGGGCAGTCCAGGTCTTACATGTGATTCCAAGCAAAACGGAAGCCCCCGGGAACCCAGATCCTGTGGGCAGCTCCCAGACAGCATTGAGCTCCAGAGGAGGGCAAAGATACGGCCAGCACCAGAGCTCAGGCCAGCAGCCAGCGGAGGGAAGAGCAGAGCACCGGGCCTGGACTGTGGCTCTACAGCCCGGCACCACCGGCTGCCCCTGCTTCCTCAGGGGCTGCACCCTGGGAGGTGGGGCCTGGCCCAGCTGGACACCTCACCAGGGCAACTTGGCAGGAAGATGGAAACCATCCCCACGTGGATCACTGTGGAGAGAGAGTTTCACATAGATCTCAAAGGGTCCTAATATTCACTGCTTATACAAAGGCTGACACGCTGTCACATGGGCAGTGATTTCCTTTTAGCTCTGTGGAAAACTGTGGAGAAGAATAAAAAGTGCAAAACCCTAGCAAAGGTGCTGATGAAGGACAAAATGGTGCTCCAAGTTTAAGTCATGCAGGTGACCCCATGACTGGCTGCTGCCCAACCCATGCTCTGCAGAAGTTCGAGACACAGCCCGCACATCCAGCCTCCCCAGGCCTCCCGGAGGCCAGAGCAGCACAGGGTAATGGAATGGAATGGAAGAGATTGCAGTGGAAGGGTAGGGATGACAGAGACTTCCGTCCCAAGAGAGGACCAGAAAGCCCAGGAGGGTCTGGTCCTGCAGGCTTGGTTCTGGGAGAAGACACATGCATTTCAGAGCTAACCTCCAGAAAGCAGCTGGACGACTCTGGAGAGAGCCAGCAAAGCTTTGGAGATGAGAGAGAACTACTGGGTCATGAAGACTTGCAAACAAGGTCAGGGCTGCGTAACTGGCCACCTCAGCCCTCTGTTTGGTCATCTGTAAAACCAGGCTAATGACTGCGTGAACCACCTGGTTTGTGCCTGACTCCAGTACCACTGGGTGTAGGTGACTCATGTTCACCAAGGTCACATAGCTGCTAGAACAACCCAACACCTCACTGCCTCGGCTCAGTGGAAGTTTGTTTCTTACAAACTCCAGAACACAGATTCTTTATTGGCAAGGCCCCCTCCCACAAGGCCAGGCTGCCCAGAGAGAGCTGGGTGGACATCAGGGTCAGGGACCCGCCAGAGGTCGGGGAAGGACAGAGTCCTGCACGTGATCTGGCAAAGGATGGGTCCTGGAAAGCTGTCAGGGCCAGGAGTACCAAGCTCAGACTGCACTCTGCCGAGCCCTAAACTGGGACAGATGATCTGACAAAGGCTTTGGGTCTATTTGCTTTGAGGGAATAAATATGAAAAACTGAGCCAAACATCAAAATGATATCAATTGTTGCATATGCTGGACCAAAATGTACCCCACCCTGCAGCATCTCCTCTGCTGTCACCCAGGGCTCCCTGCGTCTTGGCAATAGCCTCATGGGCATCCCTGTCTCTGCCCAGCCATCCTGGCGTCTTGTCCACCCAGCAGCTGGGACCCTCGAGAGCTCTCTGCAGATCACACTCATCCTCTTGCATAAGCCACTGACCACGACCCTTCCACTAAGCACAGCCAGCCTGCCACACGATCCAGACCCTGGCTAGCCTGCAGAACAGCTCTGGCTTCATCCTCCATTAAGTCTCCTCGCTGTTGAGATCCCCTCTGCCCATACCACTCCCCCTCCAGATTTCCACCTGGCTGCTTCCTGGCCTTCTGTAGGTGCTGGGTCACAGTGGCCTTCTCTGTGGGGCCTGTAGTGATGCCTCCCGAGATCTGGTGGCAGGGCAGTAACTGCCCCACTGCACCGACCCTTGCCCTGGTTCCTGCTCCCCACAGACATTGTCACCTCCCAGAGCAGCTTGTCATTTGCTCATGTGTCCTGTTCGTGGCATTTTGTCTGTCTCCTCCTCAGGGATGGGGATCCAGGGCCCATTCATCCACTGATGTACCCCAAAAGCCCAGGGTGGTACATAGGATGCATCCAGCATATGCTGAAGGGATTAATATTGCCCACTCATTGTACTTTAGAACAAAACAGAATTGCAAGGACGTGGGATCATCAGGCGAAGTCAAAAGTCTGGGGGGCTAAGCCTGTGATGTGCCCTGTACCCCACTTCAAAGCTGGTACCAGGTATTGGTACTTTTGGAGAGGGGTCATGCATGGGGGAGGGGGTACTGTTGGCAAGGGCAGCCCAGGTGGGCATCTGGAGGAGGGCAGAGCCAGTGGGATTCCAGGGCCACAACTCCCTCTGGCAGCCTGTGCTCTGCACCATCTGAGTACTGGGGTGGGGACAGAGGGCTGACCACACTGACACAGGTTTCCCTACCCGGGGACCCCCAAGTGCTCACTCCCGAAGCAGAGAAGAAATGGTGGGAGCAGGGAAGGCCTCTGTGGTTGCTATCGTCCCCAGCACGGGGGCCTGCCCCACTTTAAAGGTGTGCCTCTGTCTATCGGGTTCTCCCGAGTAGCTCAGTTCCATTAGGACTTCCTTTTCAGGGCCCTCTCATGACTGCTATGCTGTGCAATAAGGGATGAATGATGAATGATGAACGAATGAATGGTTAAGTATATCCATTCTGCACAGATTCTAGAGCAACTTAAATTTACAAGTAGTGTAATTTGCACATGAAAATGTTTCCTGTCTACAATAACTGGTTGGTAAAGGTAACACATTTATGGTAAAAGAAAAATTAAATCCAGAAACATTTAAATCACTACACCAGAAATAGCCTCTTGTAATAATAATAATAATAATAATAAAAGAAATAGCCACTGATTAAATTTTTTGTATTTTCTCTTAGGATTTTTCTTTGCAAAAGAAAACCATATATTGGGGAGGTGCACTTATATTTGTTATTGCTGTATTAAATATGTAGATGTCTATCTTTTAAAACATTTTATTGTAAATATTGGCTGAGTAATTGTGTGGACCATTTATCACCACTATGGCATATCTGATGTCAACTTACTTTACTCTTTTCTGGATGAAACCTGATATATTTAAGGAGGCACCTCTTGGCCATTTTTTTGATCTCTAATTCATTTTTGTAATGGGCCGAGGATTTAGCTCAGTGGTGCCGCTGCCAGTCTCAATTTTGTCATTCCAAGTAATGCCATACTGAATTTCCAGTTGTTTCTTTAGGGTAAAATATCTATGTGTAAATTTACTGGGAGAAAAGTGATGAAATCTTTAAATGTTCTTTATACATCTGCCAAATGGGAAATGTCACCCATCTTGAGTAAGGTAATGGCTGCATAAGCAAATTCATGTGGGGAAACTCATCAATCAGTACACATACATACATGTCTTAAATTGAATATAAAGTACTTCAAAAATATATATTCTTGGATGCAAAGCTTAATTTTAAAAATCTAATAGGGTGAGCAAATTCCATGTGCATCATGCGAGAAGCAAGAAGAAGCAAGGGACAAGATGGCTGCCAGGAAGCAAAATGGCTGCCAGGAAGCAAAATGGCCACCACCTACCATCTCTCGGGGACTTTATCCCAAGTGAAGAACCCAAGCCCAGGGTCAGCCAGAACAGTTTGTGGGGAAGGAGATAGGGACCAGCTGGATGAAGGAAGAAGAGAGGGAGATTTGAGCTAGTTATTGGAGGAGAGGGACTCTGGGGATGAGGAAACCTGTTAAAGAGCAAATGCATGGATGCAAATCCTACAGCGTGTGGTGACTTTTCTCCTTTTTCTTCACACACCTTCAGCAAGATGTCCATTTGTCACAAATATGTGGCAGAAGCAGAGTCGTAATGGCATGTGAGGTTGCCTTGCCTTCCTTCACAGAGGGTAAGGGGCAAGAAGGGAGGCTGAGCACAGGTAAACACTCGTACCTGAGTGAAATGAAGCTGGTTTAGCCTCAGCCTTTCCATCATTTTCATCAGTCTAGTCTGGAATATAAAATTGGTTCCTGATTCACATCAAGTAAAGTGACCAAAAACATGTAAGGACAGCACCATTCTACCCTGAGGAGGAAGTAGCAGGAAGACCTCTTCCTTCAGTAGCAGTTAAGCCCCTCTTAGAGCTGGGATGCCATCCCCTGAATACTCCCAGGAACAGGCGCCACTCAGGAGGAAGATGCTTAGAGCAGAGGGCCTGAAGGAGGGACAGCAGCAGTTACAGGGGACATGCAGATGGCAACCGCAGACTATGTGGCACAAGGTGCTGGATAGTGGTGAAGGTCAGATAGGAAGTGACCAGATGCCAGTCTACAGTGGCCCTACAGGGAGTGAGGAAGATGTTAAACCTGGGGCCATTTCTGGGGAGAACTTGTGTTACCCTGTCTCACAGCCTGTCCCTACCCAACCCCAACCATCAGGCTGGGCTCCGTGGCCCTCTTCAGCACAGCCGTGTGCTCTGTCATGCCACCTCATACCAAAAGATCAAGCATGGGCATGGGTGCCTTCTTTATCCCATTTCTGTCTCCAAGCATCTCCTGTCCTTCTCCTTCAAACTCACTAGGATCTTGAAACTCCTGCCATCCAGGACAGCCCCATCCACTACTTCTCATCTACCACCTCCCTATGTCCCTTCTTTACCATCTACCCTCTCCTGTGGCCTCAGTCTTCATAAAGACAATCCACTCAGCTGTACCCTCGCAGTGCTGGGCCCTTCTCCCTCATAACAACTATCCCTATTCTCCAAGTCAGCCACTCCTGTCCAGGTCACATCCTAAACCATAAGGCACCAGTACCTGGAATCTCCCATCACCACCTCCACCACCGCAGAGTCCCACCCTGGGATACAAGAGCCATCACTGTCTGCTGCTTTCCTTGGGTCTGCACCAAAGCCACTGGAGAAAAATCATCCCACTAGGAAGACCAGTGTCACTTAGTGCCATAGCCAAAAGCCCCATGTGGGCATTTGAGTCTACTTGCAATCCACCTCATCCCCCAGGAAGTCCTCATTTCCTGCTAGCAAAAGCAAGAACCACACTGCCCAACCCCATGCTGGACCCCAAGCTCCTGCTCCTGCCTGCCTCTGTTTCCCCTGGAGACTTGAAGCCATAGCGAAGAGCTTTGTCATGCCCCTGGTCCCAGTTCCACAAAGCCACTCTGTCCACATTCTTGGTTCTCCCTCTGGTTTTGAAGGGCAATCTTCACCCCTGGATCTCTGCCACACCCCTCCCATGGGCACCAGACATGGTTCCCATGGAGCCACGTTGCCCAGACCCTGCATGTCTCTATTCTCTGATCATCTCAGTGCCCCGAACCTGCTCAGTGTGCTCGGCCCACTGCACGTCTCAGAGCCCACACCCCTGGCTGGCCGTCCCAGCTCCATGCAGCCCGCCTCTGCCCACTGTCATAAACTAAGATTTCATCCAATATGACCGGTGTCCTCAAGAGAAGATAGGACATGGAGAACAAGATATAGGGAGAAGGTGCGGGATTGCAGACAGTGCAAGCCAAAGAAGGCCGAGAGGGTGGCCACCACCAGAAGGTAGGCAGAGACGAGGAAGGGTTCCTTGTGGGGGACACAGCCTTGAAATCTGTAAGTGCGTACATTGCTGTTGCTTTACACCACCCAGTTCGTGGCACTTCGTCCCAACCCTGCAGCCTCGTAGACACCACTTCCGTCTTCCACGTGGTCAGATGCACCCGCGAGGCTCCCTCGTTGGTCCCACTACAAACGTCCCTTTGCTCCACTGGGATGAGCTTGGCCTGCATGTGCTCAGCCTGAGGGAGCCCCCAGCCAGCAGACCTGGGCACTGGGCCTATGTGGTGCTGAGATGGGTGTGCTGAGGAAGTCCCTTAGCTCTTCAAAGACCATGCGAAGGGCCATTCAGGACCACTGCTCAGCCCTCTATGGGCCCACTGTGCTGGCTTCAGCCTTCAAAATTAGTCTTCAAAGATGGAGAGGGGGTAGGCATGAGCAGAGGTCAAAGGGGTGAGGAGCCCAGGAGGACTCTTACATCCCTGAGCCATTGTGAGCTGGGAACAAGCTAAATTCTAGGCAAAAAAAATCACTGTAGAGGGGGACAGAGAGGGAGGCTGGGCTCTGGGGCTGGGGCGAGAGTGGAGGCCAGCCCTGCTCATGGGACACGAAGGGCTCCAGGGCTCTGCTGGTCCTGGGGTTGCGGGATACTGGCACAGGAGGCTGGACCACCTTCAGACGGGTGCCAGGCCCCACAGAGCTCTGGGCACCTGTCCCACGGAGACTTCTGCCCCTCCACTGAAGCCACAGGGCAGCGCTAGGACCTAGGGCAATGCCAGGACCAGTGGCCAGGGCTCGGCCACCACCCAGCCCATTGGTTCTATGGAAACAAGACCACCAAGAAGGCCAAACCCAGGCCACTTTCCAACATACTTTATTAAAAAGTTTCTTTGTATAAATTTCCTCAAAATTTTATAATTAAAATTAAACCCCATCCCCTTCACTAAAAAAAAATTAGAGGAATGCCAAAAATATTCTCTCTTACGGCTTTCTTTGAATTCTTTAATTAAGGCATTGGTCCCAACAGTGCACACAGGTCGAGGGATGTTGCTTCCTCCTAACTAGATCCTTTGTTAGAGGATTTAGAAAAAGAAAATTAGCCCAACGTCTCATCCAGGAAATTGGGGTGGGGGAATGAAAGTGCAGACTCTTGTTTCTCCATCTAAAGTCGTGCTTAACTAAGGGGGGATGAACCAAGCGAAAGTATACAGAGCAGCTGGACATCAGGGCATTGCCCGGGAAAGGCAAAATAGAAACTCCAGACAGCCTGGAGCTTACGGGGGTGTTCACATCCACACCGGAGTGGCTAACTATCCCACAACACTCAAAGTATACGGGATAACTGCCTGGAGACAGAGCGAGGGGCCCACAGACACGCTTAGCACCAAATTGATAGGTCGTGCGGAAGAAGACTTCCTCTGGGTCCGGGTGTCAATTGAAGCACAAAATGGCACAGAGCCAGGGAATCTCCCCGGACCTTCTACAGATTCAAAGATGAAGAGTTGCAAATGGCTGCCTCCTTCTTCTCCCAGAGGTATGTGTTGGGCCAGCCACGCCTAGGTTCCCATCACATTGACGACTCCGGGTTTGGGGAGCAATGAGCCTGGAGGGAGGAGAGCAGAGGAGAGGAGAGGAAACAGCCACGTTACTGAGCGTAAAGAGCAGCATGTGCACAGTGCTGACCCCGCCTCTGGTCTGCACTCCATCCCTCTCCGCTCATCACCGTCGCCGGCTCCCGTGAGGCCTGGGCTTGGGCTCTGGGCAGCCCGAGCGCCCCCAGCCCTGTGATCTCCCAGCTCCAGGCAAACTGCATTCCCCCTGGCGCCACCCACAGGCCCTGGACCGAGCAGCTTCCATTCTGTTACCCATGGAGTTGCCCAACGCCACAGAGGTACCGGAGGCCCCAGGAGCAGCAGTATCACTTACAGGGAGCAAAACTATCTAGAGATGAATATATGCAAGCGTTTCTCTTTCATGCTCTATCATTGACCATCATATTATTTTTTTCTAGCACTCATATTTGCTACAAGATTTTATGAATAATCAGAGCTTGGTAGCATTTCTGACGGGTAACAAGTAGTTGGCCATGTGTTTCTTCATTAATGTGTGTTTAGGAAACAAAAGGATGATTCAAAGCACTAATTGCATGTGATTTTTTGTGAAATGTTATCTTTTTTGTGTGTTTTGTTTGAGTATCTTCCTCATCTGCAGATGTAATCGATCTTTTTCAAATGTATTGTGGTGGTTGTGATTCAAATATTTTTCAAGGGTGAACTGTTGGCCTGGATTTCTTATCTTGTTTGCAATGGCCATAAACACAAGGAACCACCACTCACCAGAAGCGCAAACCTTTTCACATTCCTGCTGGGAGTCAAATCTGTTTTCGTTCCCACCACAGCCTCCATACCAGAACCTCGCACAGCTCTCTGTCTTCGCGTCGTAGAACCACTTCAGCTTAAATTCCCTGCACGTCCCGTCGTCTTTGGGCAGCTTACAGATATCTGCAGTCACAAGGGGAGAAGGAGTGCATCAAGTAGACTCTGCAGGCTGCTCCGGCTCCGGGGCTACGGTCTGATCACGGACAGAGCGAGTCCTGGCAGAAAGCCCCTCTCCTGAGCCTTGGTTTCCTCACTGACGCAGGACACTATCATCACTCTGACTTTGTGAGGCATCCATAAAATCCTGTCTATGAAAGACCTTCATAAATTACACTCAGAACCCTGAATGGTGGCTGTCATTATTTCAGATCCCTGAAAATGAAGTCAACTCCTGTCCTCTTTCCAAACACAGGGCCATCTACTCCCCAGTTTCTTCCATGTTACATCAGCAGAGGAGAAAGAGGCTGAATTTGGACACTCTGGAGCTTTTTATTTATTTTTGCTCCTTGGCAAAATGACAGTAAATTCCTTCAAAGTATAATTTGAAAATAAGGCTGTACCCTTCATAACACGCCAGGTAGACTGAAAGGTAAAGGTAAAGCAGAAACAGACACCCTTATGGATGTGTGTGTGTGCGCATGTGCACGTGTGTGCCGACCTGAGTGCCTTCCTCGCCAGCCAAGTTTTACAACTACAAACAAAAACAGTCACTGGGTAAATGAAAGTCACGACAGCAAAATCCCCTACTGCAAGCTCTCAGGGACGCTGAGAAGCACCCCCGGTCTGGCAGGAAGACTCTGTTAGGATGTGTATTTCTGACTTCACAGTCTACACACAGGGGCTTCTGTTTACAGAGCTTTCTGGCCAAGCCCAGGCTGTGCCAGGAAAGAGAGGCACAGATGTGGGCTGTTATCTGAAAGTTTGGAAGCCCTGAGCCTTTTTTCAACAGAATGCTATCTGGGGCAGATAAGCCTGTGTGTGTGCATGAGCGAGAGGGTTGCTGGCCGAATCTTCCAGCTCCCCAGGAAGAGCTGCTGGCCCTGCCCCCTGAAACCCACAGGCTGGTTGTGCCTGGCTGCAGAGAAGGTGGGCAGCTGCAGTTCTGACTGACAGCAAAAACGAAGGGGAAACCTGGGTGCTCAGTTGGTAATCAGAGCTGGGGTTGGTCGTGCATACGGGACTCCAAGGCACTGGGGAAAGACCCGGCCTCACAGGAGCCTGGTTGACAGAGGGCAGGGAGGGCAGATAGCTCCAACTATGACGTCTTTCCCTGAAGACCCTTGCAGAGTCCCACAGCCCCATCAAGAACCTTTGAAGACCCAAGGAAGCCATAATGAAATGAGGACCACTTACAAAAATCACCTCTTTTCTCTCAAACATGCTCTTGGCTGAGGGAATGCCTCGCTGTCAGGAACTTAGAAGACGAGAGAATTTCACCAAAGGAATCAAAGGATGCTACCAGTGCAGAAGTAAACATTTGGAAAATGGAGACAAATGTCTTCATGACACCCTACACTATCCAAAGACAAAAGTCTTTGCAAAGCATGGAAATGGGTGAGTATCTCTTCTCATGAAGCCTTCCAGGTTTAAGCCCACATCATCCTGACTTCCGACACCCACCGTTTTGGGGGCACCTCCTAAGCTACACGTGCAGGTGCTAACAAAGCCTTGCTGAAGCAAAAATGACTACCACGTCCTGCAGCACACAGGCAGCTGTCCAGGCCTCCCTGAGATTAACCTGGATTTTCCCCTGGAGCACTGAGGTTTAGGGCACCATAGTTGTTTGTGTTTACCCTGTAAAATGAGGTGGCCCCTTCAGGCACAACCCTGCAGGGTTTGGCTGTGTGTTCACTAACTTTCTCCTCTTTATTTATTCTTGAGATGCTAATGGCAGCCTAGAAGATAGGAAGGAGGAAAAGCGGTCATCAGCCTTAGCTCAGAATTGCAGTGTAAACCAGTTTCTCTTTCCAGGAGAAACTTTTCTCTAGAAAATACATCTTCAAAGCAATTAGTGCTGATTATGTTCATTGATATTTGGATGCAAAATATACACTCAACTAAGAATGCAGTTACTATACTTTGAAGTTATTTAAGAAATAGTTTGATGTTATTAGTTGTCACTCCTCTTTCTATCTCTAAGAAAATAAATATTGTTAAAATATTTTAACCCCTCCCGAAGAAAATATATTAAGGTGACAAAGAAGAGGAGGAGAAGGGAATAAAAGAGGCTGGGAGAGAAAGGGAAAGATGACTCTTTATCGTCCTCCTCTTTTGTTACCCATTTTGAATTTTGAACATTTTGAAGTAAATATCCAATTAATTTAATCCAAAAAGAGCTGTGGAAAATGCCCTGTAAATGAGGGCTTGGCAGTGTTCACTGAGCCCTGTGAGGAAGCCCCTTCTCTGGGCCATGTGAAACCCTCCAGGGTGAAGGGGACAGGTCCTAGCCTCATCTCTGTCGGAGGTCCAGCAGCTTTGGCAGAGACGCATGCCCATCTGCAAACCCTGTCTCTCCTCACCACCGGAGCTTCGTGTTAAAGGTCTCGGGGAAACCACTTCCCTCATTCTGAGACTTCCAACTCCGTGTGAAAAGAGCAGAACAGCCTACCCGACTCGTGTCCCAAGCTGGCACTGTTTACATTAACTAAGCTGTGTTTAGATGTTCTTATTCATCAGGACTACACATAAGAGAACCAAAAAATCCCTGGATTTCGCTGCCTGGCGGTTACTCCACGTGGTTTTCTCTCAATGAAGCAAAATGTCCTAAAAGCTTCCCATTTCCCACACTGTGAGGAGTGAAGTTAGCCGGTGAGTGGGGACAGTCACACACATCGGCCTTGGGGGTCAGCACCCAGCCACCCGACCACATCCGAGGGAAAGCTGCTATGTCCCTCGGGGCTCCCCCTGAGGTCAATCCTCAGGTTGGCAGCCTCTAGGAGCAGAGGAGTCAGGAGCTGCAGGTCCCATGGGCGAGGACAGAGCCCCAGCTACAGCCCTTTGATGTGGACTCAGATAACTACTTGTGAGAAGAAATCAAAAGAGTAGAGACTCAAGTTCTGTTCCCTTCACCCCAACCAACCCTTACTGCACATGCCTTCCTCTGGTCTTTTAGTTTGAGTTAAAAATCACCACATTAAGATTTTTTGGCAAGTCTTTTACACAACCCTAAGATGTTAAATTGAGTTATGCAATCTACCATGAAGTTCTGGCTCATTTCCATAAATTTGCAATGAAGAAAGAATTTCCTATCCATCTTTCCATTGGAAGAAGAGGTATTTGAAAACCAGGTAGCTGTCTCTCCAACATAGACCAATTCCTAGATGTGTCTCTAAGGGAGACTATAACTAGATAGTTACAAATTCTACAAGTAGACCACTTGTTTGCTCTTATTAAACATCAATGGTTCAACAATTCCTGCCCCGGTATGTTTTCCTTCTTCCTAGACGCCCTAGGTCCAAATGGAAGGTGGGCCCTTGAGGGGCCTGCAGACACAAAGATCCACAGGTACCTCCTACAGGGACACAGGGAAGAAAGCAGTCTAACAAACTGACAGAATCAAAGGCCTCTACTCCCCAGTGGCCCCAAAGTAACAAAGATGTGGAGTTAGAAAACACTCAGAACCATGGACTTTAATTTCAGTGTAAACGAAATGAGAGCTGGACTGTGCAGAAAGGGTAAGAAAGACAAACATCATTTAAAAACTTATAGTGGAAAGAGTAAAATGAGGAATATGTACACAACAGCTCAAAAAATAAAGTGCTATTGCTTCTGACAATGCATAGTCAACATATGCCCTTGTCTACATATTAAATAGCCGTGGCTGCTCTTAATCTAGCATAGTACAGAAGCAGCTGCCAATGTCTTTTATTGCAGTTAATTACAGGAATCAGCACATAGCCAGAGATGCCTTTCTCCTCCTGCCTGGGGCCAACCCAGCAAAAGTAACAAACTTTCCCCACAGTTAGCAGCAACTTTTGCCTTGGGGTCAATGTCTAAAACACTCATGGAATTTTGATCTCTGTTATGTGAGTATCAACTCTTTTGCTCAACACTGTTAAGCAAGACATATCGACCACTCTAGTAATCAGTCTGACAGGATGAAGAAGACAGGCTCTGATTCCCCTGGATGAGGGCAGACAGGTCTCCCAGATCCCCCACCCAGGACCACAGGTGATCAAGACCTGAGCACAAACCTATACAAACTGCAGGGCTCAGGCACACAGCAGAGGGTACGAGACTAAGCCAGGGAACTGGACCCAGAGCACCCCTGCGCTGTGTCCAAACCTCTGTATTTCGTGGTTCTGCTCTGGGTTGCCCTTGTTCTCCTAAGCAGTTTCTTATTAGAGTAAATCACTGAGTGGATGGAACTCTGCGCTTCCAGCTCTGCAGACCACAAACAACTCTGGTCTCAATGCGAGCTCAGGGTGAGTGACCAGCCGCTGCATGGTTCTGCCTTAAATCTTGCAGCGACTCCCACCCAATTCCCTCTCAGAGACTGGGGACAGAGAGGTCCATCTCCACTTCCACCTGGGAATCCACAGAATGCAACCACAGAGCCCACTGGGATTCTCCCCAGAGAAGTCCTGGCAGTTAGACCAGGCAGATGATCTAGAATCAAGACCTCAAAAGCTTTAGAATTCCCAGAAGACTCCCTTCTCGGTGCCCTAATGCCCTAAATGGGCTTCACATCTTTGCAACTCACCTGTTTTGGTAAAAGCCAATGGCTCAGTTTTCACCATTAGGTTGATGCTTGAACTGGAAGCTGACCTCGCTAGCGATGGAGGTGGAGGCTGAGTTTTCTCTATAAAAGAAAAACACATGTAGCCAGTAGGTAAATCATAAACCAAAGGGCTGAGGACCAGCACAAGTCTGCCTTTCCTGATGAACATCTCATCTAGGGGTGGGCCGTGGAAACAGAGATTCCTGAAGTCTCCGTGTACACCGGTTATGTTGCAGTCTGCACACTGGAGCCATCTGCTTACAAGCAAGCGCAGGAAAGCCCTGATCTTCTGACCCAATCCTCCTGCCTCCCACACAAGCTCGTCTGCTGCCATCTAAGAAAACAGAAAGATCTAAGGGCCTGAAGAGTCTGCACTCCCAGAAGAACTCAGAGGGAAGAGGGCCCATGAGTGGTGCAGGAGGCTGAAGAGCAGCGGCTGGTGCTTTTCCTTCCCTGGACTCGGGACAGGGACAAGTGGTGGCAGCAGAGCACCCGCCGGTCCTGTACCCCAGGAGTCACCAGCTGTGGTCCCAGGAGCCACTTCTCAGGACCGCACGTGGACCCGTCTTCTGTTCCATTCTTTTATAAAGCTAGGGTGCAACCACAGCACCCAGAGTGCTTCTTTTTACTGGTGAATTTTGGGGGCCTTTCAGGATAGATTCAACAAAGACTCATTTCCTTTACATCTCACCAACCGTCCATCCCCGAGGTCAGGGACCAGCTGCACACTCACTTGTGCTGAAGGTTCCGCGGAACACGGCTTGGACCTGCGACCTCAGGTAGCAGACAACCGCCGCGTAGTATGTCTGTCCGGCCCGCAGGCCCCCGATGACACGCTCCGTGACCGTGAGGTTCTGCCTGAGAACCAGGGACTGGTCCTGGGCCGAGGTGACAGTGAGGTCATAAAAGTAAGAGCCAGGGGCCTCGGGCCTCTTCCAGCGGAGTCTGGCGCTGTTCTCTGTGACCTCGGACACCTGGACTTCGGGCACCACCTTCACTGCAAGACAGAAAACAGAGATAAAAACAGCATCCACCACCACCCCAACACGGAGGAAGACCGTCAGCAGACAGCTGATCTGAAATTCGGCTGAGGCACAAAACTAGTTTCTTGTTCAAGTTCCTGACAAATATTGGTCCTGTTGTCTCTCAGCATGCGTGTGAAGATTGCATGCAATTGAAGACCTCATTATTCATCAACAGTGTGTGTGCCACCCTTTTTCTTTCTATTGAAAATCTTGCTATTAAAGAGATACTTTGAAAATGCAAAATCCTGCACATTAATCAGCCAAGGGATTGATGTAAAATGAGCCCTGCCACTTAAAATATATGAAGGCATGAAATTTCAAGGCATGGCATGAAATTATTTTAAAGGGACCTGAGCTTTCTCTCGGCCCATGAAATGAAGACAATTTCTGTCTTTTCGTGAGTACATACAACCTTCCCTCCCCTTCCTGTAGAGCTGTGACCGTCTAACATCTCCTCTGAGGAAATGATAAAATATTGTGCTTGGGTCTCATTTAACCCACCTATGTCTGGTGTCTGATATTGTTTTTCTCATGGCCAGAGGGAGCACACAAGTCAGGCTTGGGAGGAGGCCCAGGCCTGATGTCTGAGCCCTGACTTAGTTCAAGGATGAAGCACCCTGACAGTGCCACAGCAGTAGCTTAGGGCAACTTCTCCATGGCCAGGTGCTTGGTGCGGAACAAAGCTTATGACTACCAAGGGTCCATCCCGATCTTTTTGAGTCATAGTCTGGGGACGAGAGGGTCTGGCTCCAGAAACCAAGCACAGAAACACATGCTTTGTGGCCCGAGAGCCAAGGACAGGCCTGTTCTTTCCCTCTCATGCCCTGAAGGAAGTCTAAAGCTACTTTCACTTAGGATCTCATTCTTTAGCTTAGACAGCTGGGTTTCTAGGTGAGGTGAGCCATGTGTGCTGATATCAAAGAGAGGAGGGCTCCCACCCCATGCCAAGGATGGGGCCAACGAGGAAGGAGGAGCCAGGGGCCGGAGCCTCACCTGCCTTGGAGGAGTCATAAAAGAAAGACTGCTTTCTAGCAGAAAAAAAAGCAACATTTAGCCAATGCCATTCCGGGGCCAGCATCCTTTAGAATGCACCATACATGTGTTCAAATCCCAGAGTGGTGGCTGTATTTCCACTGCTACCTAAGCAGGCCTCCAGGTGGAGGCTTGGAGGGCATCTTACCTGCAGGATTAGCAGCAGCTGGCCTGGGGGCTGCTGGTTTGGCCTGTGGCCTGAGAGCCTCTGGCTTGGTGGCAGCAGCTGGTTTGGCTGGTGTCCTGGCGGCCTCTGGCTTGGTGGATGCTACCCTTGCAGGAGGGAGAGGGGGTCTCACAGCTGCTGGCTTTGCTGCTGCAGGTTTTGCTGCGGCCACTGGCTTCACCACCACCCCAGGTCTGCCTGTGGCTGTGTTGGTGCCCACAGGCTGGGCAGCCACAGGCTTTGCGGCAGCCGGGTTCCCAGCAGCTGGCTTAGCAGGCGGCAGATTTACAACAGTTGCTGGTTTTGTGGTGGTGGTCACCGGTTTTGTTGTCACTGGTTTGGTTGTAGTATTTGAAGTAATGTTATTCGGAATGTTTCTGTTAAAACAAATTAAACATTACCTCTACCATGCTTTCAAATGCTATTTGAAATAGACAAAGACAATGCCCATGAGCTCTGTGGAACTTGCTATTTTAGCAAAGCACATGTGCTAGGTTTATTGATTATGTACAGTATTACCTACGTTAAATTTGCTTTTAGAATTTTTGCCCAAATGGATATTGAACAGAATATAAATATAGAGCCATTAAAAATGAGGCACACATTGTCTACAAATATATTTGACATCTTATTTTCAACTTATAAAAAAAGCAGAAAGGAAGCGAGAAAAGAATAGACAATATTTAACAATATTCTAATTATACCAATTAACAAACTGAAACACATATAAAATTTTAATTTTAATTTAAATAAAATCAGGGGCTGGGGGTTTAGCTCAGTGGTTCCACTGCCTGCCTCGCAAGCACAAAGTCCTGAGTTCAATCCCTGGTACCAATAAATAAATAAATAAATAAATAAAATCAGTAATAAGCTATTTTCACAGTAAGAAATCATCCACTCAACCAAATGTCACTTTGAACTAGGAAATGATAAAGTCAACATATACAATTTCGTCTCCATTACTTATTTTTGGTGGAAAATATGTGTATTTTTTGTTTGTATCCATTTTTCGTGTGTGTTTCTTTTTAACAATTTCTTGATCCAGTACAAATCCTTAGAGAGAATACCAAACATCACCAAACAATACACCAGCACTATTGAACGCTTTGTTCTTGCTTTTAGGGAAAAGTCAGTTATTTTATAGCTCTATCATGCTATGTGTCATAGGCACTATATTTTCAAGCTGATAACATGAAACTGCAAGTGCTAAGTTACTTTGCTCATTCTGTTTTCCTTGCAATAAGAAAGTTACGTGAACTTTAGGGAATAGAGTGGTGCCTCGCTTCACAAATGCTTCTGTTCACAAACAGTTCTGCTCAGGAACAGAAGTGTTCTGCAAAATTTTGCTTCTGTTCGAAAACTCCGCATCCACAGACACTGAACTTTATGGGGAAAGTTGATTCAGTTGGCAGCCAGAATCAAGGAATGAATTAAATTCATGAACCGAGGTAGCGTTGTATTCTGGAGAAATGTTAGCTCTACCAATGGCTGGAAGCACAGAGCCCATGAGCTGAGCGATGCAGAAGCGGGGCAGCACCGTGCCCGGCAAGGGTCCTGGCCGCCATGGTCCTGACTGTCAGCTCACTCGGCTGAGATCAGGAGTCCCTGCCTCTGAGGACACAGCGTGAGCTGCAGGACGTAGACGTCTCAGGGAGAAGGGGTCGCGGCAGGATGATGAGGCCAGACATCCAAACAATCTACCGTGTCTGGTGTGAGTGGATTTCATACAGATTGGAGACAGCAAAAAACGGACTCTGCGTCTCTTCATGAGTGGGCAACGCAGGAGTGACGCAGTAGCCCCGACAGGCGTTGGTGTGCCTGTCCCACCAGGAGGAGGAGTGCAGGCGGTGTGCTCCTGTGACAGAGGACTTGGGACATGGAGCCTCAGATGTGGAGCTGGCGGGCGGAAAGTGCCCTCAATCTGTCCCCAGGAGAACGCCGCGGTGTGTCTGTCACGCTCTGCTGGGAGCTGGAGGCTCTGGCCTTTGTCCCAAATTTGTCTCCCAGTAATCCCTGGAAAGTGAGGCTCCAGTACGCTCCTGGCTGCCCACTCTTTTCCCTGCCCCAGCTCACAGGCTCTGTTCTTCGAGCCCTGAGCTGACCTCGTTATTCCTCCAGAATTCTCCCTAAAGTTGGCTCAGCTTTCTTATCGCAAGGAAAACAGAACTCACTGAGTAGCTTAGCATTTGATGTTTTATGGTATCAGTTTGAAGATAGAGTGCATCTGACAGGCAGCCTTCCCTGTCCCTATGTCCTGTATAGTGAAATGTGGCAGGTCCTCCCTCACCCCTAGCTCTGCACCCCCAAATCTAGGAGGACTCTGAAATGCTTTGGTCAAAAGAATGTGGCAGGAGGTAGCAGCCGGCCAGGTCTAGCCTAGGTCTGAGGAGACCTGTACATTCCTGTGTCTCTCGTGGAGACCTGCTGGGTCACCTTTGAACAAGCCCCGGCCAGCCCACTGGAGATCGAGAGACACACGGAGCAAAGATGAACCATCCCAGCTGAGGGCACCCTAACCAGCTGTCCACACAGCCAACAGCAGACCACTAACATACGCGATGTGATCAAAAATTATGGTATGTGCTTAAACAAAAGAGTTACTATAGTAAGAGACACATTACCATGAATCCCCCTCAAAATACTTCCCCTTGCTTTCAATACAAATTCCATCACTCTTGTCTGTCTGCAGCAGCTCTGGAGTCCTCTTTCCTGAGGGTCTTTAGTTGTATTCTCATGGCTGCCTCTCATGTGCTCTCAGCCTGAACTGATTCAAAACATTGACCTTCCATGGTCATTTTTGACTTTAGGATAGAGCCAAAAGTCCCACAGTATCACACCCAGTAAATAAAGTGGATAAAGTCACACTGCGATGTTTTTACAAACCTGCCTTTCTGTTAGATGGCGCTCTGCAGCAGCGTTCACTGCATTTTTTATCATACCTCATAAAGACACTCAGGAAAGAGAACTCCAGAACTGCTTTGAACAGTGGGGCAGGAGCAATGGGATAAATATGTTCAAAGCAAGGAGGAGCATTTTGAGGGGATTCATGGCAATTAATCTTTTATTGTAATAAACTTTTGAATTTAAAACATTCACCGTATTTTTTTTTTTTTATCGCCCTTTGTACAAGGAAGCTGAGACAGACCACGAGAACCCAGCCAGGAATTACTAACCACAGAATTACAAACTAAATGAAGAGTTTCTATTTTAAGCACTAAGTTTTGAGTAGTTTGTTATGCAGCAAAAGCTAACTGATACAGCAGATTCTTTAAGAATGACCGGTATGACCTAGGGAAATCCCACTGTCCAGATGGCAAAGTCCTCATCCTTAACATGTCAGGGATTGGCTGGAGGACTCTGCTTTCCCTCTTGCTCTACTGTTCTTGAGACAATAATCATAATCACTTACACTTGTTTGTGACCAAACTTCACACCATTCTTTGCTGGTTGGTCCCCTTGGAGCCAATCACATTGTTTTACGTCTGGGGACAAGTGAAAAGCATTCTCACCTAGAGAGCACCAGAGAAACAAATGCTTTAGCTGCACGTGGATCATACTGAAGTTAAAATCAGTCACTCGTGGGTCAAATGGACCACGTGATATTTACTCAGCCCATAAATATTTGTTAAATTAATTAATTTTTCCAGACAAGCTAAGTACCGTGATTTTAAATATTAAATTGGATGGTACTCAATGCAGAAAGCACCTTAAGTCAGCATGTTCTGTTTGTTGATATTTGGGTGATTAGGTTAAGGCTCATACTCGATACGAGAGTATATGAGTATTATTAATACTCGATATGAGAGAAGATGAAAATAGAAAAAAATCTAAGTGGAAAGTTTAACAAGGTCCAAACTCCGACCATCAAACTATAATCCAGCTACACTGAATATTTCCCCAATTTTTTGTTTATTTTGTTTTGTTTTGTTTTTCCCCAGTGCTTTGTTGTATAACACTTTTTCATCTTTCAAGGACAGATCAGTGCCTTTGGATAAACCTACAACTCACATTTGCTCCCCTAAATCTTCTGGGGACCTTCATGAACATGAAGGCTGTGTTCAGGGCCCTCAGCCTTCCCTTGACCTGTACGTATCCAGCGGGAAACGCTGGCTGCTGCTTTATCATCCTCCCCGCTGCTCAGTCCACTGCCTGTGCTGACGCCCTGGGCTGCCCATGCCCTGGGGAAGGTGAAGCCTGCACCTCCCCAGCCACATGTGGTCTGCGTGTGGTGTCCAGGCGGGAGCTGGGGTGAGTTTGGGAGAGGAATGTGGATTGGCTGCCAGGAGGGTCCCCGTCAGCAGAGACCCCAAGGGTCCAGCATGGGGCAGGAGCTCAGCCCAGGCCATCGTGATCCCCATGACATACCCACAATGCTGTGTGGCTAGGCAGTGCCCAGCCAGATTTGGGGTAACAAATGAGTGAACAAGGATATGGATATCATCTGTGTACCCCCAGCGACGCCACCTCCTAAGTGATGTGCACGACATGGACTCACTGCCAACGAAGGACGGCAAAAGCCTCCCGAAGCGCATCAGCGGCTCCTCGTTGAGCTCGCTCGACTTATCCATGAGTTTGAAGAAGACGTCGTTGGGTTCACTGGCGAAGCCGTACACCTCCTTGACGTTCACCTTCCGGCCAATGCCCAGGACCACAAAGAAGTAGCCCCTGCACTTGGCCTGCAGGACGGCTCTGCGGGCCTCCTCCAGCTCCTGCTCCGGCACCTCCCCGGTCAGCATCAGCACCAGGACCTTCAGGTCCCGCGGGTTGGGCGCGCTCTCGAACACGTGCTGGACGGTGTATTCGACGGCACGGCCCAGGGCCCTGCCTCCCTGCAGCTGCACCACTCCACGGCCCAAGAACTCCAGCAGCCTCTCCTTGGAGCCGAAGTCCGTCAGTGACAGCCCCACCCTCACGGGCGGCGCGCTGGCGTTGCCCAGGGACTCGTAGGGTGCGTGCTGCACCACAGCCACCCTGCTCAAGTGCTGGGAGGCCCCGGGGTCGGGGCTCAGCTCCAGCTGCCTGACCACGTAGCCAATGTACTTCTTCATCTCGTTGAACTGGAACAGGCTGGTTGTCTCCTCGCTGTCCAGGAGGAACACCAGGTCCAGGTCCGCATCGCTGCCTGCGGCTCTCCTGTCCCGGAAGGAAGGCCGCCAGCTGCCAAACCCGCAGGACGGTTGGATGTTGCAGATGTCTAGAAGGAAGCAGGGCAGCCCTGTTACTCTGTGTCTGCAGGACACGAACCTGGCGAGTGTCTGGGAGATTAAATCAGCCACGGAAGAGAGAAACCTATTTATATCTCATGACTGTAGACATGGCCAGAGTTTGGTTTTCATCACCCGATACTCCCTGGATGAAACAAATCAGGAAACTAAAAGCTTTGCACCACACCGTGAAACTGGCATTTAAAAATGTAAAAGGAAGCTGAGTGTGACAGTGTGTGCCTGTAACCCTTGCTGAGGAGGTTGTCAAGGAGGCTGAAGCAGGAAAACTGCAAGTTTGAACCCTGCCTGGGCAACTTATTGAGTTAGTGAGATACTGTCACAAAATTTAAAAATTAAGACCATGATGTTAAGTGAAATAAATCACACACATAAGTTTAAATATTGCATGGTTTCTCTCACTTGAGAAACCCAAAATATAAATGAAGAGCAAAATAAAAGACAGCCAATAGGAAACAGTGAGACAGATCTTTTGCAAATGGGGAGGGGCCAGGAGACAGAGAGAAGGGGAAGGGATGTAAAAAGAACTGAGGTGTGTTCTGTGCACGCACCAGCTCCCCGTGATGAATGTAACCATTATGTACTGCAAACACGTACTGACAAAAATTTAAATAAAGAAATAAAAATGAATTTTTAAAAGGGCTGGGGACGTAGCTCAGTGTGAAGGCCCTGGGTTCAGTCTCCCATTCCAATCAATCCATCAATAAAACTTCTGGAAAATAAAGAAGGAAAGACTGAGTTCTTTGCCACTTTCGGAAGAAGTATGCTCTAAAAAGTCACCCAAACCGAACTTCCTCATTCTCGACCCTTCTCCCTTGCTGCCTGGAAAACGAGCTGTCTCCCATCAGAGGGGAACCTCTGTTTTGGGGATCTGCTCTAAACAGACAGATCATAATTCTCGCCTCCAACATCCCTCTGGAGAGCTCACACTTGGTGGCTGCAGCTGGACAGACGCCCCCACCCCTCCCAGCAGACCTCACCCAGGCACACGTGGCACGTGAGGACGTTCTTCAGGAAGTCCGTGAGGTCCCTTCTCGTGGGCAGGACAAGCACGTGGCCCACGGCAGTGTTGTTGATCTGGGGTAAACAAAAGGACACACTGGGAGGTGGCACGGGAAGGGATTGCTGAGCACAGGGCCTTGGAGCAAGCCCAGCCTGGCACCTCTGGCTGTGGATGGAGGGGGAGGCTCGGGTGGCAGGAGGAAACCAGGTTTTGTTCTAAGCTGGTTCAAATCCCATGCTTGCTGCTGGGCCTGATGCACAGTGATTTAACCTGTCTAGGCTCCCACTTTCTTGGCTGTAAAATGCAGATGACAACTGCTTCCCATGGGCTGAGACTAGCTGGCATTTGTAAAACACCTGCGTGTCCTCCGGCAGCAAGTGGGAATGTAGACACGACGGCCCTCTTCAGCAGTAAAGCAGCCACTCCCCACTCGGGTCTAGACTGTGACCGTGCAGGTGAGGAAAGGGCCCCTCAGTCACCACTCGTGTGGCGAGAGGAGGAGGAGAGAGCCCACTCAAAATGATGCCTGCCTCCTGTCTCTCAGCCCTCACAGGACAGCGCCCAACGGGGCCCTGCATGGGAGCACACCGTGCATGGCCTAAGTTTAAAGTTGGGCTCCCAAGCCCAGGCTCCTGTCCCTTGCCTTGCCTTCGGCTTGGTAGAAGCAACAGTGACAGTGGCCCATCTGCCTTCTGAAGACCCAGCAGTGAGGAAACCACAGAAAGCCCAGTTTGGAAGGAAAGACTTAGGGAGCATCCCGGCCAGCCTGGCCCAACCGAGAGAAGCCCACAAAGGTGGTGCTGAGCTCTGTGGCTCCAACAGGGCAGGTGGGCAGGTGCCCCAAGCACCCTCCGAGCTGGGGCTCCCACCCGGCAAGCCCAACGTCACCAGCCAAGGAGAGGTCTGTGCAGAGGTGCACCTTTGGGGTCTGGGGGCTTCCTGAGAGGAGATTCTCCTCCAGGGCAGGTAGGACAGAGTGGGATGGACATCAGAGTGGGGGGCCCAGGGCGCCTCCTCACGTGACTCCCCACTGAGGTCATGGTCTTCTCACCCATAAGGTGAGGCTAGAGGCAAAGCTCAGGGACCTGTCACAGGAAGCACATCCCCAGGACAGGTCACACACAGCTCATGGGGCCACCTGGAGAGGAGCCCGAACTTCCCACCTTCCAGGTCCCCACCTCAGAGCAGAGCAGCAAGCAACACCAACGTCTGGATTTGCAGCCCCTGCAAGAGCATCGCTAACCGGAAGAGCTGGGAACCAGAGGGCGGAAGTTTCAGGCACTCGGATCCTGACCCAGTGCGGCAGCCATGGGGAAGAGAGAAGGTCGAGAGAAGGCCTGGCCAGCTTGGCCTCATGGGAGCCTTTGAGAAGCTGGGGACATGAGTGCACCAGGGAGAGTGTGGATGCCTGAGAACCCTTCCTCCTGAGAGACAGGAGGGGCAGGACAGGCGGCAGCGCACAGAACCTGCACCTGCAAGGCGTTGACGAGCTGCCGGTCCTCCTGGCTGGTGAGGAACAGAGGTGTGATGCCCGCATCCCACAGCTTGAGCACCGCCTGGCGCAGCTGTGGGGTTGCCCTCGTGGGCCTGTTGCTGAAGAAAACGGCCACCTTCCTCATCAGGAACCCGTTCCGCACACGCTTAAACGTGTTTCTGGCCACAAAGGACATGGCAGTCTCCAGACTCTGCTGCTTGGAAGTCAGGGCCACCTGAAGGTTCTTAATGCTGTCCAGCAGGGCTGACTTCTTCCTGGAGTCCGAAAACCGGATCTCCGTGGTCACCTCGTTGTTGTAGGTGACCACGGCCACACGGGCCCCCCTCGGGCAGTTGCTCTCGGCAATGGCCAAGTCGCCCACAAGGCTCAAGACAACGTCTCGCATGAGGCTAAAGGCATCTTGGGTGACGCCCTCAGACGTGTCCAGGGCGAAGGCCAGCTCCGTGGGGAAGACGGGGCACTCCAGGGGCCCTGCGGGAAGGGGACAAAGGACAGCCTCACTCCAGAGAAGGACCTTTCTTTCCTGAGGGCAGAGCCAACCCACAGAGATCAACTTACCATAGCAGCAAGCTGCAAAGGAAACAGAGAAGAAAGGGTGAGAGGCCTGTCCTCACGTGCAGACGTCAAGTGTGAGAATGTCACGTGACCGGGCAGCAGACGCCAGGTACTTACGGCATTTGTCCTTGATGCTTTGGATAAGGGCACATTGCTTTAAAAGGAAACGGAAGAGCATGTGAGGACAGCACACGCAGGGCCGACAAGACAACGGGCTGCTTGGGACACATGCAACTTACATCGATGGAGTCACCGCGGATGCCCTTGTGACCCTGGAAAACCAACAGGAAAAGGCTGAGAAGCAGGTGGCAGAAGGCATGTGACACGGCCCCGAACAGAACGGTGCTGGGCCGCAGAAACAAGGCGGAAGCAAAGCGGGCTGTGGATAACTCCATCACCACAGCCTGTACAATGGGAGTGCTGTGGGGACTGAGCCCAGGGCCTTCACACTGAGCCATAGCCCAGCCCTTCTTAGTTTTGATGCTGAGTCAGGGTCTCACAACAGCACTGAACTGCCCAGGCTGGGCTGCAACTTGTGATCTTCCTGCTTCGGCCTCCCAGAAGCGTGCATTGTAAATCACACACCAGCGCTTGAGCTTGACCTGCTTCTCCCAAGGGGAGGGTGCCTGTCCCACACGTGCTGTCCCCCGGAAGCCACAGTGAGGGACCCCCACATGTCCTCTTCCATCATCCCTGTGTAGAAAGCAACCCCTCTCTGTGTTCATCTTCCTGCACTGCCTGCCTGGTCTCCCTCACCTGAGGCAGCAATCACACCCCTGTCTCAGCCTTCTCCCCATCCAGCCAAAGGCACCCCCTACTCTTCCTCTGGAGTGATTGTCCAGCTCCAGAGTCACCTGCCCTTCCCCTGTGAGCCTCATGCCTTCCAGCGTGGAAACAGCCAAACAAGGAAACGAAGAGGTGGACAGTACAGATCCACCAGGCTGGCAGAAGCCAGGGCAGTGAGTCTCGGGAATCAGTAGCAACTTGGAGGTTTTACAGACCCAAGGAGGCAGGTCCCCACCCGCAGCAGACAAGTATTCTTCTACGAGCTGCAAGCAAGCGGTACTGAGGTCTCGTCTCTCTAGTTTCTCCTCTACACAAAACTCTACCAGGAAGCTCTAAAGGTGAATTAAATATTCCCCAAACCGCCGAGCATCACATGAAACATTTGTGTCATCTGTCTATGGCACTGGGAGCAAACCAGGGCCTTGCAGCCAGTCAGTACACACTCTGCCACTGAGGACGTCCCCAGCCCCTTGAGGCATTTTTCAAAAGCCTTTCGTTACTCCATGACTCAAAAAGTCTTTTCCCCATTGTGATATCAGAGGGGAAGTGGGGGGAGAGAGAGAGAGAGAGAGAGAGAGAGAAAGGCAACGAAGATGCACCCCAGCTTTGTGTGGGCCGGGGTTTCCAAGGACCACCTGCAAAGCACCCGGCCCCTCACCCACCATCCCCAGTGACTTGATCAGACCTGGAGGGACACTTACGGATGGCCCAGGGAAGCCGGGGTCTCCCTTCTGTCCTCCTGTCCCAGGAGGTCCTGAATTTCCCTGGAGGGGGCAAAACAAAGGTTGCTGGGTTGTGGCAAAACAAGGAAGTCGCTCAGTCCTGCAGGCAGCAAGGAGGGATCCGTCCAGCACTCCCTACCTCCATGAGCAATCTCTGACTGCAAAGGAGCTCACTTTTCTCCGAAATTCAAAAGTAGGGACACGGATGCAAATCTCCCTCGGTTGTGTACTGCAGCAGGTTAAGGTAAGATGGACACTCACCCCCCAACCCTAACTAGGTTGACCATGAATGCCCAAGGGAATGGGCCCCTGGGGACGAATCAGATCCTGAGTAGCAAAGGACCTAGCTTGACTGTCTTCACTAGTCCCACTTGCAGGCTAATGACGATTACTGTTTAACTGTATTGCAAGCTTTAAATAGGTGTTAGCCTCATTTACCTCTATCTACACCACAATATGCTAATCAAGAGTCAGGGTAACCTTGGGATTGCTAGTGAACTACAAAGAGAAATCCAGAAGGAAAGGCAGCTAAGGAAGAGGAGTCTCATATGCCAGTGCTCATGGCCATCCTGTCCCCTGACACCCCGTGAAGTCCTCGCCCCTCTGTCCAGGTGGATCAGCCAGCAGATGGCACAGGTTCCCAGCAGCAGCTGGGCTGAGGCCTGAGTGCCCCTGTGCCGTGTGGGGTGATGCGTGGACTAGTGACTCCTGGGTCAGACTGGAAGGGGCTCTGGGGACCCACAAGGTGGTGTGGCTGAAGGAAGAGACTGCAGTCCGTGACACAGCAGACTGTGAGGACCCCGTCTAAGCCTCGGGACCCTTCCCTTAGGCTGTGTGTCACTGGCCCAGAGGTGAAGGCAGCTCTTCGCCCAGGGCTCGGCAGTCATCCCTACCCAACCTGCCGTCACACACAGGTGGCCTTACCCTTCGCCCTCTGACGCCTTTGGGTCCCGGTGCTCCGTCCATTCCAGGCTCACCAGGCATACCCTGCAAAGACAGCCAAGGGGTGGCAGATGAACTCCAAATAGAAGGTCCAGGGGAGGCCTCGCCAGGGCCCCAGTGGGCGTCAGCCAGGGAAGCTGGAGGTCCCCAGAGTTGCTGCTCCAGGTTGCCAGTGCAGGGGAGCAATTTGCCTATGGCTGGCATTTATTTAATCAATGTCAGTGCCGCATACACGGCAGCATTTTACAGCTTGCAAAGGTCTTTTATTTTTTTGTAGCTTTGCCCCATTTAAACCTCATGAGCATCCTGACAGGTGAGGACTGTCACCTCCGTCTGACAGAGGGAGCCTCTGAAAAGGGGGGTCTCCATTGGCCCAGAGAAAAGACACCTAATGTCCAGTTACAGGCCCAGCAAGCTCTCCAAACACGTGGTGATGCTCCACCGCCCCGGGAATGTTTACCTTCGGTCCTGGGTAGCCCGGGAATCCTCTTTCTCCCTGTAAAAGATAGATACAAATGACACAGTTTGGGTGCCAACTTAAAATCATCTAAAATAAAATGACTTACAAAGAAACAACCTCCATAGAATTATCAACACTATCCCTAAAATATAATAATATTTAAAGAAATCATTCTCGAAAAATGAGAGACATAGAAGATGTCTTGGGAGCCACCTGGCAACAGGAGAGTCTGGGCCGCTACGTACTTTTTTGCCTCTGTGACCTTCGCTGCCTACTCCATCTCGCCCGTCATCTCCCTAAGAGAGGGATGAGAACAAGACCGTGGTCACCGTGTGCACGCACCTCCGCCTCAATGCCTGCCCCACTGCTGTCCGGAGCAGACAGCCCTCGAGTCCCAGAAATGGTCCAAGCGAGACCCAGGGACCAGAGCATCTCCCAGCCACCCCGTCCCCCGTAGGTAGACAGGGCTGTGTCTGCAGGTGGGGGTGCAAACAATGCCTTCAGCAGCTTGGCTGGGGGCTGCACATACGAAGAACCATATGTGTTCTACAAGAGCCACAGCAGTCTAAAGAACTGCAAATGTAAAGACGCTGCTGGATGCAGAATAAAAATCGCATCGAACCTGGGGACCTGAGAGTTGGAAGGAATCTTGTAGGCCTCCTCAACTCTAACGTCCGTGAGTCTACCCAAGAACACCGACAGAGTCCAACCCCTCCTACCCTCTGGAGTGGCCTGGGCATGGGGCTTTCTCCCCTCTCCCTGAGCCTCTTCCTCTCTAATGCAAATCAATTTTTTAAAATTTCCTGTAGCTGAATACAAGAAAAGAGAAAATACTTTAAAGTTTGAGGAAGAGTCCCAATTAGGGAGTTGTCGTGGGATAGGGACTCATTTTAGAAGAATTCCCAGTGGCCTGTAGGTTGCTTTTTCTTATATAGAAACGTATTTTACAAAATTATTGTGAGTATTCGGAGTGTTTTTAAACAGCATTTTCAAAAATGAGTTATTGGAGTAATACTCTCTACCCTTAGGATGTCTCATTCAAACGAAGTTGTTTCCATCTGGACTGAGACCTCATCTAACCCAATTCCAGCCAGGCCTAATGGCACACTCCTGTAATCTGTCACTCAGGAGGCTGAGACAGGAGGGTCGCCATGAGTTCCAGGCCAGCCTGAGCTACATAGCTAGACCCTGTCTCAAAAAAACAAAATAAAATAAAATAAAATCCCCAATTCAGTCTTAAGTCCAGGACATTTACTTCCTTGTAGCAAAGCTCCCTGGAATCAAGTGCAGGTCCTAAAAGGAAACAGTCTCCCCTGCATCCCCACCTACGCAGTAGGGCTCATTCGGGAGGCACTGTAGGAGCAGGTGCCACTCCTTTCCACCTGTCCCTGATACCACAAGAAGCATCCCTCAAGCACCTGCCTCTTCCTGCCCCTTTCTGCACAGTCTCTGGGCGGGCGCTGGCACCTTACCGTCTCCCCGAGAGTGCCACGGTTCCCCAGTCCTCCCTTGGGTCCTGGCTCTCCAGGCTCACCCTAGACACAAGAAACAAGGGGAGACCATGAGCCCAGGCCCCGATGCTGCTGCAGAGCAGGCCCCGAGGGCTGCTGGGCACACACTTCACCACGCCAGATTGGATGAAGGAAGGATCTTGCTCAATTGAAATAAGCCAGGCACAGAGTGCAAAGACCGAGCGTTGCTGCTGCCCTGTGCAAGCTAAGGGAATGGCTGTCGGGGAAGCAGGGAGTGGATGGCAGTCGCAGAGGCCGGGAAGGGTGGGTGTGGGAAGAAGAGGGATGGGTGGTGGGGACCGAAACTCGCAGAAAGAAGCGGCTAGTGCGCTGGTGTTCAGCAGCATGGCACACGGTGGTGCAGTTTACAGCAGCTCATTCTACGTCTCCGACTAACTCCAGGAGAAGCGTGCACAGGCTCCCAGCACAAAGAAACGCTAACCACCCTGGCCCGAGAGTTATGCATGATGTGCCCGCACTAGTTCTCCACACCAGGTCTCACAAACACAGTTGTCATGTGTGGATTTGAACGAATACACACGCATAGTTTTTAAGTACAACATTCATGCCTAGGCCCAGGGACAGGCTGCCGGGGAAGAGACAGGGACTGAGGGAGAAGCAGCCGGAAAGGTGGAACCCAGCACCCCGAGGCTGGGAGACCGGCTGGGGTCACACAGACACATGTATCTGCTGTCTTTTCAGACTGGTAGTGAATGGTAAGGCTGAAGACAGCAGGCTCTCGGCTGCCCATCCCAGGCTCGCTGCTGTCCCCAGCAGCGGAGTGCGGGTCTGTGAGCTGACCCAGCTCCCATCTGCAGAGCTGCCATGTGCAGTGCCCAGATTTAAAGACTGTGTGGTCCCTGTGACACTGCAGTGCATGAGGTGCTGCCAGGCTGCTCTACACTCCGAGGACACAGCCCTGTGTGCTGGCCGCACCACGGCAAGAGCTACCCGGTAACCCACCAGGCAGCAGGTCTGAAAGGAGAGACCAGCCCAGCACCACTCCCTGGCAGGGTGCTGTCCCTGGGAGGCTGGAGCAGGAACGACCAGCAGCTCGGAGACGGGAGATGCAGACTAAGTTAATGGACAGAATGACAAACGATACGGAAGGGTCCCGTCCTCGGAAGAGCTCCTCCCCTGTCCAGACAAACCTTCCTTCCGAAGGGCCCTGTTCTGCCGCGTTCTCCGGGAGCCCCAGCTGTTCCTCCAGCTCCCTGCAGCACAGGAGAGGAGTGGGTCACTGAGTGCTCATCTGCCCGAGCCAAAGGGCCTCTGGATGCCCCCAGCTCAGCCCTGCACGGAGGCCAGAGCCTCCCGAGGGCACAGTGCCCAGTGCTGTAGACTCCAACATAAATGCACTGGAAATGTCTCTTCAGACTTAAAATGTTAGCATCACCTCGCAGGGCCAATTTGCACACACTCATGCTGCAGCTAAGGGACACATGCTGGTTCCCTGCTAGATGACACATTCCTGGCTTCGTGTGACTTTGTTTCCCCTACCGTTCCACACCCCCGAGTGAACAGCAGATGTGTCCAGGTCCAGAAATGCCTACTGGGGGATGAATACATCACTGTCCAAAGGGGCTCTGCCCACACAGCCCAGAAAGGTCCCTAAAGCAGATGGTGGCAAAGCACCTATCAATTAATATCCTGGGGCACTGGAGTAACTACTTGAGCAGCTTTGCACACAAGTCACCTTAAATGCCTAGTTAACTAAAAGTTGAATGTAAAAAAAAAACCGCAGAAACTTTAGCGGTAGTTATCACCAGCTGTCCAGCTGGAGAAGGACTTTCTAAGCAAACCACACCTTTGTAAAGCCCGTGCCCGCTGTGGTGTATTTGTACCAACAGACCAGCAGGCTGCCAGCTTGCGGGTCCTCATTCAGCTCTGAAACATGCTAGGAGACACAATCTCTGAGGTTTGGTAGGTGTAGTTAGATGCTGGACAGGCCTCTCCTATGGCTTCTGGGATGGGGCTCACACTGCCTTTGCTGACACCTGGGGCAGAGGTTACTTTGGGGACCTAGAAGCCATTGGAGCGCAAGAAATGGGGCCCTCACTACCTTGGGGTCTGTGGGAGGCCTGAGTTGCCAGAGGGTGGGACTGAGGGGCAGGTCACCCTGGAAGTCTCCACCTGCTGGGCTCCGTGCTGCGAGCTCAGCTAAGGGGTCAGGTGAGGGGACTTACCCGGGGTCCAGGGATGCCTTGCTCCCCAACCTGGCCCGGAGGTCCGATGGGGCCGGGGGGACCCTGCAGAGTGAAAGGTCGGTGGTAAGTGCCGTGGAGCTGCTTCTTATGAGGCGCCCCCGAGTGACATCTCTTCTCAGGGACCAACAGGGGGAAATGACCCCGAAGCCCAGCAACCAGTGAGTGGATAAACAGTGCTGTATCCACACGGCGGAATATTATGCAACCAACAAGAGGAATGAAATTCTGATTTAAGCTGCAATGTGGCTGAGCCTCAAAAGTATTATCCTAGGCAAAGGCAGTTAAACACAAACAGCCACCTATTAATGATTAATTTAGATAAGATACCCAGAATAGGCAAATCCATCAAGACAGAAAAGTGAGTGGTGACCAGGGTCTTGGGACAAGGACAGTAGGGACCACTGTGTAATGGGTCAGTGTCACCTAAGCAGCTAATAAAAGTGTTTTTGAATTACTGAGTAGCACTGTGAGTGTGCCACGCACACCAAACCACTCAGGTTAAAATGGCTAATTTTATGTTGTGAACATCGCCCAATTAAGAAAACACTTCCAGGAAATCTGGGAAAGTGTCCCAAGGCCCCAGTGGCACAGGGGTACTGACCTGTGCACCTCTGGTCCCCTGCTCTCCCGGGAAGCCCACCTGGCCAGCACCGCCTCTGTTGCCCTTGGAGACGAGAGAAGACGCAGGAGGAGTGAGGATGCTTAGGTGCAGGCTCCCCTCCGTCCCACAGTCAGAAACACAGCTTTCCAGGGTCCCAGGTGGAGCCACGGGCAGCTGAAGCTCACTGCGCCTCCCTACGCCTCTGCACAGCTCTGGGAAAGGCAACGGCCCACCCACACCCATCCTATCCTGGCCAGAGGCCCCGCTAGCGGGCACCACACAGAGGAAAGACACCCACACACAGAGGAAAGACACCCGGACACCACCTGCCCGTCACCTCCCTTCCTTCTGCCCCAGGGCGTCATTTCTCAAGGCCCTGCAGAAGGGGCTAAGTCAGGGCTGTTGACCCAAGCTGTGAGGCCTGGGAATGGTATCCCTGTCCTGGCTGGACTGCACCTAGCAGCCTCCTGCGTGACCCCAGATGCTCCAGCCAGCCGGGGCGCTCACCTTAGCTCCCGCGGGTCCCCTTCGGCCAAAGCCGCCCTGTGGAAGGAGAAATCACAAACCATAAGGGGGACGCAGGGAGGCTTGCACACAGCCCGGCCCCTGAGACTTACTCAGAGACACCCCCCCACTCCGCCCCTGGCACCATCTACTGCCAGAAACCAGTGACTAGGCCAGCAAATGCTCTTCTTCAGCCCTCAACTCGGAGAAGTTTTGCCTCCATGCTGCTCCTGCTGACAACCCAAATGGAAGTTTTGAGAAGTGCTCCAGACCCGCCAAGCAAAATAATGACTTCTGGCTGCACAATCCCAGCCAAGAGTGAATGAGGAATGTGAGCCCAAATGCCGACCTGCCCACTTTCCTTCCATGTCCCTGATGGTAGGGAGAGGACGAACCCTTCACGAGGGTGGAAAGGAGTCCCAAACCCTCCCAACCACCCTGGCCAAGCACAGCACACGCTCCCTCGAGCTGAGCATCCAAAAAGCACAGGTGCAAACCTCAGCGTCCGTGTGCCTAGCTCTGGCTCCTGACTTGGCATGCGGTTCCCCAAAGCTCCAGAGGTGACCTCAGCTCCCACGTGTGGGCTCCCTAGCAAGTGGCCCATGACTTCCCACCTCAAGTCATCCCCGGGGTGCAGAAGTCTGGGGTGGGAGCCCCTGAATGTTCTACACCGTCTGCGAAAGCTGAGGGGCTGCTGTCCTGCAGGGGTCCTCTCCTGCACAGTGACATTGGGACTGGCCCCCCAAGACGACACGCTAGCATGTGATCAGAGGCCCCAGCGAGGCTGCCTGCAGAGGCTCAAAGGGTGATGTCACGGGGGACAGGGGACACCATTCATCCCGGCCCAAGACCAGCACAGTGAGGTCCCCAGGGAAAGGACAGGGGACCCCTCAGCTGCTCCTCAGCCCACTGCATAACTGCTCTGCGCTCATTTCTCCGCTTAATGAACCCCTGAATGCAGGCTACGAGAGCCCTCGCCTGCAATCAAATTCAAACTTGCTCCCACCTCAAGTGTGGGACTGAAATCAGCTGCCCCACCACTGCTCTGCAGTCACTGTGTGCAGCTAGGGTCTGGCTGGGCTCTGGGCAAACACGATGATCATTTCCTTGTTTCTCTTCCACTGCGGGGCTCCGTGGGACCATTCAGCAACAATGTGCAAACCTTTCTGGTTTGCTTATGAATTTGAGGGCACAGCACAGCCCCCTCCCAGAGAGTCACCCCTGGTGAGCCCCTGGCCTCCTAACTCCTCTGATCCTCAACCTCAGGGGCCTGGATGTATCCTCGTCCTTCAGAAAATCACTGGGGCTGGGCGGGTTCTCAGCGACCCAGCCCATGTGCAGCCTTTGTGTTCCATTCTCTGAGCCAGACCTGCCCTGCACCCCCAGCCTCCTGAGCTCCCCCTGGGGCTCCAACCTGCCAGCTGCAGGACCTCCACGGCCAGCGACAAGGCCCTGCAAGCTTTCAGGAGGCCTCATGCCAGCCATCCCACCACTCCGGCCAGAAGCCCTGATGATCCCTCCGTGTGCCGCACGGGCCACACGCATTCCAGACACTGCAATCGAATCTCAGCCTTCCAGCCAAGATCCAGTAAGAAGCAGATGCAGTGGGACAGACCGCGCCTGGCCTCCTTGTACGAGTGACAGTCACACAGAAAGCCAGACTACTATTAAAACAGCAAACACAGGCCTTTCGCCCTCCTGCCCCTCACCCACCAACCCCCAGCTCTAGCATTTCTGCTTGAATCTTTAAAATATTTAGTGGGGTAAAACTTGGCCAAATATTTGAAAGCAGCGAAGATATTTTCCAAAGTCTCTGTTTGGTATGCTTTTGTGGGAGAGGATATAAGATTGGGAGGGGACCAGATAGAACACAGAGGAAATTAGAAGAATGAAAAATTTCTATAGGCAGCAAAGTTCAGGTCCAAATCCCGCCCTTTGCCGTCCGCCCTGGGGTGACAAAGCTCCAGGGCCCTCGGTGGTGCCAGCAATGGGCTCAGGGACCACCCAGCTTCCGGAACGTGAGCCACATGGGGCTGGGGCTACAGCTTGGTGACAGAGTGCTTGCCTGGGTGCCAGGGCCTGGGTTCCACCCCCAGGGGCACAGAGGCCAAGAGGAAACTTCGTCGTGAGTGACTCAGGATTTCTTCAGAGCAGCATAGAATAGACCAAGGCAGAGGAACCGCGCGGCGCAGGGGAATCTGCCAGGCACCAGGGCCTGATGAGGATCCCACACAAGCACGACCCAGAGTACTCACGTCCTTCCCGGTTTCCCCCGGACTTCCGGCCACGCCATCTCTCCCCGGGAGACCCTGCAGGGCAGGAAAACCAGCCTGAGGCGCTGCAGGGAGAGGGCTGATTCCCACGGGAAGGCCCTGCGGCAGGGCACCTCCAGGAGCCTTGGTTGAACCAGCACTTTCTGTGTGCGGGGCCCGGGCTCCACCCGCTCCCGGGCACCGCCTGGCCACCTCCCGGGACCCTGAGTCTCAGGCCGCTTGGCTGCGGGGCCAGCACGCGCTTCCTGACCCTGAGCTCAGGGGCATCTGTGACCACGAGCACCGTACCATGGGGCCGATGTCTCCCGTCTCTCCTTTGGGTCCCCTCTGCTGGCTGTCCTGTCCCGAGTCACCCTGAAAACAACACACCAGGGAAGGAGCCGCATGCGGCAGGAACACTGCTGCCACCGGATGGGGAGCCCGCAAGAGTGACGCGGGGAGCGCCAGGCTCTGGAGGAGCAGGTCCTTCAGCCACGCCCCACACAGACCACGCCCAGCCGGTGCTGAGGGGCCCAGCCCTGGGGTCCTCAAACCCTGACGTCTGGAGAGGAGGACACCCAGGCTCGCCCTGGCTTCCCCCAACACCGGGGCTGGAGAGAGGCGGTGATGGTCATTTTCTTAATGGGTTTAAGGAGTCACTGATGAATTAATTAATCTTTGAGACAGGGTCTCCTTGTGTAGTTCAGGCTGGCCTCAAACTCGTGGCGATCCTCCTGCCTCAGTGTCCGGAGTGGGTCACCATAGCCAGCTTTTACAGCATCATTTAAGAGGAGCAAAGCTG
This sequence comes from Heterocephalus glaber, assembly GCF_000247695.1. The sequence continues at coordinate 2,813,969 of NW_004624847.1, forward strand.
CAACGGGAAGGCTTAGACCGCTGGTAGGGAAAGACTCAGGTCTTTCTGTCCCTCGACCTACAGTGCTGGCCTTCGGAGCCAAAGAACCAGCTCACCGCGGGCATCCCGAAATTGTGAGAGGACACGGCATGCATTTTGTCAGCACGATTTAAAGCACCTCCAGGGCAAGAGGCTTGCTTTAGTCTTGGGTTCCCACAGCTTCCTCCCGAGCTCGGTCTGGTCCCCACGGAGGACACGCGCCTTACCGGGTCACCTCGGATGCCGACGTCTCCTCTCTCCCCCTTGGCTCCTTTAGGTCCTTTGTCACCCTAAATAAGACACGCGCATGGAACTGAGGGCTAGATGTGCCTTTACCGTGGGTATTCGAGGTTCGCACCGTGCTACGGAACGCGGACACGTACAGACAGCAAAATGGTTGCCACGGTGAATGCTAGTCATGCTGTGTTTTTCATGACAAGAGCAGCCGAGAGTCATTTGTCTGACCTGGGTCCCATCCAACATCATGTTATCAACTCTAGGCCTGTGTTAGATCTCTAGGCTCAGTCATCAAATTGTTGTCTTGCCTTAAAAATCACCCTCGGATTCTCCAGTCTTAAACAGAATGAAACTGATCATTCGCTCCCGTGCCACGGAGCCAAAATCGTGCACTTACAATTTGCTCAGTTAACTCACAAATATTTACTGGGGATCCACTGTGTGTCGCCAGACACTGGGGATTTATTTAGAACAAAACAAACTCAGTCCCTGCCCTGTGGGACATCAGAAAAGACAATGACACCGTTCCGAGTGGGCAGGGACCCGGGGGTGTCACAGGGGCCCCTGTGGGGCATTGGAACGCACTTGTGCAGAGGAAACAAGGCCACCTACCCTTCGCCCAGGGCTCCCCTTCTCTCCAGAAGAACCGGGCAGCCCCTTGTCTCCCTGCCAAAGACAACAGGAAACGGTCACTCCTTACACAGCTTCTGCTGCCTTACACCGAGCCGCCAGCTGCTGTCTCTGGGAGCAGAAGTGGTTTAGACAGAGAAAGCAAAACCACTCACATCCTCACCATCCAGACCGTCCAGCCCAATTTCTCCGAGTTCACCCTGAGAGGGAAGAAGGCAGACAGGTGAGTGAAGCGCAGAGCCCTCTGGCAAAGGGAAAAAATGGAAATGCTGGGGAAATGTTCAACTTAGGAAACAAAACCGAGCCTGAATACCTTCTCTCCCGGGAATCCTCGAGAGCCCTGCAAGAAAGGGGACAGGGGGTATTAGTTCTTCCTGCGCAGCTGGTCCCTCGAGGCAGAAGCCAAGGGCTGCCCCATCCAAATGCCCTGGCAGTCTAAAATTTCATTTCCCAAGACTCATTTCTTTGGCTTCCTCTGTCACCATGATCAGCACCGGATATCATGAATTGATTTGCCTGGAACTGAACACTTGGGAAGTATCCTGCTCGCTGGATAGCAGGAGTGACCCCCAAAGGCAGGCAAAGGGCTCAAGGTGAAGGCCAACTCTGCCACCTCTCGGGGTGGTGGCCCTTCCCTTCAGCCCTGCTCTAACTCAGCAAGCGAAGGAGAAAGTCCATCAGCCCCGAACCCGAGGATGCCATCGCTCCCCTTTCCTCCTCCCAGGGCCCAGCCTCCAGGGCACCATTTCTCCATGCCCCACGGCCCAGCAGGAGCCCACCACCACCCTGCCTGCACTGTACCTTCACTCCTCTCTGGCCTGGGCAGCCCTGGAAGCCCTGAGTGCCGTTCACACCAGGCGGACCTCGCTCGCCCTGTGGGAAACAGAGGCAGTTGCAGCTGGAGTTCTCTAAGTGTGAGCCAAGAGCCTCGGGGCCCGGCCCTCAGGGACAGGGGCTCCAGAGGGTCCCCTAGGATGGGCGGTCCCGGGTGCCCGGTGTGGGGCTCCAGGCCTCACCGGGCCCATCAGCTGCTCTGTGTGCCCTGGCTCCAGGCCCAGCCCTGAGGCTACAACCTGGCTGGGTCTGGAGATCTCAGGGGCTCCCCAGGATATCTGCGTCCCATTCCAAGGCTGGACTCTGTTCTACGGTCTGGAAGCCTCTCGGACCCATGGATGTCCAGGCCCTGCTCCCAAAAGCCCTGCTGCTGGGCCCTCGGGGAGACCTCCCCAGTGCAGGTGACCCACATATTGGAGGAGCTGAACTCAGTGGAGGACAGGAGGCCCTGGGTGGCCTCTGTCTCACTCAGCGCCTCCCTAGGGACTAGGAGAGCACCCTTCCACCCACGCCGTCACCCTCAGATTGTCCTGTTCTCCAAAGTGTCGCCATCTAAGGAAAGTTGCTAAGGAAGTTAGAAGTTAAGTTTTCCCCCAAAGGGAAAGCCGCCAACCAGGGCTCCGCCGCCCGTCCGGGTGTAGGAAAAGGGGACTGGAACAGAGCTTCCGGAATGCGCAGGTGTACTTACAGGTCCGCCCTCATCGCCAGGGTAGCCTCGGTAGCCGTCTTCCCCCGCCATGCCCTGAAACAGAGCACACAGGGCCCTGGTGAGACCCCGTGGTCACCCTGCTCTGCGCGGAGGCCCCAGCTTGGCAGAGCCGAGCTGACAGTGAGCACCACCTTTGGGCCCGTGTCCCACTCCCTCTCCAGTGTGATCGCTCTTGAGATGGGGGCTCTCGGGCTCCTGCTTTGCCCGGAAAGCCTGCTGCTTCCCCACTCAGAGGCAAACCCTGAGGGCCCAGCTGACCAGTGAGGCCGCCAGCAGTGAGGCCCCAGGTTCCAACGTGATTTTACCAAATGAAGAGGCCATGTGCTAAAGAGCACACCTCCATCCCATGGAAAGGGGGACTGTGACGGACACTTGGAACTTCCTGCCGTGTCTGGGGGGCGAGCTCGTCCAGGGGACGTGATCTGGGCAACACCTGGGACCTCCTGTTCTGCAGGTGGCAAGGGTCCTTCCCCCTGCCCACCTCCGAGCTCCAAAGTTGGAGAAGGACCTGGTCAGAGTAAGGTCGCCCTTGAATCTAACCTCAGGTCGGAGAAGAGGGCCCACGGCACCGTACCTTTGGCCCGATGCTGCCAATGGGCCCACGGTCTCCCCTTTCTCCGGAGCATTTGCAGGGAACCCCACAGCAGGCTTTCTCGGCAATGTTGTCCTACCGGGATGGAAAGAAGGAACAAGTTCAAAGCTCAAGAATCGCCTACCAAGACCATCCACATGCTGCTGGAGGTCACCGTCTGCCACACTCAGGCTCCACGAGGTGAGGGAAGTCACTGGGATGGCAGCTCCCAAAGGCCAGCCCAGGCTGAGGGTCAGCTCTTGGCGGTCAGCGAGGACGTGGAAGTCACCAATGGGAAAGAAAATAGGAACCGAAGCCCCAAAACCCTTATTCGCCACATCCCCTTCAGCTAGGCCTTCTTTGGAGAAGTTTCCGACATAGGCATTCAGGTTTCAAGTGGTAAATGTAACTTCCATGTGTCTGAACTCCAGTCACAAAACCTAACAAACAAGTTGCAGCTGGCCAGGACCCCAGACCTTTCTGAGACAGAGCTCCATGCAAGCCTCCCTCAGAGCTGGGCTCGGAGGCACGGAAGTGGCCCCAACCCGGGGGAGGCCCCAGAGCAGCCCCAGCGAAGAGCAGCACAGGTGGCCTGGCCTCTGAGCCACCAGCACAGCTCAGGGTCACCTGTGATGCAAACCAGAGGCCCTCGACTCCCCTCCCACCCTTACAAGGCAAAACGCAACCCCAATGCACTGCTTCTGCTGCACTAATGGCCTCACTTGTGTTTTCTAGCAATGAGCTTCCTGGAGCTCTTGATTTCTCCCGAGTCCCAGACTGATCAACTGAATCAACCTCCTCCTGTCCAATGAGAAAACCCTAGTTCTAGCCCTGGAAGGAGGTGGAGGGAAGGGATGGAGCACTGGGTCCATCTGGTTGATGTAGCCACACTCTGCCATTGCCTGCACCCAAAACCTCCATGTTCACGCCCAGCCTGGTCTCCATCCCCGCTCCCAGGCCCAGGAGGAACTCCTCCTACCAAACGAAGGGGCTTGGGAAGGCCTGAAGGGCTCCACCACGTTTGCCAAAGCAAACTAGAAAGGAAACGGTAGGAGCACTTCTCCACCACAAGTGCTTAGTCTTTCTCTTTCCTACACTCCTGCACTCGTGGTGTAAACTTTCAGACACTGCAGACAGTTTCCTGCCTGGGGATGGCCTGTCACAAGGTCTTGCATCCCCAGCAATCTTAGGAATGAAAAGACATCGAAAAGGTCGCTGCTACTGGGAACAGAGGAAAATCTAAGGCTGCACCACCAGCGTGCCTACACACCTAGCTTCACTTCCAGGTTCACCCCTGCCGGGCCAGGAAGGCAGATCCCAACAGAATTCAAGCGTTACACAGAAACCCAGCACCCTGCCCATTGGCCAGGTCGGGATGACTTCACTGCCTCCACGCCAATGTCACCATCAGGGATTTAGTTTGTGTAAAGCAACACACACCAGCTGCTCGGCCAGCTCATAATCCAGGTCCAGCAGGTTGAGCCGTAGAGGCCTGTCGTACATGAAGCCCCGCCCGAACTCCAGATGCGCCAGCTGCTCCAGGTTGGCCACCTGTTCCAGGCCCACCAGGATCAGGGCATGGACACCTGTGGAGAAAGACACACTTCATGCGGCTCGCCTGCGTGCTCCAGCGCGCTGACACCTTTTCTCCTGACTTTTTTAAAGAACATTCATCATAAAATTTGGCTTTAACTTAAACCATGTAATCAAACTACTGAACTGCCTGGAAGAGTAGAAGTGCTGAAACCTTGGACTCCTCTGGGCAGTTACGTTCCGTGTGCCTCTAAATGTATTATTATGAGCCCAGGAAGTGGCCCCCATGAAATGTATTCAGACTCAGTTCTTGGACTCTGGCCCCACCTTGCATGGGTGCTTGCGGGAAGGACTGAAACACTAACTCCTCCAAAATCAGGGGAGCACAATCACACCTCCAAAGCATGGGAAAATTAGCTACTAACTAGGATGTTCTCGTGATAAATTGTGCTTCTATGAGTTCTTCTTAAGGGTCTGCTGTTGGCATCCATTCTCTGATAGTTGGTGCTTCCAAATTCCAAAACACATGAGCATCTACTAACAGACATCTCAAGTCACCTTACGTTTGGTTGGTTTGCTTATTTATATTATTTACATGTATTGTAATTTAAACGTTGTAGCGTTTTGAGCTATGACAACTGCAAACTGAAAATACAGTAGTCGCTTCTGCTAACACATTAGTTTCTAGTTTATACGATGGAGCTAAATGAATCAGTGCTGGATTCTTTTGCAAGGACATTACTATAGTTTCTATCTAGACCCAACACCTCAGGTGCAAAGTGGGGCTTTGGGGATTCGATTGGATCACGGGGCTGTGATGCTCATGGGTTGGGTTAGTCCGCTGATGAGTGTATAGTTAAACGCAATGCGGGGAGGTAGAGCCTGGTGGGAGAAGGCAGTCACTGGGGCCGTGGCCTGAAGCGTCTATCTTCCCTCCGCACTCTTTTATGTCTGCTTTCTGGACACCATGACGTGAGAAACTCCTCAGCTCTTCTTTACCAGGAGTCTCTCCCATGCCACCCTGCTTTGGAACCAACCAACGATGGACTGAAACCTCAGCAAACTGAGTCAAAACAAACCTTTCTTCCTTCTAGTTGCAGGTATCAGGTATTTTGTCCCAAAAGCAAGAAAAGTGACTGGGACAAGCATCATGCATTCTCCAAGTCCCAGCACCTGATTGGGTCTTTGAACCCACATGCCCATGCCAGGGCTCAGGGTAAAGCTGTCCATGTTCCTAAGGGATCCTCCTCAGCACCCCAGAGCCCCAGGCAGGCACAAAGGGCCAAGGAGCTGGCTCAGTGCCCTTCAGCAGAAGCTGCACCCGCCCAGAACTCCGAAGCAGAGAGGTCTCTACAGAGCGGCCCCCTCCCCTGGGCTGGCTCCCATACCCGGGAACCCAGAGCCTACCTTCCTCTCGGAGCTCCTCTGAGGCTCTGTGTAAATCGGCCAGGTCTCCATCCACGCCATCAGTAAAATGAATGACCACCTGCAAACCAAAGCGGCTGAAGTGTCAGCCCAGACTGGAAGAGAGGAGCACAGATGGCAAAGAGGAACCAAGAGGTTTTTGGAGTTCAAACTCCTCCTTCTAAGCTGAGAAACCAAAGGCCACGGTCAAAGCTATTGTGCAATCGATGAGGCATAAAATCAATGGGTGTGTTTTAGGGTTTGATTTATTTTAGAGAAACCACAAGCAACAATGACAATAAAACAGTGAATCTCATTCTCCTATTTATGAGATGTGGTTTCTAGAAATCACATGTGGTATGTCTGCCCTGCACTGTGACCATGCCCCGCAAACCAAGTCCTCACCCCAGAACCTCTGGGTGGAGATGAGGCCTTTAAAGAGACAGTTAAGGTAAATGAGGTCCCTGGTGGCTCTGCATCCAGGATGACAGACATCTTTATGAGAAGAGGACAAGAGAAAACACACACAGGGAGGACCACGCGAGGACACAGGGGAAGGACAGCCACGTATAAGCCAAGGAGACAGGTCTAGAGGGAACAGCTCTGCCCACGACATGATGTCAGATCTCCAGCCTCAGCACTGTGAGGACATATAAGCCTTAAGCCCCCATCTGATTCTGTTATGCATGGCGGCTCTAGCAAGCTGATACAGTGTGTGCACATAGTATGTGTGTGCGTACATACACGCACACACACACACACACATACACACAGAGGTCGAGAGACAGAAACACAGAGATTAAAGCTTATCTAGTGGCAGACCTGTCATTGAACCTGAGTTCATCCTAAATCGACACATTCAAGCTTCGTCACTAATGTCCAGGATGTGTCTTAGAACTCAAGCAAAGCTAGCAAGATGAATACCTGGTGCATGAAATTGCCATCAGCTAGTAAGCGAGCACTTCCGCGTGGACACTGACTCTGGTCCTGCCTGCATGCATGTCTACAGAAAGGACTCGGGCAGGGCTCCCAGACTCCAGGGACAGGCTGCCACCCAGCGAAACTCCAGACCCTACACAAGGGCGCACAGGGCCGCTCACCTTCACGCTGTCCGGCGAGGACTGCCTGAACTTATTCTGGTATACTTTCAGCGTGTCAGCCGTGAGGACATAGGGGTGCTGGCTGCGCATGTTGCGGAATTTTTCAAACTGCTCCGGCTGGTACTCATCAAAGTCAAAGGCCTCCACGGGGCCAGAGGGTGCATTGGCCACCACCGACACACGCACAGTAGGCAGCTGGCCACCGCCGCAGCTGATCCTCTGCATCTGGCTGATTCTGCTCAGGATGGCATCCACCTTGGACTCAAAGCCCTTCTGGGCCACAAATACATTCTGATCTCTGGACCCATCGAACCCCAGGATCACGTCCAGATTGCAGGCTGGAAAGGAGAAATGCAGGCCAGGGCACCAAGGTGAGGCCACAGGGAGGAGTTCTATGCCCACAGTGCCAGGTACAGCCGGATGTGGACCAGGACACTGTGCTCAGGACCCAGATGAGACCCTTCTGTGTAAGCTCTTCGTGGTGGCCAGGACTTTCTCACGGGGAAAAACATGAGCAATTGCTGGGAACCAAACTTGCAGGCTATTTCAATGCACAAGGTGTGATCAAAATGTACAGCGAATGGTTAAATTTTTCAAAAAATTATAGTAAATGGTACATTGCCATAATCTCCCTCAAAATCCTTCCCCTTGCTTCAAACACACTTATCCCATCCTTCTTGCCACTTTCTGAAGCAACTCTGGAGTCCTCTCTCCAGTCTTTAGTTGTGCTGTCCTGGCTGCCTCCATGTCCCGAATCAATTGAAAATGTTGACCTTTCATGGTCACTTTGAGCTTGGGGAAGAGTCAGAAGTCACAGGGTGCCATTGGGTGAATAACATGCTGTCCTGTTTTTACAAGACTGCCTTCCTGTCGGATGGCACTCAGCAGCAGCGTTCACCACTGTTTTTTAATCACACCACAGAAAGACACGAAATAGGACTCCAGAACTGCTTCAGAAAGTGGCAAGAACAATGGAATACTGTGTTGGAATCAAGTGGGAGGATTTTGGAGTTGATTAATGGCAATGTATCTTTTACTGTACTAAAACATTTTTAATTTAAACATTCATCAGATATTTTGATCACATCTCAAAAGTTTGCTCTTATGGAGGTGTTCATCAATTTGGGGATGATAATATACAGTTGGTGTTTCAATATATCTAAAGTTTGTGCTTTGAATTAAAAGCATTTTAGAAAGCAAATGTTTCAGTCTCAAAAAACTGACTCAATAAAACCATAATCAAAAACAAGGGTTAATACATCAAAGTTATTTGGAGTAGGGCCGGGGATTTAGCTCAGTGATTCCACTGCCTGCTTTGAAAGCACAAGGACCCGAGTTCAATCCCCAGTACCAAAAAAAAAAAAAAAAAACACAACAAAGTTATTTGGAAAGTAAATCTTGTGAAACCCATGTGAATATAAGGAAATGCCTATCAAAACTTAACGCTTAAGATATCTGAAGCCCAGCACTGGGGAGGCAGGTAGCTGAACCTCACAGACGTCTGCAGGGAGGACCAGAAATGGCTGGTAGAGGGTTGGTTACCTTTGGACAGGTCGGTCACACCAGGACACAGGATCTCATGCATTGCATCATGCAGAGTCTCCAAAACTTGCTCACTCAACTCCGACAGCTCCTGGACGTTCCCCACGCGGAAGGCCGTGGCGCTGTTGGACGCCATCTTCCCCACCTCCTCGGAGTCGATGTTCCTCACCCCGACCGCGAACACTTTGACACCTCTCTGGGTAAGTGCCAGGCTCGCATCCTGAGCGTCCTCCACCGACTTCCCTCCAGTGATCACAAAGGCGATCTGGGGGACCCTCTGGTCCAGGCGGCTGCCCGCCTCGGGCACGAAGTGATGGAGCTGCAGGTGCTGGATGCCCACTCTGGTGTTGGCATTTCGCCCCCCTTTGTAGACCACTTTGTTGATGGCGTCGATAATCTGCCTCTTGGAGGAAAAGTCCTTCAGGAAGAATTCGTCAGTGGGGTCAGAGTTGTACTGGACCAGCCCCACCTGGATGGAGTCGCCATCTTCATAAACCGTGTCCACGATTTCAGACACGAAGCGGAGCACTTCTTGGAAATTGTCCCTCCTGAAATTGATGGAGCCATCTAGCAGGAACACAATGTCCGCTTTCTTCTTCTCTACAAGGGGTCACAGTGAAGATGAGGAGAGATGGGGCTGCCACACCCGGAGCATAAACACACAGTACGTAAATTAAAACAAGAGCCTTCCTAATAATTCATTCACAGTGGAAAACTTCACTCCATCCCATGCCTCTCTAGTGCCAGCCCCAAACAACATTATGCTAAAAACAAGAAGATAAAGGGTAAGTTATCCAAATAAAAAGGACAAGACACTCAGGATCTTAGTGAGACAGTGATGTCATGTCAGGACTGGGACTCGGTGGTGTGTGGCCTCAGGTGTGCTAGGGTCAGGGGTGTGCCCGGCCAGCCAGGACAGAGGCAGTAGAGGGACAGCAGGAGTCAGATTCCCTGGGAAAACCTACTCCTGTGCTCTGGATGTCTGCACGGCCACTGCCCAGTGGAGGGGACAAGGGAAGGTGTGGGTGATGGTGACATCTGATTTGCTCCTGGCAGTCCCACAGGTGAGAACCAGGGCCACAGGGAAGACCTGCTGCAGGTCAGGACTCTGAGTGTCGCCTTGGTCCAAGCAAGGCTGCCTGGGCCACGTGACCATCGCCTCTGGAAGCTCAGACTTCAGAGCCATGTCCAGTGGGGGATGGGCCGCTGGCCTCAAAGACACCACCCTATTCCGACAGCCAGCCGTGTGAGGAGCCCTGTCTTTGGCCCGGCCACAATTAACCTTGAGAGCAGTGGAAGGTCAACAGCCAGGTGCTTTGGGGGACATGTTTCCTGCTACAATTTCAACTAAACTGTCTCCCCAATGTTTAATTTCTAGCATTATCTGCAGGGAATTATTATAGAGAATGCTGGTTATGTCTAATGTGAATGTTTCACAGCCCACTTTAATCAGGGGCCACATAGCTCATACCTGGCCTTGAGGGAGGAGAGGTGACTACTGGGGTTGCTGGGGTGGCCCCCGAGGATCCAAACGAGCCTATGACCCTCTCCTCTATGCTGGGGAGCTCTCTGAACTCTCGCACCGTGAAGACCAGCCTGGGGTCATTGGCAATGGCCTGCAGCTCTGTTCTGTCCACATTCCGGCTTCCAATTCCTAAACTCACGATCCCCGAGGAACTGATGATCCGGGCGAAGCCAGAAATATCGTCCTGGGATTTTCCGCCCAGAAGCAGGACCAGGTGTTGGGGCACCCCGTCTTCTATCCGGCTCCCAGCAGACTTAACAAAGAGGTTTTTGGCCACATACTCCAGAGCTCTGCCGGTGTTCAGCGGAGCGCCACCCCGGAACCTCAGGCGCCGTATGGCTCCTAGCACGGCAGCTTGGGACCTGTGTGTCTTCAGGAAAAACTCGGGGAAGACCTCATTGCTGAACTGCACAAGGCCGATTCTCACTTTGTTGGGCCCGATGTTGAGTCTTTGAACAATCCTGCTCACAAAGTCTCGGATGTGCGCAAGGCCATCACTTCTGACGCCATCAGAGCTGTCGATGAGGAAGACGATGTCCGCTGCATCACTCTCTGCAAGAGAGGAAGAGCAGAGTAGAACCAGCCAGTGCCCAGTGGCATCTGCTTGGCTCCGAGCTCGGCGTCGGGCCGCACCACTAATTAACCAACATTAAACTGCATCCCAGGCCAGATGCGCTGCTTGGGTCCTGGGCTTTGTGAAATCAGTCGTTACAAAATGGGAATTTTTTTTTTTTTAGTCAAAGCAATTTCCACTTCTTGAAATATTTTAAGTTCTCCAAAATTTCCTCTCTCTGAGTTGACTCTATTTTAATTTTAGTTTTGTGGTCTGGGTTAATACCAATTTTAGAAAATGTGAGCAGCGTTTAGAAAGTAATTTCTGGATTACAGAAGAGACCATGGCCACCAAGGCCAACATCTCAGAGGGAGAGAGAGACAGAGAGGCAGAGAGAGAGACAGAGAAAGACAGAGACAGAGAGAGAGAGAGAAAGAGAGACAGAGAGAGAAACAGAGAGAGAGAGAGCTGAGGGCAGAAAAGGTCCTTCCTTGCCTTTCCAAGCCATTACTTAGTGACAGGAGTTGGGTTTTATCTGCAGATTGAGCATTCCCTAATCCAAATATCCAAAATCCAGAATTCTCCAATCCAAAACTTTTTCAGGATTGACATGAAACCACACGATACCACCCAAGGGGAAATTCTACGTCACACAACTCTACTTTACCCAGTTATTTTTTAATTGTGTAAAACGACCTTCAGACTATATAGATAGCGATACATGAAACATTAAAGAATTTCATGTTTAGCCTTGGATCCCAACCTAAAGGTATCTCAGTATGTATATGCAAATATTCCAAAATCCAAAGCACTGCTGGTTTTGAGCATGTTGGATAAGAGATACTCAGCCTGTGTAGTTAATCAAAATGTCCTGGGAAGGATGAACCACATTTTCCTAGTAAGAATTCTAGTTATTTCTCCGATGTCATTTGATTAACTAATGTATTGCCACTCAGCAAACACCAACCTGGCTCTTGCCTTATCCCTCACTGGGTTACTTACAGTAGGGTTGCTGGGCTAATTTCGTAACTGAATCATCTCCTGAGAAATAGAAAAGCAGCTTCACACCAGGGGCCACACAACCTGGGGTCCCCTGCAGGGCAGAATGATGCATGCACAGTGCCTCGGCCTCAGCTGGGGGAACTGTGCAGCCACCACAATGGGGCAGAGCACAGACCGGCCCGCTCTGACGGAGGAAGATCCTGGCCCAAGCCACAGAAGCCCCAAATGCCTGTGCGGCGGAGCAGGAGTGACCGTGACCCCTGCTACCCTTCGTCCTAGACAGGCCAAGATGGCCACTCACAGCGTGCTCGCCACTTCTCAGCTCCTCCAGTCCAGGCCCGAGCTCCTGGCACGAGCTTACCTGGCACAGATTACCCGACACAAGCTCCAAGTCCACACTGAGCCTTCCACACCCTTCTCGGATGCCCCGGCCCCTGACCCCTGAGCTGTGGCAAGAGACACAGCCCACCTGGTCCGTCCCAGGTGTGTCCCGGGGTCTCCGGGAGGTGGGTGTCGGCTGTTAGGAGCTGAGGGGCACCGCCTTTATGGGAAATTCACTTCTCCCGGGTAGCACGGCCTTTAGCTTGCAGATTTTTCTATGGAAAACACCCCCTCCCTGTCCCAGGACCTTACCTGGTGGAGGGTAGTGGGTGCTCGCCAGGATCTGCTGGATCTGCTGGGCAGTGAGGGTGGTGATGGGTGTCAGCAGCTTCTGCTCCAGGCTGGGCAGCTCCCTGAAGGTGCTGACTGAGAACACATACTCGGGGCTCAGGGAGATCTTCACCAGCTCCTCCTGGTCTGCATTCCTGCCGATGGTGAACGGGGCCACGCCGAACTGCTTCAGCTCCACAGCCGAGTCGTCCACCTCGTCGGCCGACTTCCCGGATGAGATGAGCACCAGGAACTGTGGGACGCCCTCTTCTATGCGGCTGCCCAGCGGCCTCTTGAAGATGTTCCTGGACACATACTCCAGGGCGCTCCCCACGTTGACCTGTCGGCCGCCCTTGGGCCGCAGCTGCCGCAGGGCATTCTGCACCTCATCCTTGCTGGAGTGGGCATTGAGCAGAAACTCCACCTTGGGGTCCTCGCTGAACTGGATGACCGCCACCCGCGTGGTCTCAAAGCCCACGTCCAGGGAGTCCACCAGCCTCTCAATGAGGGTGCGGATGTGCTGGAACTCCAGGACAGCAGCTTGGGACCCATCGATGAGGAAGACCACATCCCTCTTGGCACCACCTGCAGTGAACCAAACGTGACCATGGGCTTCACCTTTACGGGCATCAAATTCTTAGCATTAACGAGCCACCTCAGTCCGTCAAGGAGCCTCTGTCTATCCAACAAGCGATCCAAGTAGCTACCACCATAGTCAAATACCAGTCAAGGGAGCAAGTCTTGGGCATCTCAGCATCCGAATGTCAGAGAGAAGAGCAGGAGCTGCAAAGGTGAAGTAAGAAGGGTCCCAAAGGAGGCAGACACTGGAAGCGCTGCTCACAGAGAAAGGAAGCTGGTGCCTGACTTGGGCCACTCTGCCAGTTGGAGGGACTTGGACGAGTGCTCTTCTGGTGGGGGTGGAGGGGGGAAGGGACCAGTTTGGGTGGGTTCAGTGAGGCCAGGAGGAGGGGAATTTGACAGAGTATAGATGGGCTGCAGAGGAGCCCACTGCTGCTGGAAAGGTACTGAGAAAGTGTCTAAGAGAGAAAGCCAGTGCACTTTTATTACCGCAGAGCCACCCAGCGTGGTGGAGGGTGATGGGAAGAGAGTTCCCGGAAGCTCTCTTTGATTTTCTTGTAGTACTGGGACCCAAGGCCAGTGGCAGAGAACAAGCTGAAGGAGGAGAGGAGCAAGCAATGGGGATGGGAAGGGAGGAGAGGCCTGGAGATGTAGTTTGGTGTAAAGGCCATGAGTTCAATCCCCAGCGCTAAAAACGTAAAGAAAAGACACTGCCCATAGGAAGGAGGACAGGATTGGAAGGGGGCCTTCTGTGAGTCTGGGGCCCGGGTGCATGGTAACAAAGACTTGTGCTGCCAGATAAGTTTGGAAATGCTGCTTCTCCTATGGTGTCAGAGATACACACAGCACATCGACGAGAGGGATTAAAAAAAGAAAGAAGCAAATATCGGGCCAGGGATGTAGCTCAGTGGTGCCGCTGCCTGCCTCACAAGCGCAAGGTCCTGAGTTCGATCCCAGTACCAAGAAAAGAAAGCAAATATCTCTCGCTTTGTCCCACTCTTTCCCGGGTGGGCTGGCTGACTCAGGTTTGAGACATCCCGCGGAAGCCAGCGGGGCATGCTACTCTGTCCTGACACCAGTGACACCCTCAATTGCCTCCCGAAAGCCTCTGAGCCCCCTGACCACCGCAGGGCACAGCACGAGGTCCCTGCCTCTCCCTCACTTTGCAGACCCCCCCCTTCCCAGCCCCCCTTCTCCAAGCCTTGGGGGAACAAGTTTGCCTCAGCCCCACTCAGGGCCGCCACTGCCCCTGCCCAGGTGCCCAGGGAGAGCAGCCTTGGGCAGGCTTACTGAGGATGGCACCTCATAGCTAACTGCCTTCTCAGCTGCCAGGGCTGCCACCCTTACCTGGGCTCGTTGGGGGCAGAAAAATGGGCTGCAGCCTGCTCAGCCCCTCACGGTCGAGCTGGGTCACCCTCTCAGAGATGACGTGCTGCACGGTCCCCAGCTCCCGGAAGGTGGGGATGGCCACGGCGAAATCCGGGATAAAGGAGATGGCCTGCATCTCCGAGATGTCCGCATTCCCGATGCCGATGCTGATGGGCACTGCCCCCCCCCTCTTCAGGACCGTCGAAGGGCCCCTCACGTCGTCCCCAGACCTGTCAGCCGTGAGCACAATCAGGAGCTGGGGGACGCCGTCCTCCATCCTGCTCCCAGCAGAGCGGGTCAGGATGTTCTTCAGCACAAAGTCCAGGGCTGCCCCGGTGCTGGGCGCTGGCCCACCCAGCAGGGTCAGCCTGCGGATGGCGCTGATGACACCCTGCTGGTCCATGAAGGAGTTCAGGTAGAACTCGGGCCTGGTGCGGTCACTGTACTGCACCACGGCGACACGGACGCGGTCGGGGCCCACGTCCAGGCCCTGCACCAGCCTCTCCACGAAGTCCTTCAGCAGCCCAAAGCCGCTCCTGACACCCTCGGAGCCGTCGATCAGGAACACCACGTCCTTCTCACCTGAAGCTGGGACACAGACGCCAGATGACTCACAAGGAACAGGAGGGCCACACCTTCCCACTGACAGGGTGGGGTGCTCGAAGGCCCCCACAAAAGTCCATTTCCAAACCCTCACTTCCCAGGTGGGGTCTAAGGGGGGGGTCATTCTGGATTATCCAGGGCCCCAAATCATTCCACCAACTTCAAGCATCCTCACAGGAACAAGTCAAGAGGTCAGAGAGCAGGGGAGATGCCACGCTGGTGGCTTCCAGGCTGGGGACAAGGCCACCAGCCAGGGAACACAGGTCACCTCTGGAAGCCAGAGGCCAAGAGGACACAGACAATCTCCTGTCCCCTGCAGAAGGCACAGGCCTGCCGGCCTTGACTTCAGCCCTGAGAGGCTGGTTTCCGATTCCTGACCTCTAAATTTACCAGGGAACACATTCATTTCCACGCGAGCCATGAAATGTGTGGTTTAGGGCAGCAATGCAAAACAAATGCTCCCATTGGGAAAAAACTTTAGAACTTTTACACGCTGGAGCAGAATTGTTAACCTCTGAAGGTGAACTCGGGAGAAACATCAGGGGTGGGTAGGAGAGATGGCATTTTGCAGCAGGGAGGGGTGAGGTAGCCGGCTGCCAGCCACGGGGCCCAGAGGTCCAGGTGCCGCCCATGTGCGGGACCAGGCACCAGTGAGGACGCTCCAGAATCTCAGGCTTCAACCCAAAGAACTTCGCGTGAAATTATTCTTTTCACTGCATTTTCACCCCCCAAGGAAAAGTGATGAAACGGAAACTCATGGTAGTGTGACTTAGCAGTTGGAAATTTTAAGACTGTGTTTATGATAGGCACGGATCTGACTCTAGCACCTTCGATTGTTAGTGAATGCAGTCAGGGAAAGAAGCCAACAGGGACACGGCTTGAAACAGGCGCTGCGGGAATGTGAAGGTAAAGACTGCTGTTGCTGCAAGGTAACCGTTTTTTATGGCTTTTTGTTATGCATACAGCAAAATAAAACTTTTCGAGAGAAGATTTTATCTGAGGACACTGGAATCTTTATAATGTATCTTATTATGAAATAGTCTCATGCTCTTAAAAATAATCACTCATATTCTCCTGTTTTGCCCTAGAGAGCAGCTAGAAAGTCACAGCAAGGAAAGGCAGTGCATGTTCTATTCCCATGGAAACCACTTGTTAGCTTCTGTCCTCCCCATTCCCTGGGAGGGGCCCAGAGCCAGGAAGCTGAGCCCAGCTCTGCCTTGAGCGCAGCCCCCATACCTGGCGGCTGGCCCCCGTTGTACACCGATTTTAGGAGGTTCACAATCTGGGGCTGCAGCTCCCCGATCTTGGGGAGCGACTCTGCAGCCAGGATGAAAGCCGGGGAAAGCACGATCCGCTCCAGCTCAGCAGGGTCGGCATTCTTGGCTTGGAAGATGAACGGAACCACGCCACTCTGCTTCAGGTTTCTCGCCGGCACCTCCACGGAGTCCGAGGACCGCCCCGCCACCAGCAGCACCAGGACCTGCATCACTCCGTCCTCGATGCGGCTGCCCATGGACTTCACGAAGATGTACCTCTGAGCGAAGTCCAGGGCATAGCCCAGGTTCAGCGTTTTGCCCATCTTGATCTTCATCCGCTTCACCTGGTTCAGGATCTCTGGCTTGGTCATGTGCTCGTTGAAGCGGGACTCCAGTTTGACGTCATCGCTGTACTGAGCCACAGCGATCCGGACCCCGTCTGGCTTCACGTCCAGCTCATCGATGATCTTGTAGAGAAAGTCACGGACGGCGGGGAACTGGCCCATGAGGTTGGCAGAGCCATCAAAGAGGAACAGGATGTCCCTCTTGCTCTCTACAAAAAAGGTAGAGGAGGACAGAGTGAGCAAAGAGATCCAACAGGCCTTGAACAGATCAGCCCCATACCCCCGCACTTGGCAGTGGGAGTCCGGGTCACAGTCCTGTACCAGTGTGAGCAGAGAGCACCACCACTCGGCATGGCACCGGCTGCTTCACAGCGGGGCCTATCTGCACCAGTGCCTTGGTCCTCTGCAAAGCCAGCCACTGCACCCTGCCAGGCTCTGCTCAACAAGTGCATTTTCACTTCGCTCTAAATAAAACCAGCAACAGTGGGGTCTTCATTGTCCCTTTGCTAAAAACTGACCTCAGTCTCCAGGGACAGAGGCTAACACGGTGAACTGCCCAAGGAAAACTGGATTTCTACAGCCTGCTCTGACTGGATTGCCTGTTCGGTGTCTGTGAGGCTGTGAGTTAAGGCCCAGCCATGGCCACATGGTCAGGACTCTACCAGCACTCTCCAATCCGCTGCAGTTGGACCACAAAGACTCAGAGGACAGCCTGGAGGAGGCCACAGGCCACCATGGAGGAAGCTGGACTGTCCAGTTCCTACAGTCCCTAAGCCCGTTTCAGATAGCTTTCCGGGGGCCATCTTGTCACCATCTCTGGGACGCGAGCAAGCTGCTGGCTCAAATACATCCACAGCTCACTCACATAATGATAGCAATCAGGCTTCCTTTGGAAACCATTTCACGCTTCCATAAAGATGCACAGATGATTTTTAGCTATAGCAGAGTCTGAACATAAAAATCCACATAAAGAAAATAATTTCGATTGTTGAATGAGGCCAAGGCATAGTCATGTATGAAAGAGCCTCTGCCCTCCCCCCTCAAGCTCCCTCACATCTGGATTTTAACTCCAGAATCTTTATAAGCATCAGTGGAGCCTGAGTAGCCTCTCAATAAAGAGTGGGAAGCCACAGACAGCAAGTCTGAAGCTAGGTATTTTCGTTAGCAAACACCCTTTAAACTCTGACCTTGCTGGTACAGTGTCTTAAATCCCTGTTCAAAACATTTCGACCAAAATGAGCCACTAATCATCTTCCACGTGGTCCCATGGCCCCTGTGTTCAGGCCAGCACAGGTCAGGAGGGCTCTGCAGACCAGGACGACAGAGGGGGCTGTGCTGCCGGGTGCTTTACCTGGCTGGACGAGTGGCACTTCCTCCACACCTCCACTAACATAAGTGGTTAGGGGTTGAATCAGCTGCTGCGGAAGAGCTGGCAAGGAGCTGAAATCGTCCATGAGGTACACCAGGCTCGGGTTAAAGGCAATCTGCTCAAGCTCTGCCTTATTCGCCTGGCTGGCCCCCACGCAAAAGGTCAGGATGCCCTCTCGAGTCAGCTGGTTGGCAGCTTGCAAATAGGAGTCCTGAGACTGCCCAGCCGTGAGCAGGAGCAGCAACTGTGGCACGTGTTCGCGGATCCTGCTGCCGCCAGCCTCAGTGAAGTGGTTGGCATGGACATAGCTGAGGGCCGAGCCCATGTTCAGGCCTGCGCCCCCCTGCAGCTGCAAGCGCTGCAGGTGAGCGAGCAGCTCGCCCTTGGTCTGGTATGTGTCTAGAGAGAACTCTGTCACTGGAGTGTCGCTAAATTGCACTAAACCGACACGGATATTGTCATTTCCAACATCAAGGCTGTTAACTAGGTTCATGACAAAGTCACGCACATAAGGGAAATTGGTTTTTCCAACGTTGACTGATCCATCCAAAAGGAAGATGATATCCCTTTTGTTTACGTGAACTGCAGTGAAGCACAGAAAACAAAGTGACACACACACACGCACACAGAGGCTCCATGTGTGCCGGCCCCGAGGCACGCATGCCCACACCAGGACGCAGAGGGAGCAGGTGCAGCAAAGCATGTCCGCTGGGAAAATACGGCAGTGGCTGCATATCTTCCTCTCCTGGTGGCGGTGCTGGCAAGGCTGACCAGTAACCAGGTGTGCACACCAAGTTGGCTGATAGACAGACGCAATGCCGAAGTTAGAATGCTTACAGCCAACACGGCCATCGGGATCCCCGAAACGCAGCGCTGCTTCCCTGGAAATGAACTCTGCAAGGTGATGGCCTTTCTGTGTCACCTCTCCACACGGCCCTCACAGCCAGGTTCACCCTGGCCTGAGCGGGTCCTCCGGGCCTCCCTATGTGCACTGATGGGGAGCTTTCTGTGTACAACTTGGGCGCAGTGAGCCTACAGCAGCTTGAGCTAAGAACACCAGAAGGCTGTTCTCCAGAAGACCCCCCCCTCCCCTGCTGACCTCTGCCTGCTGCCCTCCTCCTGGGGCCCAGCCAGTGCTCTGGGCACTTGGTCCAAAGGGAGGCAGTGGGGTCAGGCATGATCAGGAACATACAAAGAGACTACTCGCTATGCTTGGCTGGCGGGATCCACGTGGAGAATAAAACTATAATTCTCAAATCAGAGCACCACAGACTCGTCATCTCTGTGGGCCCCACATCTGCAGATTCAACTGACGCCAGATCAGAACTGCTTGGGAAAAAATTAGGTCCATCCCAAACACGTGCGGGTTTCTGTTCTCATCATGATTGCCTAAATAACACAGTATAATTTACAAGCAGCATTTGCATTGCACTGGGTGACATAATTAATCCAGAGATGACGTGAAGTATACAGGAGGATGCACGCAGGGTCTATGGAAATGCTACGTCCTTTTATACACCGACCAGAGCATCTTGGATTTTTGTATCCATGGGGATCCTGGATCCCATCATCCACGGATGCTGACAGATGATTGTTTTTCCCTGACACACTTAGCCCGTGCCTTTAAAAAGCATATTTCCCAGCTGGGTGTGCAGGTGCACATCTGTAACCCCAGCACTCAGGAAGCTGGGACAGGAAGATCCTGTGTTCAAGGTCAGCTTGGGCTACACGGCAAAATCCTATCTCCTAAAAACTAACTCCCCCCAAAAAAGTACTTATTCATTTTTTTTCCTCTGGTCTCACTGTAATTTAGTCCTATGTTTTATCCTATGTTCATGAAGTTGAGCTTTGGCTATAAAAGAGTAGATTAGAAGTCAGAGAGAGAGAGAAAGAGAGAGAGAGAGAGAGAGAGACAGAGTCTCTGAGAGCATCTAAAACCAGAATTTTAGTGAAAGGAAGCAGACATCCAAGCAGGAGGACATGCACCAAGTCACATAGGAAGACTTGCTCTGCAATATTCATCTTCTCTTCATTATGGACAGAGAATTGCATTTACCTAATTCTCGGGCTAGAGAACTTCGCCCTGTCTGAAAAATACCAGCAGTCATGTTGAGCAGGGAGCAGAAGAACCTGGTCAGCCTTCACACCTCCCCTCCCCTCCCCATGTCTTCCCCTGAAGGGTCCCTAGCCAGGGGCACTGCACACTATGGGGCAGCTGGGACGGAGCAGGAGCCTGGTCCCCAGGCTGGTCCTCACTGCCCTGGGCGGTGGGTGGAGGACACGGGCAGGTCACACCATTCTCATACGCTGTTTTAGAACCTGCTGAGAGCACAAAGGGAAGCCTGAGATCAGCCCTGTTTGTTGCTGTTGTTCCCGGCATGGAACAGCTCTCTCGGCTAAGCACCAACCCAACCTCACTGTTTTATTTCCCCACAGGCCCTGCTGCGGGCCTCCCGCACCATGAGCCATACCACCTCACCTTCAGTGGTTCCGGAGAGAGTCCTGAGGGGCGAGAGCAGGCCGGGCAGGATGCCTTGCAGGGGGGCAGCTCGGAACTCGGCCGGGATGAACACCAGGGAGGAATCAAAAGCGATCTCTTCCAGCTCAGCCTGATCGGCCACCTTGTTCCCGACGGTGAAGGCCATGATGCCACTTCTCTTCAGCTCCTGGGCGGGCTGGCTGACGGCGTCCAGGGACTTGCCACCTGTGACCAGCACCATCAGCTTAGGGACCCCCTCGGCGGCCCGGGAGCCAACTGCACTGATGAACAGGTTGTTGCGAATGAAGTCCAGGGCAGAGCCTGTGTTCAGGGCTGGGCCCTCCATGGGCCTCATTTTCCGCACTGCGTTTACGGCTTCCCTTTTGCTGGGGTAGGTATTGAAGTAAAACTCGGGCTTCACAGTGTCTGCGTACTGAGCCACCGCCACCTGGATGAGGTCCTGCCCGATCTCCAGTCTCTGGATGACTTTGACAATGAAGTCTCGGATGGCATTGAAGTTGGCCAGCCCCAGTTTGGACGAGCCATCCACCAGGAAGACTATGTCCCTCTTGTTGACTTCAATGGCTGTGGGCAGCAACATGGAAAGGTGAGCAGCGCGGCCCACCCATCAGGCTCCACCAGGCTCTCATGGCCACCTCCACCTCAGGGGCACTCCCGCCCACGCAACCCACATGACATCAGGGCTGCCCAGCTGACATTTGTCACAACACACTCGCTCATCCCGCTTTGCCTCCTCTCAATCCATCTCATAAAATAGCTGCACAAACACTTAGGTCCAGTCACCACGGGCTGAGCATGCTGTCAGTAGGAGGGCACTCGGTTGTTTTCTGCCGTAAGCATAACTTGCCCAGAAGGAAGCTACAGTTTGATGGGTTAGGAAAGCAACCTATGTCTGCTGAGACAGCCCTTGAGGTCATGATCTGCATTTCAAGTACAAAAGCTGAAAGAGTATGAACACTCTTCACTTCCATATTCTTTGACTGCTTTTTCCAGTGAAAAAAATAACTCAAAGTCTTTGTTTAAAACAGAAAAGGAAATCCACATCACAGCTAGCCCATGCCACCAAGTTTTTCACTTATGAGGCCTGGGTTGTAGGTCCTAAGTATCATGCGTGTTCCTGTGATAATTCACAGACAAACCACACGGAAAAATGTCTCCACAAGATCACTGCCTACAGCCACTGGGAACTCTTTCCCAGTGTTCTCTTGGAACGTGCATAAGCTGCCCGCTGTCCTAGAGCTCGGCACCCAAGCCGGAAGCCGGGAGGACTTCCAAGATGGAAGAGAACCCACGTGGCTGAGCACAGGAGGTGTGCAGAAGGTCTCAGCCACTCACCCTCCAGACAGCTATGCAGCATTTGATTCTGCAGCACCCGGCTGAGGAGAAGGTGTGGGATAAAGGTAAGGAAGAGTCTCCTAAGAATCAGAGCCTCCCTCTGCAGTGCAATTTAAACACAGCTCCTCCTCGCTATGAAGACAGGAGGCTGGGAGCTCGGGGCTGATCTGAATCACTGGTTTGTGCATAAGGACAAGTACACCTCCCTGACACATTTCAGCACCAAGAGCAGGGCTGTGTTCTAACAGGAGGGTGACATTTCATGCCCTGATATACTTAATGCAGTTCCTCGATTACCAACAGCACGTACCCAACCTCTTTGCACTATTGCAAGGTCATAGTCAAGGTTATGGACACCCACTCAGGGCTTCGGTCCTTCCTTTAGTTCAGAACTCACTGTCTCTCTGGGCTGAGCCTTCGACTTTGGTTTAAAATATCTTTACAGGTAAACCTGAGCATGTGGATGGCTGGCAGACTTCTCGTGCGCTTATGTCATTAGCATAATCCAGGTATACACCCATGCGTCAGCGCTCGTGTACAGCCATGTATAATACACTGTGTCTGGGTCCCACGCATATCTACTGCACACGCCACTGCAGCAGATGAACACACACTCATGGTCACCTGTGCTTCACAGTGCATCGCCTTGCTCATTCTTCCTGATTTCCAGCAGCAGTATGGTGTCTCGGGTGGGAGGAGGTGACTGTCACACTCACCCTTCCCAAACCCAGCCCCTCCTGGGGCCAAGCTACAATCCATCCTACCAGGGAGCCCTGTTTTGGTGCACATGGAACCAGCGGTGCATGGAATCCAGTGATCTCCATGTGGACCCACCCATGGGTGGATCTCCTGGTGCTCAGCCCACAAAGCTTCCCACCATCTGGGTCCCTGGGGATCTCACCTCCCTGGGGCACACACTCCTCTCTGGGCTCCTCACCCTCCCTCCCACTCCTGTGTCTCCCACAAAGCCAATCTCCCCTCATCAGACTCCACCCCAGGGCCTGCCTCTCCTCACCACCCCACCATGCAGCCACTACCCTGAGACCCTGCTGCTTTTTGGCCGTGCTCCCTACAGGCCCTGCCTCTGAACCTAGATGAGCCCCAGCCCCAAATACCCTGTCCTCACCCAGACTCCACAAGCCCCGCCCGGCCGCTCCTCCAGCCTCCCACATGCGGAGTGAGACTGGACCCTCTCCATAGCCCCTGACATCCCAGCCTTGCTGCTTCCACAAGGTTCCAGGAAGGGGCCATGCTCTGGGGTGTCCTCCTGCCCCTGCTTCCTCTGTGCTTCTCCTCTGCACCCCACAGCTTCTCAGCCTCTCAACCCTGAGCCCCATCCCACATTCTCTCCGACACGACCCTGCGGGGTCTTGTGTTACTTGTCACACTGTGGGAATGTCTTGCTTGCTCGGTCGTTTACATTTTCATTATCCCTCTTCCCGTGGTGCTGCAAAAGACAAGCAACCACATCTGTGTCTTTGGCCAGTGCTGTGTCACTCGGCACAGTGCCCAGTATACACCAGACAGTCAAGAATATCCGATGAATATTTACAAGCTAATCACTAAGGCTAAAGACAATGTTTATAAAGGACTTAAACTCTAGCTAAAGAAAATCTGAAATGAGAGTAACGTGCTGCCCATTTAGGAAAGAAGTTGAACCTTCTCCAGAACAAAAATATTTTCATGTAGTGCAATTCCTTTGCCAGCATTTCAGGAGTCAGAGCTCAGAGAGGTTGTGTGACCTGCCTGCAATCACCCCGCTTGTCGACCGGAAACCCCGAACCAGGAGCCAGGTCTGCTAACTTCAGCCCCAGCCCTTCCTCTGCGTTACAAAGTCCTAGGGAAAGCATTTGCTTCCAACAGTGGAGGAGCCGGAGACACCTCAGCAGGCTGCAGTCTCTTGGTTGCTTCCTTAATTGCCAGGGCCACAGAGTGGCACCCAGGGAAACAAGCTAAGGAGCTCAAAGCAGCAGACAGGCAGGCCTGCACCCTGCACATGTGCTGCTTTTCCCTGTCCATTTCTACTGGAATTTCTATCCCTCTCAGCTCCCCAGAAGGAAGAGGAAAGCTGGAACCTGAATGAGCCAGCTAGAAGCCGTTCACTGGCCCTTGTGAACAAAATGCTCCAGGGAGCCTTCTCTGGAAAGCAATTCTCACACACTCTTCTTACCACGGCCCCTGACACAGGCTGATGTCCAAACTAAGACCCTGAGCTTTGTGCCTATGGTTGTCATGACAACACAAGCCCTGCCTGGAAGTCATTTTCAGGAAGTTAGGCCACCTCCACTTGAATTCTACACCCTCTTAAGGAAATGGTGGATAACGCCTTTTTGTTTACGTGATACCCTGACCCACTCATTAGCACAGTGTTGTGAAGTAGAGATCCAGTTCCGCATGGAAGCCAAGAAAGAAGCTTTTACCTCAGACTTTAAAATGTCCCCTCTTGGTTTCATACAGTGGTTTATTTCTAAATTATTGTCACTCCTTTTTCAAAAGAGAACTAGTCCGGTAGCCATGGGTGAGGCAGGACTTTCTTATAAGAATTATTTGGTAGCCCCAAGTCCTTTACTAAGAAAGCTAGCACAAATGAGCTGTGAACATTTAACCCACTGGCTGCAGATGAAGACCAGTCTCACATTGAGTCCAGCTCATTTGCCAATTGCACACAGCCCACACTCCGAGGAAGCCCTAGAAGGGCATCGAAGAATGAGGTCTCTCACTCAACAAGACTGTGGGTTGTGAGACTGGTCTTGCCGGAGTGGTGCAGGGTGCAGGCCACACTGGGAAGTGACTTAGGTGCTTCTAGAAACCACTGGGGGCTACCATGTCCCTAATTTCCTGAACGGCATCCAATTAGCCCGACCGAGGTCACGGAATTGACACAGTCCTAAAAGTGACTGATGTCTCTGTCCAAGGAGGCTGGGGGGAGAACCTGTGTGTTTCTGACAACCTCTCCCATCTCCCACAATGGCTAAATCCACATTTCTTAGGTGATTGTTGGCTCTGTGATTTTTAATTAACTCCAGTTGACTGTGTTGCCAATGACTGAGCATTTGAGTACATGTCAGAGTCTCGCCACTCCAATAAGTTACTCCTAAACATGAAAGGCACAGGGAAAATGTCCCATGAACATTCCATCAAGCAAGTGCTCTTCTGTCTCTTACCTTCAAAATGTACCTCTCAATGTCCAGCACAGATGGATTTTAAGGAGACAACTCGCTCCTTCACTGCACTTTATGAGCATGCTTCCCACATGCTGACCTAGAAGTCAGTGTCATTATCCTGAAATAGCTTTCTCAGAATTGTAATGAGCCCTCAAATCCATCTCTAGAATGGCTGGATTATACATAGATAATACAATGATGTTTAAAACCCTCTCAGAGTGATAGGTTTGTTGAGGGAGCTTGAAAACACACTTTCTCCATGACTCATACTCTAATAGAAGCTTTCATACACTTGTTAATCTTTAGGGTTTAGAAACACCACAACAATCACAAGCATCACATCCAGGAGCCAGTTCATTGTGAAAGGGCTGGACTGTAGGTACTTACAAGTTTTCCTGAGGTGAATCTCTCTGGTGCCCACCTTACTCCTGTGCAATCCAACATACAACTTACCCCATTCCCAGGGATGGTGAGAAGAGTATACATACCTTGTGTGACAATGGTTGGCGGTCGTAACAAAATGTGTCTTTGGGCAATGGCAACAATGTACCCCAGTAACTCCTCCTGGAGGTTCCCAAAGCTATGGAATTCCGGGACCATAAACAGCAAGCTGTCCTCGGTAGCTATGTGCTGAAGCTCTGCCCTGGAGGCTGCTAGGACTCCGAGGGCGAATGAGAACACACTAGCCTGCTTCAGAGCTACCACCTTGTCGCTGATCTCATCACTAGAAGGCCCAGCACTCATGAGGACCAGCACCTGGGGGACCCCTTCCTCTACTCGGCTGCCCACTGCCGGGGTGAAGTGATTCTTCAACACAAAGTCAAGCGCCTGGCCGATGTTAGCCAACTCCCCACCAGTGAACTTGAGGGCCTTCACTGCAGCTAGAGCCTGAGCCTTGGAAACGTAGGTGTCCAAGGAGAACATGGTTCTGGGCTCATCACTATACTGGACCACCCCTACTTGAATCTGCTGAGGTCCAATTGAAAGTCTCTCAAGGAGATTTACAAGGAAGTCGAGAATGACTGCAAAATTGGAACTTCCGGTGTAGTTTGATCCATCAATAAGGAAAATAATGTCAGCAGAGTCTTGTGCTTTAAAAGAAAGAAATGCAAAAATTGTGAAAGTGTTAGAACAAATGACCACATGCATCATTCAGTGTTCTGACATGTTTCTTTGGAAACCAATAAGAAACAACGAAATATAGGCAAAACACAATGTTGATTACAGAATGTGAAATTCTCTTTGGGTTCTGCATTCTGAATGGATAAGAGGCAACTTCTTAGAAATTAAGGTTTGAGATAAGGTATTGATATCAAATTTTCATTTGTGCCAACTTTGTAGTTAAATTTCAAAACATCGTACACACTTTTCTGAGGGGGAAATTTCAGGTACATATTCTGGAAGTTTCTACTGAATTTTAGAGGGAAAGGGGCCTGAGTGTTACCATACCTGCAGGAGAAAATAAATGGGTGGATTAATAAAAATCCCAAGATGATGCCTAATTTGAGGTCATTTCTCCTGCCTCTTCAAGTGATTATGGGAATTTTTTATGCAAATCCACAGCTGAGGAAACAGGATTCAGATTCACAGCATGGTGATTTATCACCCCAGAATGTTACTTGATTCCTTAAGTCACTGTTGTTTATTTTTTTTCTTAAAAATCAAAATGGCTGAGCACATGCAAGTTTGTGAATCAGAACTCAAACTTCATTTACAGTTCTCATTTTAAAAACACTTGGAGGAATTTTTGGTTCAATCTTTCCTTCTCACATGCTGTTGAGTTGTGTGAAACTTGAATGCAGGTCTGGGATTGGGTTGGCTTTATTTTTTATTTACTTTTGCCCTTGCCTCTGTATTCAATCATATAATGCAGAACAATGTTAAGCAGAGTGATATGAAACCAGTCATGACATAATTATCCAACCTTATTTTTATGACATCCTGAACAGATTATCTAGCGGGATCCTGAGCACAAAAGACATAAGAAAGGCTGACCATTCCTCCTTTTCCTCCCTATAATGGTGAACATGAGCCTTCCATTCAGTTACCAAATGAGGGTTACACAAAAGCTCTGAACAATGAAGAGCAATCTGTGAGTCTATAAACCAGGGCAGAATATTCCAAAGGCTCAGTTAGAACACTTAAGTCAGATTGGTTTAAACTGACAACAACAACAAAAAAAAGTGGAATCATTCCTGATGAATATGTTTAATACCTTAACTGTGTGCCAGGGACAAGAAGAGATATTTGTGCAAAGCATCTGGGGTTCTAGAAAGCTCTATTTGGGCAATAGTTTAGGTAACACCATTCATTCTGACCTTATGGCCAAGGAACATTTTATTTCTAAGATTTTTTTTCATGCCAGCTAAATTGTTTTTACTTTCACTCTGGAAAAGAATTCTTATCTCCTCTTATGAAAAACAAGCATTTTCCTTTAGAGAAGGGATTTCTTGTGCAAGCTGACCTTGTGGGAGCACGGCTCTCTCCTCCTAAATACACACCAGCCCACAACAGTTTTGCCAATTAACTCTTTGCAGGGGGAGAGGATAAACTTGGAAATATTGCTGTCTCAATCCTCCTCGTGAGACAGAAAAAGGATATTTGTTTTGCTACAGTAATTAAGATCTTGGGTTTTTCATAGCCATTCCACAGACTTTCCAAATAAGACTGGGTCTCTGCTTAGAGCCTCAAAGCCTCCGCCACTTTTCAGAGCCCAGGAGAATGAATGAGGAAACAGTCACAGCAATGCTTGCCTTGTGTGTGAGGCGGAGACTGCACAGCATGTCACAAAATTCCTCCCGTTTCCGGGCCTATGCCAACCAATTAACTACATACACTCCACACGGCCAATCAAAAATGATACAGACTCATAGCATGACACTATTCCTTCCTCATTTATTAATTAGTTTGGGATTGCAGTTTAGAATAGCATAAATAAGATAAATGAACCCTGAGGGGAAGTCTGAACATTTCCAAGAGGCTGAACCTCTGAAGCAGCAGGTCATAAAAACACATTGGATAATTTGTCATCACCGAATAAAAAACACCATCGTTTTCCACGCACAATCATGGGACACACAGAGCATGCTTTGTTATCCAGCAGAGCCAAAGCCTCGCAAGGACCCGGGAGCCGCGGGCTGAGGCACACAGCAGGCGAACCCACAACTGGTATTCGTTGCATGACAGCACATCCAGCTAAACTGTGAGAGGTGGAAGGAGTATGGGTTTTCACTTTCGTGGCTCATGCACTACATCCTCCGTGGCATTTTCTATGGAAAAGTGTCCAAGGGAAACCCCTGGTCTCCCTGAGCAACACCGGAAACACTACTCTCCTGAGCATGTGGTGTGGAAGCGATGCCTTCCTCAGCCCATATGATGTTTCCCTTTGTTAAGAAAAATAGCCTGTTCTCGTTTCCTATGCAAATCACAAACTTGTAGGCATGATGTACAAATTTTGGAAATCTTCATATTTCACAGAAAGAAAAGAAAATGTATGCAGAAATCCTATTGTCTTTAGCTTTCTTTCTCTCTCTCTTTCTCTTTCTTTCTTTCTTTTTTTTTTCTGAGATTGAGCCTCCATATGTAGTTCTGGCTGGCCTCGAACTCACTGTGTTGCCCAAGCTGGCCTTGAACTCCTGGCAATCAACTGCTGGGATGACAGGCATGCACCACCACACCTGGCTTAGCTTTCATTTTAGAATAGAGATATTATGTCTTAGTTATCTCTGTTTTAAAAGCAGTGACAAAGGGATTTTTAAAAACACAACCACTAGAGACTGGTGACTTGAGCAGTCTAAAAGAGAGGTGATGACTAACATTTGATATGCGACAAGTGCTCCTTTTATGACCAAGAGCCCCCTGCAGGTGGAAGCATCCTGCTGAGCAGGCCATGAGAAGAGAAGGCCTAACTTCTCAGCAGTCTCTCCCAGATGCTCCCAGAGCCTTGTGCAGAAACTAACAGCAGAGACTTGCTGTTCTGGTTCTAGTTCACATGTATCTTGCCGGACTTTGGTGCTGTGGGACATGCAGTGGGACACACCACCAGAGGGATGACACCGTGCAGTTAATCAGAAGAGTCAACAAATAGATTAATAGTCTGCCCAGGTGCTACTAGTGGCTTGGACACTAGAACACAGAGATGCTTTCTTGGCATAAAAACAAAGGTTTTGTCACCTGTGTGAAAAGGCACTAGGCCTTTCACATCACATTCATGATGTGAGCTCGATTATGTCTATCTAAAGGCTAAGCATGCAGGCAGGCTCGTCAGTTCCTTTTCTCAAGTTTGCTATATGCATAGCAAGATGCTGCCCCTTTCTCCTGTGATCCCTCCTGCTGTTGCCTCTGTAGTCCAAAAGGTGAGAGATCCATGAGTTTGTGAGACTGAGACTACTGTGCCAAACAGAGTGGGATATTCAGGGGCCCTTCTGTCCCCTCCTTGGAACCCAGAGTGTGGGGTCTGGGGACCTTGGGGACACCCGCCACCCCTTCCTGGGGAACCACTGAATGGGCACCCTCTGGAGCACCATGGGGCTACTGCTTTTGAACCCCTTGTCTTACCTACACTCTGCCTGCGCCTTGCAGCTGGCCCCTTTCTGCTGATATCTAACTATCTCTCCCCACTTCCTGCTTTCTGAATCCCTGTTAGAAAATCTGTGCTAGTACTGCACTGTTTCCCTACACCTGCCCCATGATTCCCACCCCAACTCTGTCATTCCCTTTACAAGCTCCAAATCTGGTAGGTCTCAGGTTCTGGGAGAGCCTTCAATGACTGCAGATGATCAGGACCCAGCTAACAGGAGACCAGCATCAGTGGGTCATCTCAGGCTGCACCAGACATCGCTGCAGGTCAGCAGTGGCTTCCTGGGCTTGGCATGGCCCGCATCACAGCCCTGCAGAAGCTGCTCCTAAACAGCTCCAAGCTCTCCAGCTCCCAGGCCCAACTAAGGCTTGGTCACCTCCTTTATCAAGATGACCACTGCCAACCCCTTTGAGTTTTCCCTCCTTCCTTCCTGTCCACCTCACATCTCAAAATGCAGCTTTTCCTGCTGCCTCCAAAAGGACCCCTCTCCTCTCCTCTCAGCTTTCCCTAACTCTCTGCCCTGTTGACCCAGCTACAGCTGCCAAGTGGCTGTGGGCTCACGTGCTGACCCAGGGTGCCCTCCATCCTGCCTCTCTGAGGGAGCCTGGCCCTGGACACTCATCCAGGCCACTGCACCACGGGGCTGGTCAAATTCCTCTGCGCGAGAGTCGTAGGGACTATGCATGGCAGGGAAGCTGACAGCAGGGGTGGTGAGATAACCGTGCACCGTCAGTGCTTCCCGGGTGGCCTTGAGGAGGGCCATCGGGACCTGGGGAGTCTGCAGGTGTACATGGTGATGGCTGGCAGGACCCATGAGCAGTCCAGACCCCGGGCTCCAGTGCCAGCTCCTTCACCAGCTGCCTGTCTCCAACTCGCCTTCCCCTGAGGGACTCCACTCCTTCCAGACGCGGACTTGATCACATCTCAGCTTTCTTACAACCCTGATTCTATCAATTCTCTGAAACAAACTCCATAGAACAGGACAGGGGAGCTCTCTGCTCTTCTGCTGGTCACAAAAGTGGGCAGCCTCTTTCCCTCTTTCCCTCTTTCCCCTAGCTCATGTGAAGCCCTCCCAGAAGGAATGAGTTCCCCTGCCGCGTCAGCCGAGGAGAGGGATCACTGGATGCCCGCCTCGCAGGCGGAGGCCTTTCCTAAGGAAGGGATCGCTCGTAACCGAATGTGGCTCTCAGAGCTAAGATACTAGCTCTTTCAAAACAAAGCCCTCCTCCGAGATACAGGTGCATGCTGGGTTTGAGAAGGAGACCAATGGAGGATGTTCAAACCTTTGTTTTTAAACCTGTGCACACTCATCCCTTCCCTGCACCCCGCGCTGTCCTGGCCACACTGTTGCTTTAAGGCCAGCAGGCACCAGGCTCAGCTATCCGCACAGAACAGCACAGAGAGAGCAGCCTGGCAAGGGAGCCATTACCTGTGATGTCCTTAAGGGTTTCCATGTCCCCAGCCCTTGCAGGACTCGGGGATGACTGCACACAGGACACAAAGTTTCCTACTATGTCATGAAGGGAGGTAAAGTTCTCTAGGTTGAAAACATGCATATTGAGTGGTTGGCTTGCTATTTCTCTTAAGGCTCCTTCATCTGCATCCTCAAAGCCAACTGCAAACACGTTAAGGTCGGCTGCCCTAAGTTCCGCTGAGGGCAGAGCATCCTCCGAGCGTCCATTGGTTAACACTACAATAACCTGGGGCGCTCCGGCCCCAGCCCGGCTTCCGGCAGCCTCAGCGAGGTGCTTCTGAATTACATACTCTAATCCTTTTCCGGTCTGATTGCTGGCCCCAAGATAAGACATGTTTGAAATATGGGAAAGGACTTCTTGTTTAGTATGGTACGTATTGAGCAGGAACTCAGTATGCAGGTCTCCGTTGTACCGGACCAGAGCAAAATGGAAATCATTTTCTCCCACAGCTAAAGACTCTATAGCATCATATAGAAATTCTCGAACAAGTTGGAAATGTTCCTTTGCAATGCTCCAAGAGGAATCCACTAGAAATATTATATCGGCACCGGTACCATTTTTGACATCTTCAAAAAAAGACATTGGTTTAGATTTTCTACTGTTCAGGTAATTACTTCCTACCAATGCAAAGGCTTCCTACACAAACTCAGCTTACTCTTTGGCCGTGAATATTCACATCTTGCTTGCAGCGTGGACAGGGAGGCTGACTTACCTGAGGAGGGGGACGGCACAAGGACCCAACAGCTGGCCATGCTCAGCCGTGGCCCAAGTCCCACATTTGGTGACCACCATTCAGGGCCCGGGCATGTGCTCCAGAATGGCAGAAAACTCCTGGGGTGTCTTGGACTCGAGCATGGTTCTTTGTGGCAGTCTGACCCCCAAGAGCCACCAACCAGAACAGAGGGTTCCCTTATCACTGGGGATGGTCCATTGTCTCAGAAACTCATTCTCCAGTTTGGGGTATGAAAGTGAGTCTCGACAGGATGGAAACCTGAAAACTGCTGCTGTTTTTCAGGAACTAACCCCCAATACTTTGAGTAATTTTCAAGAAATATAAATGATAAGTATGTCTTCTTCAGGAAGATCTGTGTGAATGTAGAATAGGGGAAAGTCTCTTTTTTTTTTGGTATGGGGATCAAATTTGGGACCTTGCGCTTGCGAGGCAGACACCGGAACCACTGAGCTAAATCCCCGACTCTGACCCTGGTTTTCAGCACACCTAGTTTTCTAACCACAGTTGTTACTGCGTGGCTTTCAGAGCCAGAGAGTCTTCATAGACACTGGATGGGACCGATCTCATTCCCAGATGCATCGCGTCTCCCTCAAACATAGGCGCCCCGGGAACAGAGCCGTCGGTGCCCGAAAGGAGCCTTCCAGCCCTTGGCCTGGGCTGGCTCCAGAGCTCTACTTACCTTGGGCCAACCTTCGGCCCAACCCAGTTCCTGTGTCATTAACCCTCCCACCAGGGCAGCTCGGAAGCTGGGGGAAGCTCCATGGAGGCCCCGCTGTCGGGGCAAAGGAGAGGGACCCAATCAACTGCCCCTTGCAGCGCATGAAGCTTTTCTCTCTTTCCTGAAACTCTGAAAGCAAATTCTCCATAGGGTTATTAGGATCTGGTTTTTAAAGTCGTTTTGGGAAACAAGTTTTAAAGATCCAATGACTCTAGATGAAAAACGTCTTTTGTGTCCAGAGTTATCTAGAGAGGGTGATGTTTTGTCTTGTGATGTTTTGTCTTGTGTTGTGTTGTGCTGTTTTGCAGGGAAAAGTGTTTTTACTCTCAATAGTTGTCTTCTCTCTATTTTTTTTGTCCTCAGAGACCAACCAATGCCAGGAACTTGGAAGAGTGCTCTAGGGGGTAAAATTCTGTGACGGAAACTTTCTGCTCACACCCAATGTATGAGCAAGCCCCTCTCAAGCCAACTCTGAGATATCAAACTCAGGTTTTTAACAAGGACAATGCGTCTCACCCTGGACAAAGAATTCCTGGACAGATCTGTAAGCTAAGTCAAGATCCTGTGATAAACAGCTGAGCCATCTGTTAAAACAATGTCTGAGCTCTATGTCCAACCCGTGGTG
The DNA here is from genome assembly GCF_000247695.1 of Heterocephalus glaber. The sequence continues at coordinate 2,846,926 of NW_004624847.1, forward strand.
TCTACGATCTAAAAATCAAAAACTTCTGTTCCCTGTTATAAAACAAAGGGCAATTCTGGACCTTACCTGGTTGTTGCTGTTGGGCATAAGTCATGGAAAAGCCTGAGAGAAAGAGGCAAAAGGTGACCACCAAGGGCAAATGCCGGTGTTTCCTCATTCTGAATTTGTCTAAGCACCAAGTGTGAACCTGAAAGAGAAAATGGGATGGAAGACAGCGATCACTCTTGTGCTGCGAAAGTCCTGGAAATGAGGTGCTTCCTGTGTCTCTTGTCAGGCTGCTGAGGGGAGTCTGCACTTGAGTCACTCTTCAACCTGCATCAGAGAGAGGGGTGAAAAACCAGCAGGTCGTATGCTGGATGGATGGATGCATGATAATTAGACAGAGATGATAGGTAGATGGTAGATGGATAGTAGATAGATGGATGATGGAATTGATATGCAGTCACACATCACGTGATGACATTTTACTCAGTGACAGATATGACAGATAAAACTGAACCCATAAAACTACATGACCTAGTAATCCCATAGCCATCTATTTGTGTAAGTGCTTTTTATGATCTTCACACAATGACAAAAATTGCCAATTTTGCGTTTCTCTGAATATATCCTGATCATTGACATATAATGGAAGATACAAACATACACACACAAACACATATACACATATAGGTGTACACAGATGAGAGAGGGAGGGAGGGAGGAGGGAAAAGCAGTGGGGAGATGGTGCTCTCTGCCTAAGGACATGGCCCCAGATGGAGCTGCTCACCTCCTGGCTGGATGCTCTTGAACACAGTGAGAAGAGCACAGCTACATTTTCAGTGAACATGGTTATGGCTGTGTCTAGATGTCCCTCAAAGTCTCATGTGGTCTTAGGTGGGGCTTTTTCAGAGGTGGCTGAATCTAGAGTGTGTGAGTGATTCATGGTGCAGTGCAAGGCTCAAGGACGCTAGGATTAAGGGTGTGAGTGCTGCCTGCCCTAAGTAGTCTGAATAAAATAAAGGGGGGAGAACGAAGTTACTAAGGTTTCTTGCTTGCTTTGCTACCTTCTGCCCACCATAAACTGTTTTTCCTCTGGGATGCCCCTCTGCCATGCCATCCTGCCTTGCAGCCAGCCAACTATGAACTAAAACCTCCACAAACTGTCTTCCTCCCTCAACTTCAGGTATCACGTATTTTGTCTCGGCAATGAGAAAAGTAACTAAGACAGACATTCATGGTAAGTTCACCACAATCAGAAAACATTTTCTTTCTCTACTCAAATTGCTAACTAGTGAACCAAAGATCTATGCCTGTCATGAGAGGTAGCCTTACTTAAACACACACATGAGAATCTTTGGATCCATTGACTGTTACTCCAGCCATAGCTAAGTACCTTACAATTATGCCTCTTTGCCTTCCATACCAAGGCAGGCATCACTTTGGAAATGCCTCATTTCTGAGTGACCAGCAGGATGCAAGAGCTCATCAGGAAAGGCACCCATGGGCACAGGTGGCAGGTGTGTGAAAGCCAGCTTCAGCGTGTGTCAATCATGTCTACAGGAGTGCAGCAGAGAGGCTCGGGTCTTACAGAGGACGGGCTGTGCCCAATTCACAGCGTGTGCACAGCACCCCGGGCAATGGGGCTCCCTCCCCACCTGCCCTGTCTCCATCTTGCTATCTACCACTTGCCATGCTGAATGACAGCTTCTGATCACACAGTGGAAGGAGACTGGGGAGATTGAACTGGACAGACCGTGAAGCCAGGCCAGAGGCTCGCTGCTTGCTGCTCCATCTCCCATGCTGCACCAGCAGGTGGCTGCAACCCTGACGTCCAGGCAGCCAAGCTCAGGTCCAAGGGTCCCAGGCCACCAGACCTCTCTCTTCCCACCTCAGGGCATTGCATTAGCCCCTCACCCTCCTCTCCCCATGCTGGGGCCCCATCATCCTCAATACCCCTGCAGAAAGCCACCTAGATCTCTATCCAGGGGATGCCCCTTGGCAGGATTGCACCTCTCTCTGCCTCCTCTGAGCCCAAGGCTGTAGTTCCCTTGATGTTACCATCAGCCATGACAGGGCTGCAACTGGACCTTGGCTGTTGCTGTCCTGGGATTCTTAATAACTTCTGGAAGAGAGATCTCACCTCCCATTTTGCACTGATCCTACAGTAACTTATGCCTCTGGCACTGGCGGCAGCTGTGATGAAAGTGACTGTCCTTGCCCAGGACAAGGAGTTTGGAAAACAGTCTTGAGCCATAAGGGCATTGGCCATGCCAGTAGGTTAAGTTGTGATCGCACTGTTTTCCACCTTTCTGTCCCTACTGTGAGCCACTCCCTCACAGCTGATCAGGTCATCTCAGTACGACCCTTATAGGTCAGTACTGACCTCTATGCTCATTGTGAGGAAACTGAGGCTCAGAGAACTCAGCTCTTCAGGGAGACTAGAATGGTGTCCGTCGATCTGCAGGCTAAAGAGAAAAGGCTAGGAAGAAAAATCTTTTGTTTCCTCACAGCAATGCCGTGATTCACTGCCTCTCGTCAATCAAGTTCAATAGCCTCAATTTGGGCCCTTTTAGAATCTGAGAAGGAATCAGCAACTCTAGGAAACAAAAGCTGCTTGGAGTCAGATAAACGTGAATCCTGGATCCACCACACCCTCCCTTGGGGAAGTCACTGAGTTGTGCTAAGCCTCAGTTTCCCCATCTGTGACACGAAAACAGCAACCCTAATGCCTCTCCTGCCAGTCACCTGTAGGTTCACATGACAAAGCCACTCATTCAATGCTGACACAGAAAGGATGGCTAGAGAATTCCAACCAGATAGATTTTGACAGCATTTCCTAAAGTGATCCCATGAAACACTCATTTGGAGTTTGAAAGGGCATCGATGGGGGTGCCTCCTTCTGGAACAGCAACAATTGATATACATTAAAGGCAGCAAGCAGCAGTAAAGAAAGAAATGACATTCAGGGACATGTTGCATTTTAACCCAGAATTTACCAATCATGTGTTTTGTACCATCTTTTTCCAATAGTAGGTATTCACATCCCAGGAAATAGACCTCCTGCTTTGAGAGCAGCGGTCTACTTGCTGCTGTGTCTGGTTTTGCTAAGTTCTTGCCTCTCTGAGTCACCAGCTAAAAGTGTCTCCACCTGTCCAGGTGTCCCCTGGACTCAGCCAGTGGATCTTCAGATGTTTGTGCCCTTGGCCTCCATTAACTAGGTGGGGCTTGGTGTCCTTTAAAGGTGGCGCTCACCCACTATGAGTAGCCAAGTGAGAAACTGATGTGCAGATGACCAGTTTCTCCAAAGAGGCTCAGGAAGAGGCACCAGCCAATCCCATCACCAGCAAAAACTCCATGCAGTAGTCAGAATTGTTATTTCTTTTTCTTGTACTGAGTTTCAGAGCATACTCTTTGATATTGGGAATGGTGTAGTGCAGATAAGTTAGGTAGAAAATTCCATTTGGTTTTTTGTTTGTTTGTTTGTTTTGTTTGTTTATTTTGGTACCGGGGATCGAACTCTGGACCTTGTGCTTATGAGGCAAGTGCCAGAACCACTGAGCCAAATCCCCGGCCCCGAAATTCCATTTGTTTTAAGAAACTGAAATGGATTTAATCTAGAGAGACTGGGTTACTGTTACAGTTGATATTTCACTGCTAGGGTTTGCATGTTAAAAATGGTCTTGTGGTGAATTACAGTATCTAAAAGCATTCAGCATCGGTGTAAATGAAAGCCAAAGCATCTTTCTCTCTGGTTTTCAAGTCTGTGTCAGATTTTCAAATGCAGTTTTTTAAATCATATCATCCTAAAAGTCCAAATGCTTCAAAATTGGTTTTACATCCTTGCTGATGGCTTGACTCCCCCCCTGGAGGTGGGATGGGAACAATCTGGACACAGGAAGTGGCTTGTACAGCATCCTCACTGTGGGGAAGTTGGAAAGACTGACAACTATGAGACCTGGCAGGAGAGAGGACAAGAGGACACCCATCGGTTGGACAACCTATAAAAATTATATAAACTTGCAGAAATACACAGCTTACCAAGACTGAATTGTGAAAAATTGAAAATCTGAACAGACTTATAACTACAGTGGAGTTTAAAAGCAATAATCAAAAACCTCCTAACAAAATAAAGCCCAGGATCAGATGGTTGCATTGAAGAGTTCTGCCAAAGCACTCAAAGAATAATACACAGACCCCTCTCAAGTTCTTGCAGAGAAATTGAAGAAAAGAAATCAGTTCCAAACCTATTTTAAGAGGCCACCAGTACTCTGAAATCAAATGAAGCAAAAGTGCTGCAAGAAAAACTACAGTTCAACATCCTTGATAAATATTGATGCAAAAATTCGCAAACAAAAAAATAGCAAACCAAACTCAAAAACATCTCAGGAGGATTATACACCACAACCAAGTGGGATGTGCTCCTGGAATGGAAGGATGGTTCGGTGTACAAAAATTAAACATGGTGACATACCACCTTAACAGACTAAGGGGGAAACACTGATCATCTCAATTAATGCAACAACTGCATCCGATGAAATTAAATGTGTTTTCATGATAAAAAGAAAAAACACTCAGCAAACTAGGAATAGAAAGGATAACATTCATATAACACAGACCATGTTGGGAAGCCCACAGCTGTACCAAACTCGATGATGAAAACTGAAAGCTTTACTTTTAGATCAAGAAAACTGAAAGAGAGCACACCCTCTCTCAGTTTTTGTTTGACATAGTATGAAGAGTCCTAAACAAAGAATTTAGGCAATAAAAGGAAAGTAAATGCATCCAAACTGGAAAGAAAGAAGTAAAATTATCTCTTTTTGCAGATGACATGAACGTACATACAAAAATCCTTAAAGATGACACATACACACACACAATTACAACTAGTAAATGAATTCAGCAAAGTTGCAGAATATAAAACCATCACATAGAAACCAAAACACACAAAAATTTACCTTTATAAGGCACTAATAATGAAGCATCTAAAAAAGAAATTAAGGTAACAATTCCACCAAAAAAGAACTTAAAATGATAATAATTCCACTTATGATAGCATCAAAGAGAATAAAATATTTAGAAATAAATGTGATCAAGGGGTCGGGGATTTAGCTCAGTGGTCTCCCCACCTGCTGCGCAAGCACAAGGACCCAAGTTCAATCCCCGGTACCAAAAAAAAAAAAATGTGATCAAGGAAGCAAAAGACTTTATACTGAACACTACAAATATTGCTGATAGAAATTAAGTAAGGTGTAAATAAGTAGAAATATGTCCATGTTCACAGTATGAAGACAAATCATTAAAATATCCATATTACTCATGGAAATCTTCAAATTCAATGCAATATAAATTCAATTCATCAAAATATCAATAGCATTTCTGCATAAATAGAAAAAATACTAAAGTTGGAATTGCAGAGAACCCAAAATAGCCAAAATTTGTTGAGAAAGGAAAGCAAAACTAGAGACTTCATGTTTCAAAACATATTACAGGGCTACAGTAATAAAAGTAATATGATACCAGCATAAAGACCAATGAAACATAATGGCGCAGAAATAAACCCCCACCAAATGGTCAAAGGCTTTTTAATAAGGGTACCAAGGCTACACAATGGAGAAAGGATGGTCTCTTCAAGAAATAGTGTTATAGCCAGGCAAGGTGGTTCACACCAGCACGCTGAAAGGCTGAAGCAGGAGCAAGTTCAAGCCTAGCCTGAGCAACTTAGCAAGTTAGCAAGTCGCTGTTTCAAAATGTAAGATAACAACAACAATAAAAGGGCTGGGTATGTAGCTCAATGCAAAGGTTCTAGGTTCAAACCCCAGTTCCAGAAGGAAGGGAGGGAGAGAGAGGGAGGGAGGAAGGGAGGGAGGGAGGGAGGGAGGAAGGGAGAAGAAGAAGGAAAAAAGGAGAATTGAAGTGAAGGGGGAAGGGGGAGGGAAGAGAAGGAAAGGAAAGAAGAGGAAAAGAGTATTATGAAAACTGCATATCCACATGCAAAAGAATAAGTTGGACTATGAACCATATAAAAAATTACACTATGTACAAAACTTAACTTAAATACACTAAAGAGCTAAATGTAAAACTATACATCTAGAATCAAAAATAGGGAGAAATCTTATGCACTGTTAGTGGGAATGTAAAATGATAGGGCTCAAATGTAAAAGTGCGGAAATTCTTCAAAAAATTCAAAGCAGAATTATTACATGGTCCAGCAATCTCACTTATAGGAATATATCCAAAAGAATTGGAAATAGAATCCCAAAGAGATATTTGCTCAGCTATGCCCAATGCAGACTTATTCATAATAACCAAGAAGTAAAACAACATAAATGTCCATCTGCAGATGAATAAAGAAAATGCAGCATATACGTACAATGAAACAATATTCAGTCTTAAAAGATATCCTGTCATGTGCCACAATGCAAATGACCCTTGAGGACACTATGCTAGTAGATCAGTCACAAAAAGTATCACATGATTCTCCTCATATGAGGTATCTAAAGTAGTCAAACACAGAAACAGAAAGAATGGTGATTGTCAGGCACAGAGGGAAAAGAGTTGTTCTTCAACTGATAAACAACTATTTTGCAAGATCAAAATGTTCTAGAAATCTAAGGCACAAGATATATGCAGTGAACGTGGCTATACTATACACTCAAAAGTGCTTGTGTTAGCCAGCTTTGCATGGCTATGACAAAATACCTGAGAAAATCAGCTTAAGGGAGGAAGGCTTAGTTTGGCTTAGTTTCAGTGGTTCCGGTCCATAGTAAGCTGGGTCCATTGCTTTAGGCCTGTGGTGAGGCAGAAGCATCATGGCAGAAGGGACTGGTGGATAAAAGCTGCTCACCTCGTGGCACCCAGGAAGGAGGGCAGGAAAGAGCCAGTGCCAGAAAGCCTGTGCAAGTGGGCTTCCTCCTGCTTTTGTCCCTTCCAGGCCCCCATCCTGTCAGATGGAGCCTCCCTCATTTAGGGCAGGTTTCCCTCCTCAATTTGCTATCCCACAAACCAGTCATCTCTGAAAATGCACAAACCATTTCCTAGGTGTTCCTCAATCCAATCAAGTTGACAATCACAATTGCCCACCACGGTGGTAAAGATGCTATATGATTTTTAGCATAGTCGTGTAAGTAAATAAGAAGTAAGGTCAGGAAATACCACCTGCAAGTTTCTAAAAGTGAGGGTAAAAAGTATGCGCCCTTAAACTGCGGTCATTGATTTAACAGGATGTAAGTGGGGCAATCTTTTTTTGAGGTGGATGCAGTTTAAGAGTTAAAGGGGAGAAACAATTCAAATAACACTTTATTTGTCCTTGCTTCTAAATAATATCAGGAAAGGAAGAGAATAAGGCAGCAAAATGACAGAGTTGGGAGAAGAGGGCTGGAGAACTGGTGTGAAGGTCACTTCTGCCCCTGGGGACACCCTCAGGGCAGTGAGACTAGCTCCACCTGAGCCCTGGCTCTTCTTCCTCCTGCCCTGGGGGTGCCTCTAGCATGGGGCTCTTTTCATGGATGTCCATGGTAATGCAAGAGTAATGAAGCCAAAGGCAAGGCTGCCTCACATTCCCAGTCTCACCACTAGAGACAGACATCTGGCTGATTCAGATGTGGCTTTGCCACAAATGAGCCAGGGAACTGGGTCCAGATGGCAAGATGGCAAGGAGGCCCCTCCCTGAGCCTGCTGTCCAAGGACAGGGGCAGAGCCGCAGGAAGAAAAGCTGACGCTTGGCGCATGGACTTGCCACTAAGGGCAGGACCAGCAGAGGAAGAGCAGGACACAGTGTGGGCCAGAGATCGGTGAGATGGACAGAGATAAAACCATAGCAGAGAGAATGAATTCAAAGGAAAGTGAACAAAAGCATCACCTGCACGGAAACAAACCCAGCCTGTGGCTCAGATTCAGAGAACTTGAAGGCAGCAGAGTAGGGATGACAGCACCGCTGCCCAAGCACTGTGGACATGGATACACACCACACAGAGGCGCGGGCTCCGATGCTCAGAGCTTCGGCTCAGCAGATCCCCAACCTCAAGCTTCTTACAGACCTTAGCACCAAGCTTGGCCTCCCTCTCACATGCTGAGACTCAGCCCTGGGGTTCTGCATGAGCCAAAACAAGTGCGGTGTCTGTGTTTTGTGTGCACCCTGTATCCATTGACAATGAGCACTAGAGAACGACATCACCTATGTTTAGAGAACACAGCGCGCTGTGTGTGCTATGGCTGATTCTTCCTCTTAAAATCGATCCTCAGACTTTTGAACAGCAGTAAGCGTTCTGCTAGATTCTTCCCAGGGATGCAGCTTGTTCTTATCAAAACAACTTGTGATATTGTAGTTAGACCACTGTTTTACTACAGGGTGCAAGAGATTCAAAGGGTCTAAGGCTCCCTCAGTGGTGTGCAAATTTCATCTGGGAATGTGGGTATCCTGGGCTTTTGGATCCATGTTCCTAGTGATTCTAAAAGACAGCTATGCCCCTACCTCCCCAGCTTCCCAAAGTTTAGACATCACAACTTCAATCAAAAATTTTAGTGCAGGGCTGGGGATATAGCTCAGTGGTGCCACACCTGCCTGGGTGTGGGGGTAATGCAAATTTTGGGGAACTACAATTTAATTATTTCAAGTATGCAATCCATGCACAAGATGAATGATTTTAAGTAGTATTCTTTTCCAGAATTAGAACACAAGAATATGATAGGGTCTTTCCAAAAAGCACTGGACTGCATAATCCACGTGCATAAGCAGGGTATGAAGTGAGGTCCATCTGGGCCCCCGAGTCTAGGCTTGGGCAGAAGACCATGGATGGCTCTGTAGGGAACAGGGACAGAGCTCGGGGAATCGCGTACTGGGCAGCTTTTGCTAATGGTTTTTCCTCCATCCCTGTACCTCACACTGCGGACTCCTTTGAATCCACTAATCCTGGTGTACAGTAATAACTAGTCCACGAATGCTCCTGTTCGAGAACAATTCAGTTCACAAACAGAAGTGTTCAGCAGAATTTGGCTTCTGTTCTCAAACTGCAACAGGTGATGAACATGATCATCACCTCTTCCTCGCACGAACCAGAGCACAGCCATCTTCCCCAGAATCGTGGGGTGAATTAAGCTCGTGAACCGAGATACCACTGTATATCATTAGATGTTGAGCAGGTCACAATGCAGCAGCTCCAAAATACTTTTTAGTCTTCTGTACTGCTCATTAAAAGCTAAGTGGTGATGAGATGAAATCCTGAAAGCCTTTCAAAGCCATGGCCTACTTCAGTCTTTGGGAGAACAAATTTGAAGCTAGCTGAACGTCACGTGTAAGACTCTCGCTCCCCACACTGATCTCTAGAGGAGGAGCCCCCTAAATGAAGGGCTCCCCATCGAGACACAAGGCAATGGAATAAATACACAGTCTGAGGGATTCTTCTTCCGGAATGGGAAGGTATCGAGGCAAGAAGAGGGCAGGGCCAGGAGGGCAGGGGGAGCTCCCGGGACTTTGAGAAGCAGTGGGGAGAAGAGTCTGCTGAGGTTCATCTGCCCACGTGGTTTACACCTTTGGCCAACACACTCCTCCCCTGATGCTTAGGACCCAGTCCAGTCCATGGCTCATGGTTCTCAGCTGAGCTGTTGAGTATTTGTTAATTTGTTTGTTTGCAATTAAATCTGTGCTATTGGTTATCAGGTCCTGGAGTCTGTTTTTAAAACCAAATTTCCTGGCAGCAAATTGTGGGGAGTTGTTTCATTCAGATTAGTTAAAGATGTTAAACGTCGACCCCTGAATGATCACCCCGTTGTCCATAGTAATAAAGGGGCTGTGGCAGCCACTCCCCATGGCGACCCAGGTGTCTGTCTCCAAGGTGGGATTTCGCACCTGCCCCCAACAACCCAGTGACTGCAGCCTCATTGTATACCAGAGAAACTAAAACCAGTTGAGGCACAGCGATTTGCCAACACCCCAAAGATAAAACAAGAGGACCCAGTCCTAAGCATGTCTGCATTTCCAAAGCCCGAGCAAAGAAGCCCAGGAAACCAGCCAGGCAGGCTGAGACTTGGCCCGACCTTGAGGAAACCCCCTTTGTCTTTGGGCGAAACAGACTTCCTCAGTGGTGCCGAATGTCTGGTTCTGTTCTTCTAAATATGAAATTTATACAAAAGACAGCATCTCGAGCCCTGGGGCAGGGTGGGGGCGAGTCCTTCACCACAGATTCTGTATCCTCAAGGAAGCAGACCCCCCGAGAGTGCTGCGGAGCATTTTCACTCTTGTCTCTCTATGTGGCCCCTCTAATTTCTTTGTGTCACCCTACATCACCCCAAAAAGGACTCAGGGTTCCTTTCCCCATTTGGTTGCTGCTCTCTTGCAATGTTAAAAGGGACCTCTTATTAGAAAGGTTGCCCTCCACAGCACTTTGACATGAAATCTTACCCAATCACACCTCAGCTTTCCCACGCTATTTTGCAATTCTGTGAAGTTGGTTTTCATCAAATCTACTCAAGAGCTTTTTTATTTTCCACATCTGGAAATCGTTTTTAAGAAAAAGATTCACATATGCACATGGGGAAGTAATTTTAAACAATGACTTAAATGCATCCAGAGCTCCCATTTTGAAGTATTTTATTCAGTTTTCTCTAAGCACTACTTTTTAAAACAAGGCTATCCTGCTATCAAGGCCTGGGGCTTCTGTTAACCCCTAACTTCCCTGTTTATTTTTTTGGTCAGTTGGTTGGTTTTGGAGACAGGGTCTCACTATGTAGTCCAAACTGGCCTTGAACTCACTATGTAGCCCAGGCTGCCCTGAAACCCCTGGTGAGCCTCCTGCCTCAGCCTCCCAAGTACTGAGATTACAGATTTGCGCCATCGTGCCTGGCTTCTAATTGCCCTGTTTGAAATGGGGGTTGCAGAAATAATCAAAGACCTCAGTGAAAGAGCCCTGAGTGTCCACAGTGAAAGAAAACGCAAATTTCTCTACCTCTGACATACTCGCCTATCCTCTCTTTTGCGCATCTCTTTCTTGGCTGCAAGAATTAAAACTTTCTCCTCGCTCTTGCCTGGCTCCCAGGGAGGAAGCCAAGAGGATTTATTATGTCTTCCAGATAGCAAAGGAATAATATGGAACCTAATACATATTGCTGTTTGGCAGATCTTTTGTGAGATCCTCAAAAACAAACGACTTGGAATAGCTGTGAGAAAACCTCCCCAAAGAATTACACCGGAAACTGGTTTTCTGCCGTTTATTTTATGTCTCAGATCTTGCACTTCTGTTCCACAGAAATACCCGGAGGGAGTCTTGGCTGGAAGATGACTAGTCCAGGCCCCAAGGTTTCGGGCCCTTGTGAATGAGGGTGAGCAGGTGACCAGGATTTAAGGGCCCTTGCTAAGGTGATGAGCCCTAACAGAGAAACACGCAGAACCTCAGCAGCCCAGCGGTCGAAGGTCACAAAGCAACCCCGACTCCAGATAGCTGCTATCTCTTTAAGGCCCCTTGTTCAGCCTGTAAAAGCCACCACCAGCGGGTACCAGCCCAGCTCCCTCAGGTTGCTTTCCTTCCCCACCCCCTAGAGAAGCAACTTTATGAACCCCCAGATCAGTTGCTCAGATATTTGTGGATTTGCTTTAAAACCTATTCCTCGTGTCCAAGATAATAACCATGAAGCAGAAAGTTCCCTATCTGCTGTGGCTGGAAAAGCTAGACGTAAATGCAAAAAGCCTTGTGCATTCTTAGATATGTGGCAGCCAGACGAAGCCTTGTCTCCATTTGTCCTGCTAATTATAACCATTGGGCCCAGACAGCCCCGTTCTAACACTAGGGAAGAGGGTGTGCTCATACCCTGTCCACTGCTGCCTGGGACGCTCGGCCAGGACGCGCTGGACCCAGAGGGGCCCCTGCCCGATCCCCTCTCTGCCTTTCTTGGCCAGCGAGCTCGGTGCTGCCACCCTCTCTGAGACCACAGCGTGCCATTGTGAGATCACTGAGTCCAAGTGGTTCAAAAGTTCTCACATCCAGAGGAAAAATGAAATGTGGGGGTTTTTCCTGGTTCAAAGTTAAGCACAGGAGAGGAAAACTAGTCTTTAAATTGGAGACCGTGTGTGTGTGTGTGTGTGTGTGTGTGTGTGTGTGTGTGTGTGTACTAGGACTAAGACAGGTTCTCAGTAAGCTGTTCAAAGGCTGGGCTCAAACTCCTGATCCTCCTCCCTCAGCCTCCCAGAGCTCTAGGGCTCCAGGCTAGCTGCCTGCACAGGCGGGAGTGAGACTGCGGCCTCCTGTCTGCCTCCCAGGCTCTGACTGGGTTTTCTGTGGCCCCTCCCCACCTGTGCACCCCCCGGGCATCTGTGGGTTCAGCTGTGTTGCCTGCCATGCTCTGTGCGGCAAGTAGCTGGTAAATCAACTAATGAAGATTCCAGAAGTGAGAAAGCAGTTCCCTGGAATGGTTTCCCCTGAGACCTGAGTCATTTCCAGCTGCTGTTCAATTTTTAATTTTGAAATCAAACCAGCCCTTGATTGCTTCCTCCCAGGGGCCAATTCCCTCTGCCCTGGGTCCATGAAAATCTGCGGTGCAGCACCCGCGCTGGGGGATTTCACAGAAACAGATCCCTCTGAGGGATTCCCGACCACACCCGGCCCGAGGGTGCTCCTCTCCGTCCTGAGCCCTAACCTCCTGGAGAAGCTCTGACCCTGGGCTGGCGAGGCCCAATCCCAGCAGGATTGCTGCCTTTGGGAGAGGGCTGGGCAGGACTGCTCACATGTGTCTCATTTTTCTTCTCTGCTTTTCCTTTCCAGATTTTTTAAGCAATAGTTACTCCTCTGCAAAATCAACTTTAAGATGATCTTCCAAAGAAAAACTGGTAAATGCAAAGAGTGCTTTTCTCCTCAAGGTCTCTACACCCGCCCTCACAGGCTCTTCCCCTCTGAGCCTGGTCCAGGTCTGCACGGGACTCCCCCAGGCAGGTGCAGGGCACACAAGAGATGCTGGTTTTGCTTGCACATGTGCCTCTCGGAGGAGGGTAGAGGGTGTGGGGAAAGAAAGCATCCAACAAAACAGTCCTTTTCGATAGCTCAGAAACCGTGTATTTGCCACCCAGGAGAGCAGGGCTACGTCTTCAACATTTCTGCTCCCTCCTCTGAGCCTGGAGTCCAGTGCCCTGGATTTCCATGATCTTTTCCAGCCAAGCAAGTACAAAAACACAGAGACCAATTAAACCCAGGTTGCTCTGCTCTGCGCTGGAATTCTGCACTTGGGGACCCTGACAGCGGTTATCTCCACCTAAAATCATGGACTCGAGAGTCAGTCACTTATTTTCATTGACAGATATTTAAATGGGACACTCGTGTCTATGTGTAAAATTCTTTAAAATATATTAAAACCTGTTGTCTACTAGGGGGAAATCTCAAAGGATGCATGAAGATAAAAAGTTTAGCAGTTACTGGATCAGCTAATTTTAAGGTTTCTTCCAGGTTTGAAATTCAAAAAGTCCACCCAGACACAGCTCGTGGCATGAATATGCAAATTGCTTTTTTTGTCAGGCACCAGACTGCTGGTTTAAACTTTATAAAATTAGACGTGAGTGAAATGTTTCCTTCACTATTTCTCACCTGCTCAGGCTCTTGCAATGCAGTTGTTTTAGAGAGCAGAAAGCAGCATTTAAAGACATAATTTCATCTCAACACATTCACCAGTGAGCTCAGAAGAAAAACAACACCCTAAATCTATGCCCACTTCAGATATGAACAGCCATATTAAAAACAATAATAATAATGTACTGAAACAGTTGCTAGGTAGGTCCTAAAGTTATGCACAAGCGCTCTTGAATTATGCGCCAAAGCACCCCTAGGACCCCACCCTGAGAAACTCCACCTACCACCTTGAGATTTTTCTGGAGCTAAGAGGGACGCACTGCCCTCTATAGGAAAGAAACCAAACTACATCTACTTCTGATCCTGCTCTCCTTGAAGGAAAGAGCTAACTCAAAATCCCATCTCCTTCCTGAAATAGCCCTGCTAGACCAGAATGTGTTGGAAATTACGTTTTTGAAAATTAACATAATTCCTAAAGAAAATTCCTCTTTGGAAAACCAGACCTGCGGGTGTCCAAACAATGTGAGACATTCTTTACCAGGGTGCAGGGGAACAAGCCATGTCTGATTTAAACAGCAGCGCTGTGTCACAGAGCTTTTGCAGTGGAAACCGAGAAACTTTATCTAGAAACCAGGAAATGGAGAGACATTTCCTCTCCTCGTTTGCGGCTCTCTAAATTAGCAGGAACCATTGAAACCTCCCTGGCTTCAAAATTCCACTCACTTGAGGCTTTGATTTCCTTAGCTGGAGCTACCAGTAGGATTTCTAAATGTCAGCTCAGGCAACTCGTCAGCTATTTCTGCAGCAGTGGTGTGCTTTTATGGCCTGCCTGCCACAGCCAGGACGGCGTGCAAAGTTTGCTCCCGTAGGCCACTGTGGAAAAGCCGCCTGGTACACAGTGTCCCATTGAGATGGGATACTGCCCGCCACCCTCCCTGGGGGACTCCAAATTCTCAGCTCCTTCCACAAAGAAGCGATAACAACTGGTTTTCAAATAAAAATTTTTGCTTAAAGTTGCTGGCACGCCTGCAAGAAAGTCTCATGCAGCAGGAGTCATGGCCTGCTGGTGAATTTTAAACCCTGATCAGGAACTGCACATAAAAGTGAGTGGTAGCCAGGGATTTAGCTCAGTGGTCCCGCTGCCTGCCTTGCAAGCACAAGGTCCCAAGTTCAATCCCTGGTACCGAAAAAAAAAGTGAGTGGTGACAGACACCCCTGGATACAGTGAATGAAGCCCCACTCCGTCTGAGTCACTCGAACTCAGAAGCAGAGAAAAGGAGTCCCAGGAAAGCCCCCTGCCCCTGCAGGCAGGACAGAGGTCCCACCCAAGCAGCTGAGAGCTTCGGCTGTACAGCCTCCACACAAGCGAAGGTCTGGGTGCAGAGACCCCCGGAAACACATGCCCCATATCACAGCTGGGGAGCTACATGGGTTTCCTCCTCCTCCTCCTTCACATCAGTCCTGACCGACAGAACCACAAAAGCCACTCACCACAAGTCAGGGAGATGCAGGGGGATAAAGCAAAAGGCAAAGGGGATTCTGATTCAGAAAGATGCCCCCGTGCCCTCCAGGTGGCCTGACCGAGGGACACCCACTCAGGGCTTTGGCCACTGAGCTCATGCTTCTGCTTCCTCACTTCACTTCTCTCTCATTAGTCCACAGGTCCCTAGGGAGTTAAAAGTGACTTTCCTGTCAGTGTTAACAGAATGTGAGGAAGAAGTTCTCTTCCAGGAGACAACCCAGGTGGCACCTTCCAAACCCAGGTGCCACTGAGCCTGGGGTCCTCCGTTTCTGCATATGGCCCCATTTCTCCCAGGAGTGTCCAGGATGCTGCTACTAGCTAGCCCACTGGCTCTGTGGCCCCTCGAGCATTCAGCCTCTCAAAGCCTTGAATCCTCATCCTTAAAACCAAAGAGTGGCTACATCCAGGGCTTCCAGCTGAGATCCTCTTCTAAGATCTGTCACCCAGCAGCACAGAGCTCAGGGGTCCCGGTAACCAGCCAACTGGTCTGCACTAGTGTTTTGGTCAAGAGCAATATGATTTTGATTTCAAAGCCGTTTCTGCTCAGCTTTTCAGGCTCTAGGACCACCCACCTATCCCCTGAGCATCCCAAGGATCTGAGCCCCAAGGTTCCTATTGGGTCAGCCATGGGTGGCATGGGTCTGCGCCCTGCCTTACTGAGGACGCAGGGCTCCCTCGACCCATGCAGCTTGCTCTGGAGGTCCAGACCATCCTCACTCCCGTCCCTGAACTCACTGTGAAACTTTGAGTTTCCTTCGGTCTGTCCCAACACTGCAGGGCCCTCCCGGGACCCCGCCCCAGCCTCAGTGTCTCCAGTTTTCTGACACTGTAGCTTGAAATGGTCCCCCAAACAGGCCGGCAGCCCTCAGCGAATGGTTTCCATCCCCGGGGACGGAGGACCAGAGCCCCACCCTGGGCCCTCCCTGCCAAGGAATAGCCCAGGGGCCTCCCGGCTTGGCAGCGGCCTCAGCCCAAGGATCCGGGCCAGCCTGCAACGGAGCCCGGCCTTGCCCCCTCGGCCATCACGTTCCTTCTCTTCTGCCCGTGCTGCTCCTTATGCAACCCCCAAGGACAAAGCCTCCAGGGTGACTTCAGATTCCTGAAAAGACAAAGCCCTGGTGGTCCCGGCTGAGCCTCAGCACCAGAACCCCAAATTCCCAAAGGCAACAGATGTGCCCCACAACCCCCTCCCACAAAGGCCCGAACAGGACATCTCTGGGTGCAGCCTGGGCAGTGTCACCCAGAGACAGCCCAAGAAAATCCCTGACAGATAGCTCCGTGACCCCCCCCCCCAGACACTTCTGCAAACCAAACACATTCCAGCTGGCTTGGGGCAGGAGGAGGGGCAGCTTCCAGTAAGCCAGGAGCCCCAACACGGCAGTCGGAACACACAGGGCAGCCGGGATGCGGCCGAAGCCCGAAATCCCGCTTTACTCTTGGGCAGCCCGTGAGAAAGAAACATCAGCGGACTTCTCCAGAAAGCTAAAACGCGTACAAAAAACTGACAAACGGGGTGGCAATAAAAGCCACTAAGCCACCTAGAAGCAGCCACGACTGGCTTCAAGTGTTTCCCTCTTGCCACGGGGAGAGAAAAACGGCTCTTACCCTGAGCAGACCTGAAGACGTACGTGTGTCCCTGGCTTCTGATTCAGTTATGTGTGACCAGAAGGCACATTTTCCCTCTCGCTGCGTCTCCCCACCTCCCTGCAGCCCTGCCCGCCTCGGGAGAGGGTCTGGACTCTCCAGGACAGAACAGGCGGGCTTCTCCTGCAGCCGCTCAGACTGAGCCGGAGCGCTGAGCGGCCTCGGTGAGGCTGAGCCCCAGCTGGCTGGAGTCCAGGGGTACAGTCAGGGCTTCCTCTGGCTCCTCCTCCCCCTCCCTTCCTCCAGCCCCCCCCCACTGTAAATGAAAACCAGACCCCGGCTCTGTTGCTTCTGGCTCTGTCGCAAGCTGATGTCACCCCGAAGGCTGTCTTCACCCTACAAGTGTTTAGCTGGACTCCTTGGAACTCCAGCTCTTAAAAAAAATTCCACCGCTTCTACCCGTCACCTCTTAGGCAGGGCCGCTGGCAGCAAAGAGAATGAATTTTGGGATTTCTTCGTGGGTATCCATGGTTTTCCTGCAGTGTTTGCAGACACCATCTGAAAAGGCGAACAGGAAATGTAGCACCCCCACCCACGCCACACCCGCCTGTTTCTTCTTAAAGTTTCTGAATTGAGGCTTCTCCTAATAATCTCCCCTTTCAGATATAAAAACCAGCAATTAAAATCGCCTCAGCTAAGCAAAGCCTTGTGAAAAGGCAGTAAAAGGAAACTGCATTTTTTTTAAAGTTCTATATATAATGGTTCTGATCATGAGGCTTGGTCTCATTCCGGGACACACACTAAGGAAATAAGGGTGGTCATCTGGCTCAGAGTTTCAAGAAAACTCTTTTTTTATTGGTGTATGTTTGCCACACACAATAGTTACATTCATTTGGGGAAATTGGTGCACATATACATCATATCTTGATCATTTCCAGACCTTTATCTCCCCCGACCTTTTTCTCTTTAATTCACTTATAGAAGAAACCGTGCAATATTTAACCTTCCGTGTCTGACTTAATATTATAGGCTCAAGATTCATCCGTTTTTCTTGTAAATGACCCGAATTCATTCTTCTTTATGGTTGAGTAATATTCCACTGTGTTAGATCACATTTTCTTTAGCCATTCATCTGTCAATGGGCAACTAGGCAGTTTCCAGTGCTTAGCTATTGTGGATTGTGCTGCTATAAACATGGGTATGCGTATAACATTGTAGTATGACGTCTTTAATCTTTCAGGAGGATACCCTGGAGAGGAATAGCTGGACAGAATGTACTGTCTGGTGTTAGTTTTTGAAGACTCTCCACATGGATTTCCTTAGTGGTTATACTAGCTTAGATTCCTACCAACAGTGTAGAGGGCTTCCTTTCCCCCGACAGCTTCACCAGCACATCTTGCTCTTCAAGTGCAAAATGAAATAGAGAAAACACTTAAGTAAGAACTTTAATTTCTACCTAGCATCTCTCTTCCAAAGCTCTTTAATACTTACCTGTCTTTTACCACAAACATTCTCACCCAACACCCTTTTACAGAGATCTGTTCCTTTACTGCTAGGGGAGACTCCAGCCTCGTTTTATAGAGGAGAAAAGCCATGCTCAGAGAGGACAAGAGCCACCGTGTCCCCCCGGGCTGTGGCAGGGATCCAGTCACAGCCCTGCCTTGGCCACCACAAACTTCTCACTCTGCCACCACGCGGCACACGAAAAACTCAGCTAATGCAAAAAAGCCTCAAGACATCTGCAGGATATTTTTGACTTCCAGATCCTTCAAAAGCCAAATTTGAAGAGTCAAGAAATCACTAGCTCCTCCCATGAGTTATTTCCCTCCAGATTAGGGAGGAAAGAGACAGCACCCTGGAGAGAGACTGCCCGCACCCCACTTCTCCAGGGATCCCTGTCCTGCTCCCCAGGGGTTTGTCTGCAGGTTTCCTGGGTGGGGGGGACAGAGACAGGATGGTGGGGTTTCTCTGCATCACCTCCAGGGGCCACACCACCCGCCTGACATGTTGGAGGACGGTGCTCCCTATGGCTCCTGCTCCCCCTGAGTCCTCCCTCCACAGGGAGCAGCAGGAGTGTGGCCACTGCCCCAGGAGGGCGCACTGCCTGCTGCCCACCCGCCGGCAGGAAAGTCAACCTCCTGTCCCCGAAGTGGGGCTCTCTGAGGCTGCCTGAACCGTGGAGACACACACACTCCCACCCGGGGTTCCTTCTTTCAAGACAAATACAACTTTGTTTTCAAAACAGCTAATTGCTTGGTATGAGAAATCACTCTCATTTCAATAGCAAGGGTGATAAACTATTCGGAACAAAATTTAAAGAAGCAAACTCCCCCGCTCCCTGAGGAGTTCTATGGGCTGTTACATTAGCAGATCTGCTTGGTGTTGCCAGGGTGGGGTTTGTCTACTGAAAAGGAGTGTGTGAGATTCCAAAGTCAGCTCACAGTGAAGAGCCAGTTCTGCTCTTTCAAGAAAAGCAAGATTGTAGGCCCACCCTAAGGAGGACGGAGGTTTCCACTGACCCAGCAGCCAGGGGGCAGCTGCGGCTTCTCGAGCCATCCCTGAGTGAGTTTTAAGCCTCCAGAGGGGCAGAGTAGAAAGTTAATCCCTGTCTGGGAAGGAGGCCCCAGGGCGAGCTGCTTGCTCCACCACCCACAGAATGAGCTAGCGGCTCAATGATGTCCAGAGTAACCCAGCACCGGCCCCTCCCCTGGGATGCAGACTGCGCTCCCTCCCGGTGTCTGCCTCGACCTCCTTCCTGACCTCTCCTTCCTCCCCTGCTCCAGGTGCGCACTTCTGGGTTTGGCCCCACCCAGGCCTCAGGGAAAAGGACAGAGGGTGCAGGTGGACCAGCTCCCTCCTTCCCCCTCAGCACCTTGTGATGCAAATCTCCACGACCCTTTTCTGCTGCACAAATAACTCTGCATGCAGCAATATCTGAGCACAACCATGTCCCACTCCGAGCCGTGCTGCACACAGGCGAAGGAGGCCACCGTGTGCTCGCTCCATGCATCTGCTGGGTCACATGCCTGGGACAGCTCTGCCCCTACTTTGGGGAACACCTTTCGCCTACTTTCATCAGGGGGTCACAGAGAGATACCATCTTCCCGCAGCACCTCCCCTTTGTGACCCAGGGACAGGCACAGCAGGTGAGGAGCACTCCCTGGGGTTTCCTCCTTGCACCTAGAGCATCCTTGGCCTCTCCAGTGTGACCTGGGCTCTGCTGTGTGTGCTGCCCTTTGGAGGAAGTCAGCCAGATCACTCAAGGTGGAAAGAGATGAAGAGGAAATGCTATTGGCTCCCTGACTCCGGACCTCCTTGTGACCAAGCCCGCCCCAGAATGTGGTCCTACCCCACCCATCTCAGTCTGCCTTCAGTTTCATGGGCCAAAAGTCACTCATTTCCTACGCTGATTTGAGCTTTTCCAACACTTATCACCCACAGGAATCCTGCCTGGTGCACTAAGGAGACCTGTTCAAAGCAGACACATCTTGGAAGAAGTCTCGGGCTGGTGGGTCAGTCAGATGCCACACAAATTCCCACTGTAATTCTCTTGTTTTTCTTATTTCTCTGATTTTCTTATTTCTTCTGCTATAGCAAGAATATTCCCTGTCCCAATTTTCCTTGACTTTCCTTAAGGGCATTTTGATAATCAAAGAAGACAGGAGGTGAAGTCCTCATCACTGGGGCCCATGAATACCTGAAAGGTAAACCTGCCATCCAATAATATTCACCAAAACCCCATGGAGTGGGAGGTGGGGGGACTGGGAGTTCCAAGGGAATCTTTGACTTCACGCATGCTCCTCATAATATATACATCCTAAATTTGCAAATGAAAGTCTAGTGAGGAATTCTATATTTATCTTGAGTTTGTGGCTTTGGGGGGACATGTTACCCCTAATAAGGGGTGAAGGAGAAGATTGTATGAAGTAAAAGTAATATGTCAGCATTGAGCTGGCTCTAGGAAAATCGGTGTAAAATTGCCCACTTAAAAATACAGCACTCGTCCTAGAATTTCCTGAACTATAAACCATGCTCAGCTGATTGATTTTAAGGATGTCTAACCCAAACGTGAGTAGAGCCAAGAACTTTTTGCAGCTGATTAGAATTCAACAATTTGAGCAAGTAGATGTTTGGTTTTATAATTATAAGACTACATCAAAGTTCCCGTTTGACTTTTATCTTCAGTTTGAAATGTAAATTTCCATTTAGAAAGAATGGGTGGATCGGTTCTTTTTTAATCATCTCAGCCATAGGATTGGTTTTCTTCAAGCACGAAGTCAGAAGCCCACTCATTTTAGCTTGAAAGTCCTCTCCATTTCTTCATTCATCCAAGAAATGCGCACTGAGGGGCCATTGTGTCGAGCGGAGCTGTGCAGGGTGTGGACGGGACGCCAAGATCAACGGACATGGAGCCTCCCTCCAGGCTGTGGAAGTTCCAGGAGAGGCCTGGGGAAAGGACAACCATGCTCAGTGGCCAGAAGAGGGCGCCATCACTTCCGTCGGGAGAGTTCTGCTGAGGAGTCCAGGAAGCCGTGACCTCCAGCTGAGGGACTTGAGAACTAGACATTTTATCTGTAGAGATACCAAGGAGACTGCTCAGGAATGGGAGGCTGTGGTTATTTTTCAAGAGGGTACTGAGGCTGAAAGCTCACAGATTAACTGGAGGTCTGAGTGAGAAGAGCACAGAACGCTATCTGTACCTCAATAATTTCAAGACCAATTAAACCAGGGGAAGTCCAGGCCCAGGGACATCAGGCACAAAAGGAAGGGACAAGATCCTAAAGTGACAACGGCAGTTGAAGAAGAATCACATGAAGGCCACTTCCCCCCAGCCCCTCTTCCATCCACAGGCAGCATAACCAGCTGTTCACACTCTCTCTGCATTTGTTTGCTAGGGCTGCGTAACAAAGCACCACACAGTGGGTGGCCAGGAACAATAGAAACCTGTTCCCTTGTTCTGGAGGCTGGAAGTCTAGAGTCCAGGCGAGCGTTGGCAGGACTGCACACCCATGAAAGCCCTGGCCCTTCCTGCCTCCTCCAGGTCCTGGTGGCTCAGTCACCCATCTCTGCCTTGTCACCCCAGCCTGCTCTGTGTGTCTGCCCTGCTGTGTGATTCTCCTCTGTACTGTCTCCCTCTTCTCCATATTTGATGAGGGCCCACCCCGCCTCAGTGTGACCTTATCATCACCCAAAAATTGCATCTGTAATGATCACTTTTCCAAGTAAGGTCACACCCCAAGGTGTTGGGGTTAGGACTGTGACAACTCTTTCTTGGGGGGACACAATTTGATGCATAAGAGCAGAAATAGGAGTTCCCTGTGGAGAAATGGGCTGGACCTAAAGAAAAGAGACAAAATGTTGATATCTAAGGTCTCCAAGAAAAATAAATAAATCCTCACCTGGCCAGGAACTCCATTATTCAACATATCATTCCATAAATGCAGAGCTTCTAACTAGTTTTTAGTGTCTCATTTGTAAATGTGAACAATGAATTGCTAAAAAAAAATCCCTAAATGAATTAGCAGAAATGTAAACAACAGAAAGAAAGTTTAACAAAAGAAGAGGGAGAAGGTAGAGGAGAGAAAGAGAGGGGAGGAGAGGAGAAGAGGGGAAAGGAAGAGAAAGAGAATGAATGAATGAAGTTGTAGGAGACAGACAGTGCAAGAAGAATAGAAGATTTGTCTACTAAATAGTAATGAACAGTCCCAGGGATCAAAGAAAAACTACTACATAAATAAATAAGAAAAGAGAGTTACTTTTTAACAAGAATGCTTACCAAATAAATAAGAAATCTTTTAGAAATTAGACATACAGCAGACAAATTAAAAATCAATAGTTTTTGGAAGAATAACTTGTGAAAATCCCTAAGAAAGTATAACAAGAAGTTCAGTAGAAGTAATAAAACAGGAGCACCCAGGGCTGGGGATTTAGCTCAGTGGTGCCACCACCTGCCTCGTAAGCACAAGGTCCTGAGTTTGACTCCCAGTACCAAAAAAAAAACAGGAGCACCCAGAAAATTACTTCTAGGAGAGGTCCAGGATCTAAGAAACAGAAGTGACAGAACCAGAAGGATAGAACAGAGAACAACAGAGAGGAAATGATCGAATAAACAATAGGGGTGGGACAATCTGGAATTGGAGGGTGTGAGTTTCCAGACTGAAGAGTGAGGTAGTGAATTAAGGGGAACCCTCACAGGACACACACTGGGACTTTCACAGCACCCACAACAAGGAGAAGACTCCAAAGGCTTACTGGACATTAAAAATAAAACCAGGCAAACACTCTGAAGGGGTTTATATGAAGGATGAGGAGTCAGAGAACCACCGACATTCTTCCCAGGAACACTGGAAGCCAGGGGGTGATGGAACAAAGCCTTCACATGGCTGGAAAGAGGAGTTGTACAATAAAGAAGTCTGCACACAACCAACCATTAATCAGATGGGGCAGTGGAATAAAGACACTATGAGGCCAGATTTCAGGAAATCACTGCCCATGATGTTTACCTGGAATCAAAGATGGGTTTCCTCCTCCAGGGAATCGGGGTTTACAGGAATCGGGGTTTGAGGGAAGACACCGGGAGAGAGTAACCTTGCCCAAGGTGCAAGGTCAAAGTCAATGTTCCAGGACCAGAACTAGAAGGCAGAACTCAGAGGCGGCACGGGGAGTAGGGAAACAGGACAGCACTGCGTTTGATGGCGACTGAAAGGCGTTTGGGGGAAATATGCACAGATGGGTACATAGACAAACAAATGAAGCCAAGGAGAGGGAGCTATTAATACTCAAATCTTATACACAGAAGAATCACTTTCCACAACTCGTCACAAAATTCCTAGGAGAGGGGAGAGGCTGACATAAGACAGAGACGATCTCGTGGCCATGGAAGGGCATCAGGAGATATTCATAACTGAAAAGCTGGGGAACACAGATGAGCATCTCACACAGAGACAAAGAAGGAAGTAAAGGGGGAAAGTGGGTTGGGGAAGGGTGAGTAGAGGGCAGCTGGATTTTTTTTAATTAGCCCTTTATAAAAAGAAAGAAAAACTGAGGATGAAAATCAAATAATGTACGTCTGGGTTCAATTCTTAGTTTTTAAACTTTCTGATGATGATTAGAGGGTAAACCACTGGGAAAGGGTCCCTAGCAACAGCACTGAGTTGAGTGGCCCCAAACTACTACTTTTCAATTTGGAAAGCTGGATTTTCTGGCTTAAAATGTAAAACTTTCAGGCATAAATGTATACATACAGGGCTGTTTCATTTTCATCTTTGAAAAAAAAAAAAAGAAAAAAGAAAAGCCTGGCATGTTCTCGAAACCCATGATGTGCCACAAAGCAGCCCCGAAGGGGACCGTGGGGCTGGCCACTGTGGTCGATGATGTCTCCATGTCTTGGTTTTAGCAATTTACCCAGTGGGAAGCTGAAGCCTGGAGAACTTTCATTAAATGCTTTTTTCCCTTGATTCTTACTCCACAACAGAGTCTCTGTGGTGACGGGAGCAGACTGTGTTTCATCAAATGCATTCCAACCTTGTCACCAACTGGTTGGCAGGCTGCATCCCTAGTGACATGTGGCAGTGTCCGGGGCTGGAGCCGGATGCTGTCCCCCAAGGCCATCGAGGCTGTGTCGTTCCTGATACCTCCATGCATGGACGTTTGTGCTGCACGTGGCGTGATGCCCTCCAACGACATTTTTAATCTCCTACGAGAACATCCTAGGAAGGGAAGGTTCCAGAAGCTTCTAGCTGTTGCTGTAGATAGCTGCTTTTCCTTCATTCCAAATGAACCACTATTTTACATTCTCAAAAAAGTTTTCTCCCTGGAGAAGTCCAAGAGATAATTTTGAGTGTTGCTCCCCAAATGTACTGTATTTCCAAAGAAATTCAGGGCAGCTTTTGTGTTTAAAATGTTGGAGACAACACATCATGAAGCCCCCAAAGACCAGGACACATGATCCTCCTGGTGGCATTTAGGCTCTGTTGCCCTCTAACTCTCAACAAACCTCCTGAAGCAGTGTCCACCAGACTCATCCCAGGCCCACGGTCTCACGAGCCACCCCTCCACCACGAGGTCCAGCATCCCGTCCCCTAGCTTTCATGGAGGACAGCGGAGCCTTGGGCTGTGGGAGGTGTACATGGCTCCAGTCACCCCTGGGCACAGGTCATAATTCCCCACCCCACTGTCACACTCGGCCCCTCCACTAGCTCGGGCCACCAACACATGTAAGGGTGACACATAGTGAATGCATCTCAGATTCCCAGGCTCTCTGACTCTTCTACATGCTGCACAACCATAGTATTTATCAGATACAGGGCCTGCCTCTGCAGACTGGGATTCCCTGGGTTCCAGGATGCATGGAATCAGCAACCACAACCACAGTCGCAACCCACAACACCTCCCGGCACGAGAGGAGGAAGTGCCTTTCTGTGGGGAAAGCTGCTCAGGTTAGAACTGCTTGCTACACAGAGCTGAAGAGTTGTCTCGGTTACCAGTGGGATCCAGATAGTTACGAATGTTGGAAGGTGGGGGAAGACACTTCCCTAGAATCCAAAGGTCTTCCCTTCCATGCCCTCTTTTCCTGAAATGTGTCCAGTTCTGTGGTTCTCAGGGTCAAGTCCTACTCTTGAGTTTTTATGTACACCCCAGAATCTGAACTGAGTTCTTGGAAACTAATCTATTTACTGAGGTTCACTTGGGATGAGATGTAAGGGTCCTAAATGTCACTCATCCCTTCCATTTCTCAGCCCCGAGGGAGGGAGGACTCAGCAGTGAACCCTGACCTTGTCCCTTCAGTTCTAGGCTGCACCCCACCCCTGTGAGCCCCTGTCAGCCAGCCTCTCCCACACACTCCAGGGCACCTCTGCTGGTCTGTTTCTCCCACAGCACAGGGCCTCCTAAGCCAGACTGGTGGCCAAGCTCAGCCCTCTGACCCGAGGTCCTTGGCTCTCCGCCCCCAGGTGCTGCCACATCAGTCCCGAGTTTCTACATGTCCCAGAGTGTCCTGCAAACAGTCTCATCTGGACGACAGCCTCTCGGCCTCGGCTGCCTTAGGTATGGGCTTCAGTTCTAGGACTTCATGACCCCACCATGTGTCCCCTCTGCCCTCAGTGTCTCCCAGCTCATCCTCAAGGTCTCCATCTCTGAGTCTCCGTGAGAGCCTGGTCCCTGGGAAGTGGGTCCAATGACCAGGAGCCTCTTTTGCCACAAGCTCTGAGCACATTGGGGGTCCTTGTCACCCCATCAAGTGACAGTGACCAGTACTGAGAGCTGGCCTAATGCTGAGAACATCCCAGGCTTTGTCTCATCTACCATCAGAGTAACTCCCTGAGGTGCTGCCATTGTCATGGATATCTACCAGAGGGGAAATTGAGGCTTAGAGCAGTCAAGGAATTTGCCCGAGTTCATCCTGATAATAAACAGCGGGGCTGAGCTCTGATCCCAGACATGGAGAAAGCTGAAGAGAGACATCACATGGCCCAGAGGCAGCCCCAAGGTGCTGGGCAATCGGGTGGGAACTTGGGAGCCCCCCAAGTCCAAGCACCTATGTCCCATGCTTCCTCCATTCCTAACCTTCTCAACCCCTTTCCTCTCCATCCTTTTAAATGTCAGGCTGTCTACTGAGGTTTCTCCTGGAAGAGACCTGGAGGGAACCAGGATCCTTGGGAACAAGGGTGTGGGAACAAAGGCATTGCCAACCAAAACCACATCCTCTCTCAGCCCAGCAGATGCAAAGGCAGCCAACATTGAGGCTCAGCCTCCCTCGGTCTAGTGAATCTGAGGCAGGAGATTAGGCCATGGCCAGCTGTCTGGGCAAGTGGGTGTGACCTTTCAGTCAGGGAGATCCAGGGCACATGCACCCAAACGCTGCACCTGGGGTCAATCAGAGAATGGCATCCTCTAATCTTCTGGCCCACCCAGATCTGACGTCAGAATGGAGGATGCAGAAGAGAGCCACCATTAACCTCCTAACCGCTGTAAGCTCTTTTGGTGGCCCACTCCGCAGAGCGTACTTCTTTTCCAGATTTAATACCTTTAACAAATGTAAAACCTCACTACCTTTTGCATCCTTCCTATGCAGTTCTTTGTTCAGGACAATAAGAACCTGGCTCTAGAAGGACCCCACAGCACCCCAGTCCCTGGAACAAATCTGTTGACTTTCCTGGCCCCAGGTCTGTTGAACTAGAAGGGAAGCCCCAGGCCACACAACCCGTAGCCATCCATAAAAGTGCAACCCTGGCTCACCAAGGCCTCCTGACAACATCCAGCACTCAACTCTATAGGCAGGGGAACCGAGGCAAAGAAAGGTCAGGGCTCATTAGGCCCCAGGGAGACCTGGCTGCAGAGCCAGCCCCAGGACTCCACTCAAATCCTAGCTCTCTCTCTCTGCAAGTCCCAGGGGTCCTTGGTTGAATTTTTCTGTGGTTTTCCCTGTGGGCTGCTACATTCTTTCACCCCAAACAGCAAACTTCCAGAAAAGAACATTGAGTTTTTCTCTAGTCTGCCTATTTTCAGCCTCAAAATGCAGATGCCCTTTTATAGATCTGGTTCATTAGAAGACAAACTCTAATGAGGCCTTTCTTTCCTAAGGCGAATCAAACCTGATGTTTCCTTCCTGTCATCCTCAGCTGTAAGTGACTTTGTGTCATCCCTGCCCCATTCATAGGGAAAGAACCAGGCTTCCTTTGCCTTTCTTTGCTGGGCATCCAACCCTCAGCTCAAACCCAGAATTGGATCACTTGAATTCCTCCATAGATTTTTCAGAAAGTTGTTTGGGACCATAAGTCTCTAAGATAATGAACACATATGCAACTCAAGTCCAATGTATAAAAATTAAAGGCAGAACAAGTACAGGGTTGAGAACAAAACTTTCTTCTCTTATTCCCCACTAAAGAGGCATAAGTTTGTCTCCAGATTAATGAAAACATTTGACAACGCATGTTAAACAGTCCTATTGTATTCTGGGAGTTATTGATCCCTTAATCCACTCACATGCCAGGCACCCAACCAACCAAGTTTGTCCCATGGAACTATAAAAGTCTGCCACCTTGGGCCACCCCCTCATCCCTGCTCTTGCCCCCAATTCCTGTCTCCATAACAGCTGGCTGTCTTAAGGCTCCTTCCATTTCCAGCCTGAGCCTATCCCTTGGGTATCAGAAACTCGGATCTACACAAAGAAAGGAAAGCTGACTTCCTTGTAAGAATTAACAAGCTGGTTCTAAAACTCATAAGGATTTTGAAAGGACTCAGAATACCTTGAAAAAGTTGTAGGACTCACTCTTCCTGTTTCGGAATCTCCTACAAAGAATCCATAATCAAGATAGTGAAGGACTTGCATGATAACAGACATGTAAAGTAGTGGAATCCAACCGAGTCCAGAAGCAAACCCTCACAATGGTGTTGTTAAGTCACCCTAAATCATGCCAAAGAGCAGTCTTTTCAACCAGTAGTGTTGGGTCCCCTGTCATCCACATCCAAAAGAATTATGCTTGATCCCTACCTCACTTCATATACAAAAATTAACTCAAAATAAATCAAAGACCTAAATGTAAAGCTAAAACTATAAAACTCTTAGAAAAATATATATGGGTAAATCTTCACAACCTTGTATTACCCAGTGCTTTCTTAGATATAACACTCCAAAAAAACCAAATATAAAATAGATAAATTGTCTCTCATCACAATTTAAAACTATTATGTTTCACAAGACACTTTCAAGAAAGCAAAAAGAAACTAAATGGGGTGGCACATGACTATAATCTCAGCTACTCTGGAAGCTGAGGCAGGAGGATCGTAGTTTGAAGCCAGCCTGGGCAACTCAGTGAGACCTTGTCTCAAAATAAGAAATGAAAAGGGCTGAGGATGTAGGGGGTAAAGCACCCCTGGATTCAATCCCACAATTTAAAAAAGTGAAAAGACACCCCATAGAGTAGGAGAAAAGATTTGCAAATTAGATATCTGATAAGGGGTTTGCATCCACAATATATCATGAATACTTACAATTTAATAATTAAAAGACAACCTGGGAAGGGTTGGAGTTCAGCAGTGGAGCACTTGCCTAGCATGTGCAAGGCTCTGGGTTTGATTCCAGGTACTGCCAAAAAAGAAAAGAAAAGAAAACCTCATTTGTAAAATGGGAAAAGTGCCTAAATAGACATTTCTCCAAAGAAGTTCTTCAAATGGCTGATAGGTGAATGAAGAGATGCCCAACATCTGCAACCATTGGAGAAGAGCAAATTAAAACCATGGTGAGACCCTACTCCACATCCATTAGGGTGACTCAGAAAAAAGTACTGGTAAGAATATGGAGCTGAATGGGATTTCCAGTTTTAGTTTTTTGAGGAATCACTATACAGATTGGCACAGGAGTTACACTAATTTACATTCCCACTAACAGTGTAGAAGAGTTCCTTTAGATACAGCTATTCCTCTTCTAAGTATCTTCCCAAAAGAGTTAAAAGCATCATATTACAGTGATTCATGCACACCCATGTTTATAGCAGTACAATTCATAATAGCTAAATCTAGGAAGCAGACTAAATGCCCATCAATAGATAAATAGATAAAGAAAATGTGGTATTTATACACAATGGAGTGCTACGCTGCCATTAAGGAGGATATACCTGAGTCATTTGTAGGAAAATGGATGCATTTTGAAACCATAATGTTAAGTGAAGTAAACCAGATATGCAAGCTTAAAAATTTCATGATTTCTCTTATATGAGAAACCCACAGTATAAATAAAGAGAAAAATTAAAGACAGCTAATAGGATGTAGGGAGACAGATCTTTTCAGGTAGAAAAGTGTATGGCTTACTGTGATAAAAACAGCATGGTACTGGCAAAGAAACAGACCCAAGGATCAGTGGAATAGACTAGAAGGTACAGAAACAACTCCAGACATACTCAGCCACCTCATCTTTGACAAAGGAGCCGACCACTCTCATTGGAGGAAAGATAGCCTCTTTAATGAATGGTGTTGAAGAAACTGGATTTCAACCTGCCAAAGATTGAAACTAGACGCCTATCTTTCACCATGCACTAAAATAAAATAGAAGTGGATTAAAGATCTAAATATTAAAACAGAAACACTAAACTTGCTGGAAGATAAGTTAGGTAGAACTCTTGAAGACATTGGCATAGGAAAAGATTTTATGAACAAATCCTCAGTAGCATGGGAGCTAGCACAAAGAATCAACAACTGAGATCTCCTCTTATTAAAAAGCTTCTGCACTGCAAGAGAAACCACCAACAGAGCTAAGAGACAACCTACAATGTGGGAAGAAATTTTACCAGCTGTTCCTCAGACAAAGGTCTACTATCTAGAATATATAAAGAATTGAAAAAAATCAGACACCCCCAAATTCAAAGACCCAATTCAAAAATGGGCATCCAAAATGAGCAGACATTTCTAAGACAAAGAAATAAAAACAGCAAATAAATATATCAAAAAACGTCCAAAATCACTGGTCATTGAAGAGATGCAGATGAAAACAACACTGAGATTCCACCTCATCCCACAAAGAATGGCTGCTATCAAGAAATCAACCAATAACAAATGCTGGCAGGGGTGTGGGGAGAAAGGAACCCTTCTCCATTGTCAGTGGGAGTGCAGACTGGTGCAACCACTGTGGAAATCCTTATGCAAATACCTCAAAGAACTAAGACTAGAGGTCCCATTTGACCCAGCTATTTCCCTACTGGGTATCTTCCCCAAAGAATTAAAAGAATCGTACCACAGCGATATATGTGCACCTATGTTTATAGTGGCACAGTTTGTAATAGCTGAAGTTTGGAAACAGCCCAAGTGGCCATCAACTGGAAACTGGATAAAGAAGATGTGGTTTTTTTATAAAATGGAGTACTACTCAGCCATAAAGAATGAGAAACTAGAGTCATTTATAGCTAAATGGATGCATATTGAGGCCATCCTCTTAAGTGAAATAAATAGGACACACATGTGTAAATACCGAATAGTTTCTCTAGTGTGAGAAACTCAAAGTGTAAATAAGGATGAAAATGATTAAAATGAATAATTGATAATTTGAAATAGGAAGAAAGGTCCAAAGGGGTAGGAATGGTGGGAGGGGAAGGGGAAAGGAAAGAAGGGAAAGGAAAAACTATGAGAAAAGAAAATAATGGAAATGAAGTCTATGTAAATAGGGAAGGGTGGAGGGGGTGAAGGCACACAGGTAATAGGGAAAAAAGAAGAACCAAGATACATCATGTTCAGGTACAAGCACTCAATGATAAATGTGAACGTATTGTATACCTAAAATGTACCAATAAACTTAATGAAAAAAAAGAAAAGTGTATGGCTTGTGTGCAGATGTTCCTGAAAGCCTCATGCAGTCATGGGTGGGGCTTTCAGAGGTGGCTGGAACTAGAGTGTGTGATGCTGGGATCAAGGGTGTTTGATTACTAAATTAATCCACTGATTGGTTTCACATAGTTCTAGGTAGGATTAAAGATGCCACACCCTGGATGTGATTACTACCAGCCCTAAGGACAGGTAGCCTGGATAAGATCTAAGGGACAGAAAGGTCACTGCTTGTAGCTAGCTGCTTGCTGCTTGTTGCCTTCTGCCTGCCCTGCTTTGCCATGAACTGTTTCTCCTCTGCCAGGCCACCCTACCTTGGAGCCTCCGACTATGAACTGAAGTCCCTACAAACTGTGAGTTAAATAAACCTTTCCTCCTTTAACTGTGGGTGTCAGGAAAAGGACCTAAGACTACAGGGGACCGACTTTGCCCTTCCTGGATCACCCTCTCCCCATGAGCCCAGAGCCCTGGAGCGAGCAAGCCCCTCTTGCCAGCTGCCACTGGTTTGTGCCCACCTCCCAGGAGGCACCACTTCCATGCACCCCCCTTGGTCAGGACCTGCGCTTCCTCAGCTCTGTCCCCACCCCGGTGATAACCCGGGTGGAAGAGGGATGAGCCCCAGGGGCAGGGGAGCGGGAGAGAAGTGGGGTGCACAGCGGCTGCGGGGCTGGGACTGGGTCCCCAGAGCCTCTCGGATGCGCCTGTCCCCGCTGCCCTGTGCCCCACCCCGGCCCACGGGACGAGTCCGCAGGGCACCGGCCTCAGGTTTATAAGCTGGGTGAAGCCCTTTTTCCATGGCTGCGGTCGTCCTCGGCCAAGAGGCTAAACAGCAACGGTAACCATGTGAGCGCCCGCACCTTGGGACTCCAGCCCCGAGCGGGGTCCCCGTGACTCAGAGCCGCCCCTCGCCTCGCACTCGCCCTGGAGACCGTGTGGGAGTCTGCCAGGCTCCAGGCTCGCTGTGGGACGCGGGAGGCTCTGCAGGAGCAGAGGAGGCGAGGCGGAGCTGGGCTTCCCCGAGGACTTCATGCGGCCCCGTGGCCGGGACCTTCGGGCTGCGTTGCTTCGTTCATTCACCCAAGACCCCCCTGAGAGCTGCCAGATTCCAGACCCTGCGTGGACGCGAAGCACAAATGCACATGGCCATGGTGCACAGGACGGGATTTCAGATTCTCCAGGCGCCTATGTCCCCTCTGTCACCTTCCAGGGCCCCTGGAAACCTTGCAGAGAGATGCCTGGAGATCGTGCCCACCCTCAGCTGCCACACGAGGTTCTGGAGCTGGGAGAAAACCCAGAAGTATCCCTTTGGAGGGACGCCCTGGCCAGGCCCAATGCTGTGGGGACAGGTCACAGCTCAGCACCGTGGTGACAGCCACATGCATCCTGGACCCCACCACCCTCTGGCTCCCTTCCCTCAGGCAGAAGCTGCAGGTAAAGGCGCACACCCGCAGCCTCCCCTGGAGGGACCGTGGTTCTTAGCCATGAGAGCCACTGCCCGAGGTGCCAGGGAGTTCCGTCCCCTCAGACCGGAGGCCCAAAGCCAAAGGGGTGGGTTCTGGCTGTGCTTGCTCTGCCACACCCTACCTGAGCCCCCAGCGCTCGCCTGCCTATCTGACCTGTGGCCCTTCCTCCCTCAGCAGTGTCTCCCGGCACCCGATCAGCCACTGGCAGGACCACAGCCTCAGCCCCTGCTTCCAGGAGATGTGAGCCAGGTCTGAATGAAATCCTGCCGCTCGAGTCACCTGGCCAGCAACTCAGCCTCCCAGGCCCTGTGAAGAAGGGTGACCAAGACTCTTACCCGTAGGGCGCTGTGTTGACGGAGTGTGAGTGTGAACACAGAAGTGCTTGGGACACACCTGGCTGATTGAAAGAGCCTGGAGACGCCACTGTTGCTCACCATGGTGACGGGCAGGTGGTCAGCTCGATGCCACCCATCGCATGCGCAGCCCTGGTTCGTCCCCCCTTCCTCAGAGTGTGGTGGTCAAGGTCCAGGTGGGAACCTGTGCAGTGGTGAGCACAGCCCATGTGGGGTGCTGGGGGTGGTGCACTGATCAAAGCCTGGCTGCTGGCCACTGTCACCTGCGGCTCTTCCAAAATGTCAGCTCCTCTCCAACTCCCTGGAGCCCTGCAAGCATCTAACTCCCTGTGGGCTGCTGGGGTCCTGAGAGCCTTTTGGGGAGAATAACACTGAGTCTGGGTCCAGAGGGTGTGTGGGAAGGTGGTCTGGGGCAGAAGAGATGGCGACAGAAGCCACACGGCCACAGGGTGGGTGCCGAGAACCACACGCACTCTGAGCAGTGGGGACACAAGGACAGTCACACTTCCTGGTCAACTGGCAGTGCCCCTGATGGACCAAACCCCACTCGGAAGTCATCGCAGCCCCTGTGGACTCCCTGAGCCCTCTCACTGGCCTTTGTCCCCCTGCATCACCCCAGAAAACAGTAGATG
The DNA here is from genome assembly GCF_000247695.1 of Heterocephalus glaber. Next base: position 2,880,316 of record NW_004624847.1, read on the forward strand.
TGGCAGGGTGGCTGGAACCTCCCAGGGACCCCCGAGCTCAGGCACAGTCAAAGCCTCAGGCCTGTGGGGCTGAGGGCTGGACTTCTGCAGCTGTAATCAGGGGACTCGAATTCCCAGGGCAGCCATCGTGAGCTATGCCGCTGCAGACATGGGTGTGCATGATCCCAGTACTTTGGTGTCTACCTCTGTCAGGCTCTCTGTGGACTGGGGCGGTCAGGGCCCCATGAAACACCAGCCAGAGTCACCTCTTCCCTGACGCACACATATGTGTGGGGTGTGTGTTCATGCACGCATGTGTGCATGGCAGGGTGTCTGTGCACCCACGTCTCCTCCCGGAAAGGCTAGATTCCTAGCACTGGGCTCCGTCTTGCTGTCCCTACTCTCGCTGGGACCCTCTTCCTGCCCTGTGGTTCAGGTGGGGTAGAAACTTCGGGGACCTGTAGAGGACACCCCCAGACACAGGCCAGGGCACCCCGGGGCTCCAGCTTTTAGGAGAAGCCCGAAATCTCATTTACTGTGTGAAATCTGCATTTTAGGGTGTCACAGCACTTTCTGTGAAACGAAAAAGGTCCTGTAATCCCCCCAAGGTGTCCTTTTCCCACGGAGCAAGGGACGGGGAGCCAGAGACCCGAGGACAGTTCTTGGCCGTCTGTCACCTCATGTCCGCAAGGAAAGGAAAGAGCCCTTCAGTCCTCATCTCTACCCCACCCCATCCCAAAAAGAAATCTTGACCTAAACTTTCTAACCTCCTCTCAGTGTCGTTCCAGTAAAGCACTAACTAAATTATAAATGTATCTGTTCACACCAGGGCCTGCCCGTGAAACTTTACCAACTACCAGATTTCCAACTGTTTTCCATTGACCCACATATTAAAATAGTAGAAGCCTTGGCCTCACGAGGTTTGGGGACAAGCCCCGTCCGGCAGCAGTGACGCGCCCGTTGTGGAATTTCCCTAGGCAACCAGCCCCAAATAGAAACCTTAGCACTTCTGAGGACAAACAGGGTTTTCTGGACACTCTGCCCTACCCCTTGCCTTTATCCAGGCTTTGCTGATCTGTTTTTATGATGACTCTTAAGTGTTCATGTATATTTTTACTACTGGAATTTAAGTAGCCCTCCCACCTCTAACATGCTCCTCTGTGGCTAAGCACATGGCTGGGAGCTACCCTGCCCAGCCAGGGCAGTGCCCTGTCCGAGACACCCACCAGGGGACAGTGAACTCGCCCTTTATCTCTCTGGGCTCTGGGTGCTGGAGGACTTGGCCGAGGGTCGGTTAGAGGAGGTCAGGAAGGTCAGCCCAGGAGAGAGAGAGGAGAGCATCAGGCTCCAGCCAGGTCTGAGCCTGATGGCTGGTCTGGGCACTGACATCGACGCCGAGAGGCACAGTGTGTGTGCAAAGGAAGTTTCTGCCACCACCACGCAGTGCTGTGCCATGCAGTGCAGACACAAATGTTCCTCAGCCTGCAGGGGATCACATCCTGATAGTACCTCAGGTTAAGAAGACCACATGTGGTTCCGCTGCCCGCCTCACAAGCTCAAGGTCCTAAGTTCAATCCCCGGTACCCAAAAGAGAACACTGCACATGGAAACTGTGTTTCAGAAGCTAACCCAGCCACGTGTGGTTGAACAAGTCTATAATCCCAGCATTCTGGAAGGCTCACAATTTGAGCCCCGCCTGAACAACTTAGAAAGACCTTGTCTCAAAATGGAAAATAAAAAAGGGATGCAGCTCAGTGTGATGGCCTGGGTTCAACTCCCAGCATTGTGGAGAAAAGAAAAGAAAGAAGAGCCTAACCTATTGGATATCCTAGTTCAACCCTATGCCCACAGTGCAGGGCCGGCTGTTCGTGTGGTCCGGGGCTGACTGGGAGCACAAGAGAGGACCGCGTCACATCCAGAGCCCAGGAAAGATCCAGGGCATAAGTCGGTGTTGAGTTTCTACTGAGTGTGTGGAGAGAACACAGGCAGGGAGGAGAAGCATGTGGAGACTGGCGGGAACTGGAGTGCTGTGGTGAGGGCCCAGGAATGTGCACTGGGCAGAAGTTCCGCCCCAGGGCCTCAGAGAGAGCCATGCCTTGATTTCAGACTTCCGGCCTCCTGGCCTGTGAGAGAGTTGTTCCGTTGTTTGAAGCCCCTGGGTTTGTAGGCATCTGCCGTGGCAGCCGCAGGACTCACAAACCTGGCCTGAGGAGGCTCTCTGATTGGGGCTGGGGAGGCCAGAGAGAGGCACTGGTTTGGGGTGATCTAGACCCCTGAGCAGACCCCAAACCAATCAAAGTTGGTGGACCAGAGGGAGCCCCCTCCTCAGAGCATCCATGAGGACCCAGGAGCCTGGCCCACCCACCCACCGCCTGCGTCAGTGTTCTAGGTCCTTGATCACCACAGGGTGGACACACAGGCTCCAGGCTGTGTCTTCGGCCAGGCATGCAGAGGAGCGTGACCCAGGAAGGCCCACATCCCCTCAGAGCCTCACGGACGTCCAGCCAGCCCAGGGAGACCCGGCCCCCAGCGTCGCCAGCCACTGCGTGCCTGGATTTGGGAAGAAAGCAGCTGCTGTACTTGAACTTCAGAGCCAGACTGGAGCACAGAAAGCCCCTTCCAAGCAGGGAGGAGGCCAGGGCAATGAACGCCCTGCTAACATTTTATTTTTAAATTTTAACCTAAAAAAAAAAATACATAGAGCAATTCCAGTTTTAAGATCCAGGAGCAGAAACTTTTCCATTCCCATCTTGTCCCAAAAACTCCCCTTTTAGCAAGACAACGGGGAAATAGAGTTACTAAGTGGCACCTTCAGTGAAAGCAGCAGATGCTTACAACTCCGGATGCGGAAGCAGGAAGCCAGAAGAGGCACAGAAGGGGGGCAGGGAAGCAGGAACTCCAGGATCTGGGGAGAAGAGCAGAAAACTGGGACCACAGGACTCAGGGAGGCTGGGGGACTGGAGTGGTGGAGGCCGCAGACCAGAGGCCTGAGCCAGAACCAACACATAGAGCAAAGCCTATGAGTCTGTGAAGGACCCAGCTCCACACCCCACACCCAGGTGCTGGGAAGTTTATTCCCTGGACAAAGTGAACCAGAGAAACCAAAGCAAGGCAGAGGAGTATAAAAGAGAGGCCAGCCTGAAGACCAGCGAGGAAGTCAGCCGTGCACACTGGACTTGGAAATCCTCTCTCCCCCCACCCCAGAACACAGCAGCCCCACCAGGTGGGCAGCTGGACAGTCCCTAGGAAACCAACCCGGCCCAGAGAAGCCACCCTGAGACCAGCTGCTGGGGTCCCTAATGAATGCCCCAGGCTGACCTCTACCTCTCACAGAAGCACACCCTGAGTCACCCATACTTAGGGACCCTCCCACCATTCATCCAGGGATCTCAAATTTAAATATGTGCTTGACATCAAATCAAAGACAAAGGGCAAGCACCGAAGGAGGGCAAGAGGATCTCTGAGTTACAGCCAACAGTGACGAGAACAGAATAAACCTTCAGAAAAATGTATTTTATAACTCAGAGAAATAAGATGAAATGATGTAGGCTTAAAATGAGAGCAGGCAGTTGTTTCTGAATTTTTAAAAGCTGAATATGTAAGTTCCACTTAGAAGTTTACAAAAATCAGAGCAACAACAAATGAAGCGTCAGGGATACAAAACAAGATTGAGAAAAATCTCCAAGAAAGCAAAGCAAAAATGAAAGGACTTCACAATGGAAGGATAGAAATAAAGCCGTTAAAGCACCCATCAGTCCCGGGAGGCTCTCCAGAATGTCCCCGAAAGTGTCTTGTGTTCAGAGGTGGGGCTTTCAAAGGTGACTGGATTTGGGGCGCGTCACACTCATCCGTGGATTCATCCATTGGTGACTTCGTGGCTGAAGCTAGTAGGAGGCGGGGCGGTTGGAGGTGTCCCTGGGGGGGTGACCGGGAAGGGTGTCTTCTTGGCCCAGGCTCCCCGCTTCTCTCTCTGCTTTATGGCTGCCATGGTGGTAGCAGCTTTCTTCCAGCATCCCCTTCTGCTATGTTGGCTCTGCCTTAGAGCCACCCAACCATGGACTGAACCTTCTCGGGCTGTGAGCCAAAGAAACCTCTCCTCCTTTAAGTTTAAGAGTTCAACTTTAAGAGTTCAGTATTTTGTCTGAATGACAGGAAAGCGCCTAATACAGCTCAAAATGAGAGGGGGAATGATGAAGGAAACAACACAGGAAAACTTCCTGTAATGAAAGGACTTGAGTTAATAAGTTGAGGGCCCAAAGGTGCCTGACCATTAGTGCTCACCAAGCCCCCAAAATTCCTGTTTTGTGAGAGGACATTAGTACCCTTGCGTTCCCACCCACCACACTCATCTGCTTGTGAAGTCATTGTGCTTGTTTTATGATTTTTTTAAAAATTCAGTAACATTAGCATTTGATATTTCTATACTGAGTAAATTATCCAAAAATTGAATCTAAAAGTTAGAAACTCATAGTTCCTACACAAAGATTTCTCACACACACATGACTTGATGCAAATAAGAGTCCCTGCAGTGCCGAGCAATGAGCTGGGATTGCATTTCCTTCCCTGGAATCCAACTGAGAAGAAACTGCCTCTGGACATGGGTCCTTCCCACACCGCCTAGAGCCTTGGCAGCTCTGACCTCTCTGTAATCTCAGCTGCTCCATCGCTCTCCCACGTGCTCCAGCCGAGGCCTCCCCTGGACACCTGCTCCTCTGGCCTCGGCCAAGGCTGCTCCACCCCCAACCTCCTGGGAGAGGCCAGCTGCCCCTGCCATTGGACGCACTGTCCTCCGGAACCCAGGTGTGGCTCTTTCCGGGTCTCATCTCTTCTCCTTTGGGAGACTGTCCTCCAGTAGCTTCCCATGGAAAGATTCGCAGGATGCCAACTTCCAGGGCTCTTCTGAGTGTGCAGTTCTCTCTGTGACTCCCTCACACTTAAACAATAGTTTCATGGATGCAAAGCACTGCCTGGAAAATCAACCTCTCAGAATTTGTCCCAGTGACTTCTGGCCCCCGGTGCCACCTGTGAGAAGTGTGGTGCGGCCAGCCATCTGTGTCTCTGCAGGTGACCTTTTCCTCTCCCTTTTCATCATTGATGGTGTCTTCTCCTCCATTCCCCTATACTTACGAGTTGTCTCTGAGGTATGGAAGACAAATAAAGAACAAATTGAAAATAAGAAAGAGCAATGCCATATGGGAGGTCAAATGCCTCGCCTGTATTTCAGAAGGGAGCCCAGTGGGAGGCTGCCTCTCACTGTGAAGTCCAGATGGGAATGCTCCAGATCCGAGATAGCTCCGGAGCTGTGATAGCTCCAGACCACTCCAGAGCTGGGCAGACTGTCTTCCCAGGTGCAGTGGCACCAGGGCCATGCCCAGCCTCCCAGTATGGCCCCATGTCTGACCTGCCAATATGCGGCCATGATGCAATGTGCTCCCCACAACCAGTTCCCTCCCAAGAGAAATAAAGATGACGTTGCCCCTGCCCAATGTTCCTCTCAAACTTACCATTAAGAAAGTCACTGCCCCTCCTGAGGAAAGAGTGGGGACGGGAGTCAGGAGAAGTAGGAGTGTCACACAGTGGGGTCCGCCAGGAGAGGGGGGCTGCACCGTGCCCAGCTGTAGCTTCTGAGGCTCCTGCCAGTCACACGCTGGAGCCCCAGGCTGGTCCTCTGTGGCTTTTCTCCCACATTCTGTGTTTCTTTAGCTTTTTGTACTATTCTCTGACAGATTGTTTCAACTGATCTTCCAAGACTTGTACTGAATTTCTCCCTATATTTTCATTTTGCAGTTTGTTCTTTCTCTAACTGTTCTATTCTTGTGGCCTTTTGTTTGTGTTTCCTGGATCCATTTTCTCTAGGATACTAATCTGAGTTTGTGTTTGAGTTTTTGTTTTGTTTCTTTTTACTTCTTCTCTTGTGGCTCTTGCCAGTCTGGAATGTGTGTGAGAGAGGGAAAAGGCAGAGCATTGGGCCATGTGCAGAGCAGATGGGCAGACAGCAGGAGAAGCGAAGGAGACAGATCAGCAGTGAAGCCTGGGTGGCTGGACATCAAAGGGAGAGGGGTGTTCCCTGTCACCCTGGACTCTGAGCTGCCCATCTGCAGACCAAGAGTTGGCATTTCCTCCTCCTTCAGCAGTTGGGACCAGACCCACCTGCAGGGCTGCTGAGGCCCCTGGGAAGGGCACTGGCCCGACTGTGGCAGGTGTCACGGGGTCTGGTCATGTGTTCGTGCAACTTGTTCGTGTCCTCTGGCCCCATTAGGCTCCGTCCCCCATGTGCTATGTCCGTGTGAGAATGGCCCGCCCCAGGCTCACGCAGCCCGGAGGCCTGGGGAGTCACGGACAGGCCGGGGATCACCAACCTGCACTCTTGGGGTCATCCAGGGCAGCTCAGCTCTGTGACGGGCCCTCCCTCCAGAGCCAGGTGTGTTCGGCAGTGGGTAGGAGTAGGGTTTCAGAGCTCCCCCCTCAGCTGTCACAGCAGCTCTTGCTCCATACTCCAAGGGTCCAGCATGGAGACCAACTGCCAGCTGTGTTGACCCCAGTCCTATCCTGGGGAGCGATGCAGCTGTGAACGCAGAGGGGTCCCAACCAGCCATTCCCATGCCTTCCTGCGCCTTGCTGCCCCTGTAGTCTCAACGGATTAAGTGTTTCCTCTAGTCCTGGCTTCCCCCTCCTTGGGACACCCTTCCAGGTCACCACTGTTCAACCCGTTAGCACCTGGGCCACCATCTAGGGCAGGAACTGTCCACAGCCCACAAGACAGTTAAGATTGGCCCTCCTAGGCGGCAGGCAGTCCAGGGCTGAAGCCCCGCCTCCTCTGCGAAGCGGAAGCCAAGACACATCCGGGAGAGGCAGTGGCACCGCACCTGTGCGGAAGAAAGGGAAGAGGAACAGAGCCCGGGGGACCTCACAAGGCCGTGCAGCTGGGATGCCTGTTCGAGAAGAGAGAGCAGCGAGCGTGGGAGGAGCCTCACCCTAAGATGCAGCACCCAGCCTCCTTAGGGAGCTCTGGTGAAGAAGTCACCCGCAAAGCAACCGCACGCCACCCAGGAAGCACCACCCCATGCTGTCACTGGCTGGGGCTGCTGGTAGAGCACGTGGCCTCATCGGGACAGTAGGGCAGGGCCACAAGCCACCCTGGCCAAGGCTGTCATTGGGCTGCAGCTCCCCCGGAGGGAGGTCCACGAAGCCTGCCTCCCTGCGTGCTGCAGACATTGTGGATGCTTCTCCCCTTTGCCTTTCTTACAAACATTTTGCTTTGCTCTTCTCTTCTCCCTCACCCCCCAGCTGTCTTCAGTGTTGGGTGATCCCTGGATGCCTGCTCATTTGTTAGAGCAGAGCAAGAGAAAGTGCTCAGGAGGGCCTGGCAGCTGGCCAACCTCACCTCCAGGATGGAGCTGGACAAACTAACTTGGGGCTCGGTCCAGGAAAGGGTCGGAAAGCAAACTGCACAGGTGCCTCTGGGGTACCCAGTGATGGCCTCTGCAACTTCTAGGCACTCCAAAATAACTCCTTAAATTTCCTACAGCCAAGATCTCAGCTGGCTCTAAGGTTAGTTGGTTGATTGGTTCTCAGGTTGGTGGATGGATGAGTGGGTTGGTGGAGGGTTGGTAGTTTGCTGTGTGGATGGCTGGCTCGCTAGCTAGTGGACTAGTTAGATGGATAGATGGAAGGATGGATGGGTGGGAGGGAGGAAGGGAGGACAGAAGCAAGGAAGGAAGGAAGGAGGAAGGGAGGGAAGGAAGGAAGGAAGGAAAAGGAAAGGTGAGGAAGGGAAGAGGTGAGTGGCTGACTGCATGGATGGACGGACGGATGGATGGATGGATGGATGGTTGGATGGTTGGTAGGTGGCTGGTTGACTCTGCAGAGGAGGTAAGATATTCTGAAAAAGGGAGGAATGTGTAAGTACCAAGTCTGTGGAGAACAGAGAACTGGGGTGAGCAGGTCCACCTGAGCCCCTGAGTCAAGTCCACAGCCTTCTGTACCCCTGGCACTCAGTCTGGGATTCTCTGGGCCCTGCAAGGCGGACACCCATCCTGGGCTGTGCACCTCCCCAAGTTTCCATGGGAGGCACCTCCCTCAGATGAGACATCCCTGCTCTGATTGCCCCTTCCCCGGTTGGAAGGAATCTCATCCTCTGAAGGCTCTCCTCCCTTCTCTTTGTTGCGGGTTTGTGACTTTTAGAAATCCCCTTGCTAGATTTAACGGGGCTGTGGACCGAGAGGAAACAGAGAGCCCCTCCACCATCTTGCCCCGGGAGTCCTTTGCTTGTATTCAGTGTGGTTATGCTTGATCGTCACAGACCAGTGTGCCACTTGTGCCACTTAGACCACACAGCGGTCGTGTTCCCACGTGGCTCTTCTCATGGGCCCCACCAGCACCCGAACATCCCTGTGCTCACAGTCAGCGCTGCACCTGACTCTGACACCAGAACAGGAGCCTTGTGTGCCCTGCACGACACAGTCCCACCTCACACACTGCCCCACTGTGGAGTCACAGAAGCAGCAGCCACGTGGATCAGTGTGATGCTCAGAAGAGCTAGGAACAACAGTCAGAGCTCCGGAACAGCGCCCATCCCTCATTCCCTGCCCTTGCTGTCTGCATGGCCCTCTCCATTCTCCTGGTGGCCGCTCACCACCCCAGGGCTCTGCAGGGCCACACACCCATGCTTATCCCACCAGAGAGGAGTGCAGTCCCCCTCTCCTAGGACAGCTCGCCCGGGCACCTGGGGACTCCAGCACTGACACAGCTATGCTGTGGCTTCGAGGCCTCCAGCCGGAGGGGGCCGCTGTGGCCCGCAGCACTCACCTGCAGAGGCACAGCCCTGCTTCCCACACATGGCCATGGGGCAGTGGCAGCCTCAGTGCCCAGCTAGAGAACAGGACAGACCAAAGGGGCTGTGGACACCTGGACCCTGCCCAGTTGCCACCCCACACGTCCCAACATATGCATCAGCCTTGGGGCCCCTCGAGGGCTCCGGGTCAACCAGCAGGGGAACCAGGCCTGTGCACTGAGGAGAGAATGACTGTGACGGGCTCCCACGCCACCTGGGGAGCACAGCGCATTTCACAAGGACAGGGCAGCTGCTCCCCAGCTGTCCCCAGGTTGTCTCTGAGGACCCGTGTGCAGTGTCGGCACCAACACGCCACTCCCTCAGACAGGCCGGCAGCGTCCCAGGCTTGGCTGGCTTCTGAGCTAACCACCTAAGAAACATTCACGTAGCCCCTGCCCTGTACTCCGCAGAGACGGGCAGTGCGAGAATCACAGTGCTCGGGGCCCTGTGAGACCCACAGCAGCCCAAGGACTGCAACTCAATGCTTCCTGTGCTCCCCAAATCTGCATGTAATTACACAGCACGGACTCACCACATCCCAGCACAGTGAGCAAGCCGCCCTCAGATGGCAGTGGATGCATTCATGCCGAACGTGATTCATACAGCGATTTTCTAAGAATTTTTTCCACCCATTTCTTCACTCTCCTCACTCACTCCTTTCAACACCGCGCACCAGCAAGAGAAGGCAGTGCTTTTCTCATGGAGAAATGAAGTCTGTGGGGTGGCCGTCCACCTCCAGCAGGGAGGAGACCCTCAGCCCCAGGAGGCACAGGGGTCCTGCACACCTGCAGCTGCTCAGCAATAGAGCCATGGTATGACATCCAGATGTCCCCAGCAGGATTTGCATGGGCAGTGGGCACAGGAGCCCGATGGAGGGGAGCAGAGACCCCTGGGTGGCAGTAGAGCCTTCAGCCTGGGGGTGCCCAGAGGTCTCAGGAGCAGGCAGGCTGGCTGATCTGGAAGTGGGTGCCATTCACCCTCCGCTTGGATTCTGGGTCCCTCCAGATTACCTGGCAGCCCACTGGACACCAGGTTTCCCACCAGCTGTGGCCCTCCCTGCCCCTCCCTCAGGGCCCTGGACAGCTGCCACCCCTGTCCTGGCATGGTAAATGGAGCCCTCATGCAGGCAAAGGCTCAGAAGTAGAGGTGCTCTACTGGGGTGCCATGGGGGACAGATCCTGACCAAGCCCTGGCATCCACCCCACCTCTGTCCCTTGCCGGGCTTCACTGATTGCCATGGCCTGGCTGCCATGTGGATCACGTCCTCTGCAGAAGAAAACACTGCATTTTTTCCACATATTGAGCAACACCCAGTCTTGATTCCCTGCTAAAATTTCCACAGATGTTCCCCTGGGCTTGGCTAAGCAGCACTGCACGGGCAGTGGAAATGGAGCAAAGGTGCTCAGGGCCTGGAGCCACTCCCCACAGAGGAGAAAGTTGCCAGGGACCAGGACGCCAGGGCAGGGAGAAAATCTAGGAGCAGAGGTCTCCACTAAGGAGAGAAAGAAGGGGTGAAGGAGAGAGGAAGAGGCAGGAGGGGAAAGGTGGGCAGAAAGGAAAGAGGAAGGGAGAGGGCAGAGGGGAAGTGAGGAAGGAAGGAAGGAAGGAAGGAAGGAAGGAAGGGAGAGAGGGAGGGAGTGGTAAGGGGAGGAAAGGAAGTAGAGAAGGAAGACAGGAAAGAAGGAAGGAAGAAGAGAAAGGGAAAGGGGAGAGAAGGAAAAACAGAAGAAAGGAGAAAGAGAGAGGAGGAAAAAGAGAAGAGAGAACTCCAGCCGGAGTCCCAGCTGGACGATCCAGTGGAAGCCAACTACAGCAGCCCCGCTCAGTGAACTCTGGAAGTGGACGAAGGTCAGATGGCCTCCAACCCTGTGTCCGACGGTGACTGGATCTGGGGGTGCCGCTCTGCCTGGCTAGCGGTGTCGCTGGGCGTGGCCTGGATGGTGACCCCGCCCCGCCCTTCTCTGCTTCCGGTGCCGGCCCTTCCTCCCTGCTGCTCCTGCTGTGGAGCCAGCCCACCCGAGGCTGGACCGTGAGCCACAGGCAGCCTCTCCTTCTTTCCCCTGCAGGTGTAGTTTGTCCCCGCGAGGAGAAGGTGACTAAGAGCCGGGAGCTGGGCCCACCCCTCGACCACCTTGGGGCCTCCTCAAGGTCAGAAGGATCTTTTATTTTTTTGCTTTTCTTTAAATTTGATTAGTGCCTATTCATCATTCAGAATAATGGGTTTCTTTTTAGCATCTTGATTGGTGCCTATTACATACTTTATTTTTTATGCAATTTGCCTCTTCATTGGCCAGTTGTCTCCTTCTCCCGCAATGCAGCCTCATTGAGGCCCAGTTTCAACTGTGAAGCCAACCTCAAGCCTCTACCTTGGCCAGACACATAGTAGGTGCACAGACGGCTGCGGAATAAAAAAGTGAAAGGGACTATGGATGGAGCTCAGTGGTAAAGTGCTTGCCTGGCATGTGGAATCCCTGGGTTCCATCTCCAACACCAGGCAAAAGAGAAGGGAAGGAGGAAGAGGAGGGGGAGGGGGAGGGGAGGGGAGGGCAGAAGGAAGGAGGGGAAAAGAAGAAAGAAAGAACGGATGGGGAGAAGGAGGGAGGTCTTGCCTTGCAAACTATTCTATTAGAACAGAGATTTCCAAAAAATATGGAAAGCTTAACTTGTCAGATTAGAATAAGAAATATTCAGATTTTTGCTTTATTGACACCACAGAAGTCACTTATCTGTACTTCAGATGAAACCACTGTGTGCACTCATTATGAGCAAAGCCACCCTAAAATGTGGTGGGGTCCCTCTCAATCTCATCCTTCTCAGCAGAGGGCTGCGGTGGCACACAAAACTACATGTGGTCTTATTTTCATGTCTCCGCTAGACTTCCAGACAAAAACATTCCTTGATCAAGGAGTGGAAAAGGAGATTTGATATCAAGTCGTGCGATCTTTTTTTTGGCTGACAGCACGCAATTCAGCTGTTGGGGATGAAGTGCAGCCTCAGCGCACACCAGGTACCAAGGCGTCCACTTGCCTTCACCCTCTGTTGTACCAGCACAGCCCTCACCTTAGTCTGCTCAAGCTGCTTCAGCAAAATGCTGTACAGTGAACTGGGCACCTGGCAGCTACAGAAACGGACTGGTCACATTCCTAGGATCAAAGCCCAGCAGATGCGCAGTGTGGAAGCACGCTTTCTGCTCCACAGCAGTGACTTCTCACTCGTCCCTGGAGGAGGCCATCAACAGGCCCCCTCAGGACCCCTTGGTAAGGACACGAATCCCATTTATGAGGCAACCACCTCATGGCCCAGTCATCTCCCCAAAGCCCCACCTTCTACCCCATGCCCTTGGGGCTCAAGACTTCAACATGTGAATCCGAGAGGGGAGCAAACATTCAGGCCACAGCACCGCTCTTCACACAAGGGCAAAAGACACTGATAAGTACCAAGAGCAGAGTAACCAGGAAAAGCAGTGCCCCTGCATTTGTTACCAACTGTAAGAAAGTTCCACGGCCTTCCCATGACTTAGCGCAGGGGGACTCAGAGCCTTGGACATACAAGCAGCTCAGGGAAGGACTTGGGCCGAGTGGCTGGTGGTGCAGATGGGCTTGGGGGGTGGCTGTTCTGCGGCCCCCTGCACCTGACCCGCACTGAGAAGAAGTGCAGGGCCCTGGGTGGATTGGAGGTGACCAGGACCCTCCCTGCTGACACATCACCCGGACCTCTCAGGCCCTGGACAGAAGCTGGCCTGCAGCCCAGAGCCCCAGCTGAGCTGCATCGGAAGGTTCCAGCAACTCCTCCTCCATCCGTTCCTCTCTCTTCCATCAAGGCTTCCTCTGGAGCAGAGGGCCCGGGCCATCACTCCATTGCTCTTCCAACCCTCAGACCAAGGACAGAGCAGGGGACAAGCAGGTCCCAACCCCACCCTCCCCAGGCCCTGGCCCATCTGCTTTCCCCAGCAGCACGGCAGAGGGAGGTGACCCATCCCCTCCACCTGGGCTTCAGGGGATACCACTCGCCTCCCACCCGTCCTCGGCCTCCTGACACTGAGGACAGCCAGAGCCCCTCTCCTGGACGCTGTCCCCTTGCCCATGGGTGACGGAGCTGCAGGAGGAGTTTCTACACAGGGCAGCTCCTTTCCGATGTCACAGGGTACCTCAGCCAAGATTGAAGGAGGGTGGCCCCGAGCTGCCCCTTGCCAGCCACGTTCCAGGGACAGCAGTCAAGGCTGTGGCCTTCAGAGTGGCTTCTGGATGGAGAAGGTGTGTGCACCGAAGGTTCTCTTCCTGCACTGCCCTCTGGGGAGCTGTCCCAAGACAGGGTGAGGCAGGGCTCCTGGGGGGCAGAGGGGCCAGGCCTGCCCCTGGGAGGCGCTTCGTGAGTGATGGAAGGGGCTGGTCAGGAGCTCGGCCCAGATTGTGGCTCGGCCATGGGCAGTGAGCCCCAGTATGCTGCCACATTAGAATTCAAGTAAAGTCAGGAGATAGGTGGAAGGCTTGGTCCCCCGCTCATGGTGCTGTGGGGGCCTAGAGGGGAGTCCTTCAGTCACCCAGGATGTGGCCTTGAAGGGGACTGCGAAACCTCAGGCTTCTCCTCTCCCTCTGCCCTCTGGCCCCTGCCACATACCTCCCACTGTGCCCACCCAGCTCCCCCACCAGGGTCCAGAGAAATGCCCCACCGCAGCAGAAAGCTGACCACCAGTCCTATGGCTCATGTCCTGCTGCTCACCAAGCCCAGTGCAGTTAGGTGGGTCCCATCTTGTCATGTCACTCACCAAAGGACCCACGCAGCTCTGGGGTGACTCGGTGTGTGCAGAGGCCAGAGCCACTGCCTCCCCCTCCCTGAGGAGTCAACGGTGAGGCTGGGTGTGTCTGGTGGGGCACAGAAGGTGACCTTGGGTTCGTATCATGTCCTTCATCCCTTCCTCTCAGCACTCTTCTGCTCTGCATCCAGGAACTACGGAGCTCTCCTTCTGGCCCTTCCACCATGGTATTTCTGCCCTGGACCAGCCAACCCTGGACTGAATCCTCTGAAACACTGAGCCAAGCTAACCTCTTTTCCTCAAACTTCCCATATCAGGTAGTTTGTCCAGCATGGGGAAAGCTGACTGTTCCGTGGTCCTTCCGGTCCCTGGATAATTCCCTGTCTGAGCGTATTTGCACCCTGCTCAGAGAAAACTCCGAGCAAAGAAGGAAGATAAAACTCCCCTTCAGGGTCCAAGATGGGAGTTGGATCTTTGTAAATTAAAAAACAAAGGGAAAAGCAAGTCTGTGGCCCATCTTTGAGTGGGAAGCTTCATTTATTCTCCTGCTCTTACTTACCCGCCCACAACAGGGTGAGAGCGATCTGATCTGTGAGGAGGGAGCAGCAGCCACAGCCTTTTCTGTCTTCTCCAAGCATCTGCGAGGTTGCCCTCCCCTCCCCTCCCCTCCCCCTCCCCCTCTAGACCCCAGCTAAGTACCTCTCAGTGCCTGTCCTAGGAGAGCCTGGGAAAAGCCCATGGGCCATGGCTTCCATGGAATCCTTGGCATCTCACCCCAGTCCCCCAGTACCCCCAGTAAGGGCTTCTAAGTTGGCACTTTTGCCCAAAATGAAGAAAAGGATTTTCACAACACCCATGCATTTCCCACTTGGCCAGAGCCACTGCAGCATTGCAGGTAATCGGGCTGGAGACGCATGCTCGGGGACTTCTGGTTAGAGTGACCGTCCTGAGGTGCCCAGTGTGTCTGGAGGGCCACCTGGCCCCCGTCAGCTCCTCGCCGCCACTGCTTTCCCATAAATGACGCCAAGCAAAGGTATTGGTACAAGAGGCTGCCCCAGCACATTCACACTGCCCCTTCTGCCACAAACTCGGCACCAGGCGTGGCCACTGCCCACAGCCGGCGTGGAGATGCTTCTGCAGGCAGTGGCGCTCTGTGACGTCCCGGAGACAGGCGGGAAAGCAGGTGCAGAGCCTGCCATGGGCGGTAACCTCGGCAAGCCCCGTCCTACCAAGTGGGGTGTGTCCTGGACATGGGATTTTGCCCAGGGACCACACTTTCGATGCCAAACCTCAGGACCCATCCTCATCCTCAGTCCCGGAGGCTTCCGCATGTCTGTTCCCTGCCAGTTTCACGGTTTGTGTTTTACATGGAAGCTCGTGATCTGTTAGGAATTAAATTGGTACCAGGAGTGAGGTTTTCTTTTTCTTTTTTAGAAAACATATCATTTATTAGATGGACTTAAAAATCCACACAAATCAATTTCAGGCACTTCTTGAATACAGACTGCGGGAATTTTCTACCAAAGAAGAGGATATCTAGCAGGCAATGACGTGAAAATTTAAGCTTTAGTTTTAGGACAATCTGAAAGGTTTAGACACTTGTAAGAAATGTTGCATACGCAGTCCAACAGGCCCTGTTACATGTCTTCACACTCACACCACCCCATTCTAAGGTTAAATGGAAGAAGTCATATTTTAGCATTCAGACTGCTAAATTCTAGCTTTCCATTCCTTCACTATTATGGTCTAAAACTCTTACACATTCTTTGATATAGTTTTACTTTTGTGTAAGAGGAGCATTGAAGACACTTTCTATAATGTATCTGCACCTACACAGAAAGTGCATGAAGCTGATTATTCTGATACCTTTAGAAACCCATTTCAATAAGTTCGTTTTGTAAAAATAGGCTTCCTATTACTAATTCCTTTAGACATCTAATGCTGACATTTGCTCTTTCAGTAAATATGAAGGGGAAAAATGGAACAGGGCAATGGATTAAGGAAGACTTTAGATTAAACACCACACACAGATTCCATTTGGCATCTTTTCCCAACCTAAACGGAACTGGTATCTCCAAAACAACCTTCTCGGTAAAAAGAAGATGATACACATACAACTTAACCTCTAGGCCTGACCAGTAAGTAGCTCGAGTAGCTGGGAGAGTTTAGGTATTTCTCTTATCCTTCTGAATCTACCTCTCAGCATATAACGTTAAAATCAAGAAGGTTTAAAATGTGAAATCTGGTATAATGTGTAGGATCCAACTACTGGCAGCTGTACACTGAGTATACCAGGATCCAGTTTTCTGGCAGTGCCCTCTAATGAGAAAAGCCCAAATCAGTAAACCAAGCTGGTGGTGGCTGCATAGTGAGGAACCAGAGGAGCTATGCAGAAGCTAGTGGTTAGAAATAAGGTCCCAGGCAAAGTCTAGCACTCCTTCAGGACAGAGAAAACCTAAGTTCACTGGTGGTGATGGAACATCCTGGGGAACAAGGACTGCTAAACTGTGTGAAAGTCCATCCTGAAGCAAGAAGCCCCAGATTATAGCTGAAGAGTGGCAGAGGCCAAAGTCAAGTCATGTGAAGAAACCTTGTCTCCACCCAGGCTTGGAAACGGGGCTGATGCTGGCTACAAATGGGCAGCTGAGAAAAGAGCCGAAGTTCACAGTCTGTGATGTGCTGCTGCCCCTTCTGCACACAGGAAAGCGGCATACAGATACAGATACATTCTCAAAGAGCCAGCAGACAAAAACCAGAAGGTCATCTACAGCTTTTCTATTCACACTGATGTAAACAGATTCCGAGGCTGTCTGTACTGTATGTGGTGGCTTAGTCGCAGCCAGAAGTATAAAGTGCCTGTGAGAGGGGACAGCAGTGTCCCATTTCTAGGCATCTTAGCACTGTACCCTCAGATAAAAGGAGCAGATCTCAGGGACCAGGTGTGAGGTTTCTGCCACAGATGTCCCATGGCCCCTGTGCCCTGTGTGGAAAGCAGCCCTTCCTCTGGGACTGCTGCTGCACACGGGGCAGACTTCAGCGGGGCAGATCGGTGGCCATGTTCGCCTGTAGCTCACTGAGCCATGGAGAACACGGATGAGTATCGTGGGGCATGTGACTCCTGACGGCACCTGCTATGGTCCCCTCCAGCCAGCAGGGTCCCAGAAGGAGCCAACCCAAAAGTGCTGAGGCAGACGAGTGCATTCTTTGTCACACCCTCACCCTGCAGGACCCTGCCCACGTGAGGGCCTCACCCAGAAGGACAAGGTGCTGAGCTCCCCCGGCCCTGGCTCTGATGTCAGCCACAGCCGGCTCTCCTGACTCCTCTCCCCAGACCAAACCCCGTGTCCCCCGAGGAGCCCCGTCCTGCACAGGCCTCTGGAGCACCCAGGTCCCCTCGCCGTTAAACACAGACCACCCCCGCCACAGCTGAGGCCCATTTCCTCTTCAGTCCCCTTGGAGAATGAAAAGCAGCTGGGAGACATCTGCACATGCTGTGAGCGTTGAGTGTGCACTTACAGACTGCTGGCCGGGCCACCCCACCCTCCCTGCAGTCAGGAGCCCCGTGGGGCCGGCCGGTTCCTGCGGCCTCCCGGGTGGGTGGGCTCTCTGCCCTTCGGAGCCTCCTCAGCTGCCCCAGGGTCACACAGGAAAGCCAGCCCCACGTGCAGGTGAAAACAGTGCACCCCAGGAAGCCCCAAGGGCTTTCTGGGCACACCAGGAAGGTGCAGGGGGAGCTCTTCCTTTAGAGAGAGAGGAGGAGAGAGGAAAGGCCGTTCTGGGAGGGGAGAGCCTCCTCCTGTACTTATGATTGGGGTTTCCCATATAAAAGAAACCATGTGGTATTAAGCTTGTGTGTCTGGCTTATCCCACTTAACATTATGGTCTCAATGCATCCATTTTCCTATAAATGGCTCCAGTTTATCCATCTTTTTGGCAGAGTACTCCATTGAGTATGGAAACCACACTTTCCTTATCCATTCATGTGTCGATGGATGTACAGGCTGCTTCCAGGATTTAGTTACTATGAGCCGTGCTGCTATAAACAGGGGTGTGCATGCGTCACTGCGAGAGGACGTCTTTAACTCTTTGGGGAAGATACCTCGAAGGGGAAGAGCTGAGTCCAGTGGAATTTCTAGCTTCAGTTCTTTGAGGGCTCTCCATACTGATCTCCATAGCAGTTGTGCTCCTTTACGTTCCCACCAACAATGCAGAGGGCTCCTTCCCCCAGCCCCCACAGCCTCTCCGACATTTGTTATTGCTTGATTTGGTGATGACAGCCACTCTTTCTGGGGTGAGATGGAATCTCAGTGTTGTTGTAATTTGCATTTCTCTAATGGCCAGTGATGTTGAGCATCTCTTTATGTATTTACTGGCCATTTGTGCTTTTTCTTCATTTCACTTGCCCACTTTTTGATTGGGTCTATTTCTTGAGTTCTTTATGTAGGTTAGATATTAGTCCTCTGACTGAGGAGTAGCTGGCAAAACTGTTTTCCCACTCTGTAGGTTGTCTCTTCACACTGCTGGTTGTTTCTTTTGCTGTGTAGAAGCTTTTAATTTGCTATAATCCCATTTGTTGGTTCTCATACTGCTTCCTGTGCAACTTCACTTTTTATTTTTATTAGTGTGTTCGCAGTCCCTAATTCTGACATCCACCTGGGGAGCTGTCACATGTATGTGACACATCTTGGCTCTTCACACGTCCCCTTTCCCTCCCTCCCACTCCCCAGCCCCATCTGTTGGTCCCTTCCCATGAAAGCGTAATCTTGTGATGAATGAAACAGCAGCAGATGATGCACTGAAAGGCAAATCTGACACTGACCTCCAAGGCTAATGACCAGATGTCAGAGGGCTGCATCCAGCCCTGCCATCTCCCAAGCAGCAAAGGAGACCCGGGAGGAATGTGAGGGACACCAGGTTTCACAGCACGCTGTCCCCTGGGGGCGGCTGTGGGGGAATCACAGGCACCAGCAAGCCAAGGGCCCTGGGCCTTGTGGGGCAGGAGACCTGGGTGGCCTTGGGGAACAAGAGGCGGGAGCCGGTGGGTGTGGCACCAGAGGAGGGCAGGGGCAGAGCATCACCTGTCCTGGGATGTTCACCTCCCCTGCAGCTCCTCCCAGGGCAGGGCATACACTGCACCATCCAGCACCCCCGGGGTCTCTCCTAAGTCCCTGGGGCTCCCAGCACAGCACACAAACCTCCGCTCCCACTGTCCCCAGCAGAAGGATTCCACTACCAGAGGCGCAGCTGCAGCACTGGCTTCAGTGCCAGCTGGACAGGGGTGGCTCTGCCAGGCTGTCCTGGACAGGCTCCACATGTGGACCCTGTCCCCAGCACCACACTGGCCACTGGCAACCCTGATTTGCCACATCTGGGCCCATGTGTGCATCCCAAGGAAGGCTCAGGTTGGACTGCGGGGCCATGTGTCCCTCTGGAGCCACACACTGAGCCAGGGAGGGGACCCCGAGGGGCCAGGTGGGAAGTGAGGGGTGGCAGTGAGTTTCCCCAGTTACATGGAGGACAGGACCGCAGGAAGCTGCCATTCATTCTGTCGCACGGATGTCTGCAGAGACCTGGGTGATCCACAGAGCTGCGCACAGGCGTTACCTCGCGTTGTCCTGCAGCGGCCCCTCGCAGGGGGAACAGGGCGAGAATGACCACTGCCAGGGGCTGTGCCGCATATCTGTGCCTCACAGTGGGTCCGGGCCTGGGCTCTGTCCCCTCCAGGGCACTGTGGACACAAGCCACACTGGGCCCCACCCACGTCCCCAGCACCCTTCTCTGTCGGGCTCCCCACGAGCCCCAAAGCTCTCTTGGGCGGAGGACTCTCTGGGGACACAGTAGTACACAGCCCCCTTGTTGGGGAGACCCAAGGGCCAGGTGCTGGTGACCGGTGAGCTGTCATAAATCAGAGAGGCAGGAAATGCGGAATTAACACCCCTTCCTCACCCCTGGAGGGACAGCGCTGGAGCTTGTCTACACGGCCCCACCAGGCCCAGAGGCCGCATCCACGCTCCATGTCCACTGCCCACTGCCAGCCCTTCCCGCCATCAGCTCCTAACTAAGCCACCTAAACGCAAAGGCTGGTCCCAGGAGCACTCGAGGAAGCTCAAACCAGACTGGTCACGTGTGCTGATAACTGTGTGCAGTAAAGTCACTATGAACAAATTCCTGGTGATCAGCGCCCATCCAGCCAGAGGCAAATGGTAGCACGGCCTCCGGGCTGCAACCCACAGTCTCAGGCAGGCACAGCTTTG
Organism: Heterocephalus glaber; assembly: GCF_000247695.1. The sequence goes on from NW_004624847.1 coordinate 2,900,135, forward strand.
TGACCTCGGCCCCCTCCCTGAAGCTGCTTCTGAGCACAGGAGGACAGCATCCCCCTCTGCGTCACGCCTGCCCCTGGCAGAGGAAATCGGAGATGCGACAAATATGCAGCTCTTTGCCACCTCTGCCCCCCGCCCGTGGGCTCAGGGGCCCACACAGCCATTCGGCAGATATACAGTCACAATGTCATCAGCTCCAACTTGGCCGACTGCCTCCCTCCTTTGCAGCCCTGCTAAGTGTCCCGTGTGCACCCGAGGGACCGGAAATCGCTACTGCATCTCCAGCCTGCCCGACCAAGGGCAGCTGGACCCAGAGAGGCAGGACTGAGAGCAGTCAGCATGGATCCGGGCCCTCCTGGTGAGTGGCCTGCTAGGAACAGGCGTGACTCACATAGAGCTGGGAGCGTCCGCAGTGCCAGCAGAAGCCAGCCCGCCCCCGCCCCGGACGCCCCCGGAGCCAGCCCAAGTGTGCAGCCCAGTGTGTGGGACACACTGCGCACGTCGCTCCATGCTGCCCTCCGTGAGTCACATGCTGGGCTTGGGCTGGCTCCTCATGTTACACCGAGCACGTACGGAGCCATCTGGCCAAGATGCTGAGCCCCTGGTGTCCTGGATAGACACCTCCTGTCACCTAGGAGAGGAGGACCTTTCCCATCATGGTGAAGCAGGGGGTTGATAAGAATGTTCACTCAGCAAGGGAACTAGAACAGGAAGACGGGGTCTTTGCACAACACACGGAGAAGAAAAAAAGTGGGGGGAGGATCGAGGAGGAGGAGGAGAAAGCCCTTTTGGGTCCATGTTCAGAATAAACAATTTTTACAGTTACAGACGGTCCCTGGTTCACGCACAGGCTGAGTTCCAGGGCTACGTCCACGTCGCTGTTTGGAACTGGAAGTGCGTTTTCCTGTAAAAACTGCTCATTGGCCCTAAAGTTAACCCCTTGAGGCCTCGCTCCCCGATACCTACATATCCGAGTGTGTCGTCCTCTCAGCCTCCTCTGTGCCACCTGCCACGCTGCTCCTGCGCGAAGCCAATGCTGATGAGTGGATCAGCCCAGGCGTCCCTCTCCTGGACGGGGTGCAGTGGGCAGGGCCGGCAATGGGTTAAAGCAAACACAGAGCACTGCAGGTGGGAAGTCCCAGCACGCAAGGGACCGCTCTGGGTCTCAGTGGAGCACTGGATGGATGTGGCTTTTGTCCGTCCTGGGCCAAAGAGAAGAGGCTTTGAGGGGCACCAGTAAGTGCCCACAACAAAGGGCAGGACATAATATGACCCCTGCCCTGGCCCAATGCAGGCTCTCATAAGGATTGGATGACAAGATGGGCACAGTGGTACATAACTATAATCCCAGCTAGTCGGGAGGCTGAGGCAGGAGTTCAAGGCCAGCCTAGGCAATTTAGCAAGTCCTTGTCTCAAAAGTAAAATAAAAGGAGCTGGAGATTTAGCTCAGTGGTTCCACTGCCTGCCTCACAAGCACAAGGTCTCAAGTTTGATCCCCGGTACCAAAAAAATATAAAATTAAAAAATAAAATAAAAGGGATTGGGGGCATAGCTCAGTGGTAAAGCACTTACCCAGCATTCCTTGAGCCCTGGTTCAAATCTCCAATACCAAAAAAAGCAAGTGATAGATGATGGGTGGATGGGTGGATGGCAGGTGGACACAAGAAGCAACAGAACATGGATGAGGGTCAAATCCTCTTCCTTTTGCCCCCCCGTTGCCTCTGGCTTGGGGCTGGATCCCTGCTGAGGCACCTCTCAGCCCTGCTCGCAAGCTCTGATGCCGTTCAGGCCCAATCATTCATCCCAGCTCTCTGACCCAGTCTTCCCTCGGCCCCCTCCATCTCCACATCCGCATTCCCTGTGGCTTTCCTGCAGCCTCGCTGCCCTCTCCCTCGGCCTCCCTGTGAGTGGCAGGGCAGCTCTGATCTCCCCACTCATCTCCAGCCTCAGTCTCTTAACTGAGCAATAAAGTCAAATTCATTCTGCCTAATAGTTATTTTCCTACTGAGAGCCCACCAGCACCTGAAATTCAGAACCTAAATGCCTTCTCCTTCTTGCTTCCTTCCTCCAGCAGATCCACTCCTCCTCCTGGGTCTCCACCCACACTAAGAACCCCCGGCCCTCACAGTCACAGGCTTGGACTCTCGGAGCCACTGTCACTCTCTACGCATCTCATTCTCCATCCAGAAATGAGGATGGCACTGCTCTGTCTGCTCACCCTCCCAGCCTTTGTCCCCCTGCCTGAGTCCAATGCTAAGGCTACCTCCTGATGGCTCTGTTGAAATAATCACCTATTACATCAAAATAATAATAATAATAATAATAATAATAATAATAATAATGCTAACAGTGCCAACAGACAAGCTCCCAAGTCACACTGGCCAATATATCACCAGCTTCTCCTCACAGCATTGGTTACCTACAGTTTAAGATTCAGTTGTTTAAAGAAACCACTGAAAGAAACCACTTCTATTACCTCTCATGATTGTGTGGATTGGTGGGGCTCAGCTGGGTGGTTCTTCTGCTCCACAGGATATAGAGCCTCAACTAGTCAGGCGTATCCTAGATGGCTTACTCACATGCTTGTCACCTTGGTGGGATGGCTGTAGGACTGAGTACAGCTGGAACACTAGGAGAGCTGAGCTCGTTCTCTCTCTATGGGGCCTTGAATCTTCTCCCTCTCCACTTGCTAAGTGCAGCAGGGTAGCTTGACTTCCTGTGGGACTGCTTAAAGCTCCCCACAGTGGAAATCCATCAGGTAGCAGGCCTTGATCCATAAGTGACCAAAACCACTTCGGCCACATTCTGTTGATTCAAGGGAATCGGAGAGCATAATATCAGGAGATGTGGTTCATTTTGGCCACCTTTGAAGTCTACCATACAAGCTTATGTAGCCAGTGGCCTGGTCCATCTATAGCCAGCATCATTTGCAACTTGTGGTCCTCAAAATCATCATGGCAAAGGAAAAGAGAGAAGTAAAGTACGGAAGTAAAGTGACTTAAATGCCTCTCCCAAGAAGTGAAGCATGACTTCCACTCATGTTACACTGGCCAGGGCTAATTGTTTGACTCCAACTGAAACAGGAAGGCTTGGAAGTGACATAAGTGGATAGATAGTGGATACCTGTCCCTGTTCCATCCCCTACTTCCTGCACAGAAGGAGGCCTAGCATTGGGAGCATAACAAGACTCCCACTCACAGCTGCTCACCTGGGGGAGAGCAGGCCTCCCAGCTTCATGTTTGCTGGAGGCTGGGTGTGGAGACCACTTAATGGGCAAGGCCCTTCCGGCTCCATGCTTCAGTGGGCATTACTAAGCAAAAGAAAACAAGGGCTTAGTAACACCAAAATTCCAGCCTCCCTCTTCTGTCCTGAGTGTTCTGCGGTGCTGGCTGCAGTGGAAGGAATTCATTCCTCTCCAGGGTGGAGGCTGCTTGGGTGATGACTGGTTCCCACCTAGTTAGGAGGACACACAGCGTCATTGTGGGAGGCAAACTGGCCACGCTGGGCAGATCAATTGCTGTGTCCTTTTCACAACACTGTGCCCAATTCAGAGTGCCGTGTGACAGCAAAGGCGGGGAAGCCAGAGGCAAATCCAAGAACAACACCACACTTGACCTATAAGTAAAGGTGGAAAGGGCTGGGATTAACACACCTAAAGAACAAGAAGTGACTCAGTATCAGATACCTTCGAATGACGAGTCATCAGGATCGCGGACCGGGGAGTCAAATGGGCCTGGATCAGAGCACCAGCCCCATCCCCTACCAACTGTGGGGCCTTCGTCTTGTTTTTTAACCTTTCTAAATGTCACTTTTCTCATTTATAAAATAGCCAAGGTACAGAAGCTCCCTCATTAAAGTAGACCCTATGTATGCCAGGCTCACAGGAAGTGCTTGTCTACATGGCTGCTGTCATGATTATTCCCATTCCCCTCTACGCTGGAATAATACAATCCCTACTGGTTACCAGGTTAATGGGGAGGAAAAATCATAACTAGCCAGTGACACTGGCAGTCAAATCCTTAGCGTGGTACAGAGACCCTCCCCAGTTTAGCCCTCATCTCTCCACAGCCATATCCCTACCTCACACCACATACCTCACCGAGATGCATGCCTTACAGGCTGAATGGGCTGGAATCTGTATCTCCCGAGTAAACCTGAGCAAATGTAAGCAACCTGAGGATGTACTGAATCCAGGGAGGTGCTGAAGAACCAGGACTCAGAAGGGGCAAGTACCAAGGGAGGTGGGCACCAGGGCAAGTGGGCATCGGAGCCACTCCACAGCCCCGTCTCACTGAATTACATGAGAGGCAGCTTGGCTCAGCAGAAGAAAAACAAGCTGGAGTCAGTGTGACTGAATTAGTGGGACTTAGGCAAAGCACTTCAGGGAGGGAACTCAAGGTAACCGGGTAGGATCTACCTTGGCACAATTGAGTCATATTGCCTGGGAGGGGACGAGTTTGTCATTAGAGTACAAGCGATAACCGCTGAGGCCCTATCCACAAGCATGTTTTGTGTCACAAAAATACCTGCTGAACACACCAGGTCTTCAGGTTTTAAGCAAAAAGATCGGTCACGTGGGCAAAGTAAGTCACAAAGATGGTGGGCAGTTTCAGGCACGGCCTTAAAGAGATGGCTAGAGTGCTCCTTATAAGAAAGGGGATTTCATACATCCATGTCCTGGATGCAGATGTCTCCAGGGCCCAGACAGGAAACAGAAAGGAGCAAGGTGAGGCAGGTATGACACAGTATGAGGTGGGGCCTGCAGCGACCTAGAGAGAGGTTGACGGTTCACAGCCCAAGTCCACTCGACCGCTGCCTGGGAGGGATCCAGGCCAAGGCTGTCCTGACCTGTTTTCTAGGATAAGCTGGACATTGGTGTTCTATGAAAATTTTTCAGATTTCTTTTGTCTTCTTTTAAAATAAAGGTCTCATTATGTTGCCCAGGCTGGTCTCAAACTCCTAGGCTCAAGCAGTCCTCCCGCATCAGCATCACAATGAGCTGGGAACACAGACACACACCACCACACCCAGGTTTTGTTGAGGTTGGGGAGGGTTGTCTGTTTGTTTCTGCTGGTACACGAGTTAAACCAGGGGTCTTCACACTGAGCTACATCCCCAGCCATTTCTTTATCATTTTATTTTGACATGGGATCTCTTTATATTGCCTTGAACTCTCCTGCCTCATCCTCCCAGAGTGCTGGGATTACAAGTCTGCCCTACCACACCCAGCCAAGCTTCAGGCTTTTCAGTGTGAAGAGCCCTCTCTCCACCTGCAGTGCACAACCTTTTGGAGGCTCAGGACCTGGTAGATGTCCTGGTCACATGCTGTGCTCTTTCACGGTCAGTCCCAAGCTGCCTCTCCTCTGCTGCTCAGGGCTGAAGGGAAACGAGGCAGTGCAGCCCATGTCTTCCAGGGCAGGCACTGGCAGGGATCCGGCCCAGAACCTAGAAGTCTCTCTCCCCACCACTTTTGAGGGCTTTTGAGGCCATCACTGAGTCTCCTGCCTGGTCCAGCTCCCTTAGAAGGAGCAATGACCCAGGCCTCCAGCAGCAGCTGCCCCTCCCCTCGTCCCTGTGGGCCTGGGGGTGACTTCCAGCTCCTGTTATTGTCCCCAAGGCCAGAGCACTCTGCATTTGCAGAAAGTACTCTTTCTGCCCCTGCAGAAACACGTCCCTGAATCCAGTTCCTATTGGACATTCAGAGCCTGGTGCTGTGGTCTTGGTTTGACCTTGACTGAAACAAGTGGCTGGCAAGATGTGACTTCCAGTCTTCCTGGAAGCACAGGCAGCTCAGAGGCAGAGATTTCATGCATGGCGACCTGGAGAGAGGACAGCCAGGCTCCAGCCCCACAGAGTCCAGAGCAGCATTGCCTGCAGCTGCCTGCAACACAGACCAACTCACAAGGGGTCGGGTGCTGGGGCTGCCCACAAACTCGCTCCTCCAGTGCTCTCGCATGTTCTTCTGGGAAGGGAGAGCCAAGCGGTGTACCACCATTTCCGCCCCAGCAGACGGATCTTTGGAAAAAGTATCTGCACTCCAACTCGATTCCATCCCGCAGGAACTCTGTGTGAGTGAGAAGTGGACAGCATGGGCCTAACTCAGGAAACTGATGTATACAGTTCCAGTGCCAAAGCTCTTCTCTGTGGATACTGCTGCATAGCAGATTGACCACAGGAGTCACAGGGGAGAGAACTGTAGGGCTCAGCTGGGATGAGTTAAGTCATCTACAGAATGTAAAGAAGTACTTTCAGAGATAAATCTCTCCCAGTTGTCAGTGCAACATGAGAAACTATGCTGTAAAATTGACATCTGTAACCTGCTCCAGCAAGAGGGCCAAAACCTCCCACTTGGATTTCTGAGAACCTATTCTTCTAAATCAGCTACAATCCACATACAGCAAAACATACTTACTTTCAAATGTATACATCAATGAATTTCAACAAATGTACTCATCTGTGTACATTCATACACACTTTGATGGGTCTCCACATATGCACAGAAACATGTGCCCACCACCACAGTGGAGGAACAGAACCTTTCCCCACCACCCAGAAAGGCCCTTGGACCCCATCCTGGCCACGCCCCACCTCAGCCCAGACAACCACTCACCCAAGCTGGAAACCATAAGTCCTCTCTGCACTTCCACAGAAATGGGACTGTGCTCTCTGCACTTGTTTGTGTCTGGCCTCCTTGGTCCCAAGCAATGTCTGTGAGGTTCACTCAAGCTGCTCTATGAGTGGTGTTCACCCCTTTTTATTGCAGAGTAGACTCCTTCATGTGAATCTGCCAAAACATGCCTACCTATCCTTTGGCAGCAGACATTCACAGAGTTTCCTGCTATGGGGAAGTATGCTGTAAACACTAGACTCAAGGTGCGCTTCTCTTGTAGGCCACCATTTTAACTTGTTACTTTCAGATAATTATACACGTACATGCACTTGTGAGAAATGACACAGAGAACTTCTGGATGCCTTTTTCTAGTTCCCTTCATTGGCAACATCTTATTGAACAATAACACATCATTATTGAACAATATCACAGCCAAGAAATTACCTGATATGACCCTTGGACCTTTTTGAGATCGTCACAGTTTTATGCATGTGTAGTAGTAGTACCAGTAGTAGTGGTAGTAGTAGTAGTCATAGCAGTGGTAGTAGAAGTAATAGTAGTAGAAATAGTAGTAGAAGTAGTAGAAAAGTAGTAGTAAAAGTACTAAAAGTAGTAGTAGTAGTAGAAGTACTAGAAGTAGTAGCAGTTCCGTGCAGTTTAATCACATGTTTTGATTCACATGATCACCAGCAAAGTCAAGATACAAAGCAACCAATCTCGGGCCAGGGATTTAGCTCAGTGGTTCTGGCACCTGCCTCGCAAGCGCAAGGTCCTGAGTTTGATCCCCAGTACCAAAAAAAAAACAAAGCAACCAATCTCAAAAATCTCTCTAGCCACCTCCGCCTAGCCCTACCCCCAACAGCCATTGATCTATCCTCCACCTCTATATATTTTTCACTTCAAGAATGGAATCGTGCAATATGTGGCCTTTCCAGATGGGCTTTTTAAATTCAGCCTAATTCCCTTGCGGCCTTTTGAAGTCATTATATGCTTCAATAGTTAGTTCCTTTACATTGCCCAGTAGTATTTCAAGATATAGGGGTACCAGCCTCCCTAACCTTTCATCCACTGAAAGACACTTCAGTTGTTTCCAGTTTGGAACTAATACAAATAAAGCTTCTATGAGCATGTGTATTCTGGGTGTCATGTGAATATGAATAGTTTTTTTTAAATATTTGAAATCAGTCCCCAGTAGGGCAAGTATAGGTCATATGGTAAGGGCACATTTCACTTTGTAAGAAACTCCCGTACTCTTCTCCAGAGCAGCTGGATCATTTTAAATTTCTAACAGCAATGTGTAACTGGCCCAGTTTCTCAGCACCCTCATCAGAATTTGGTATTATCGCTACTCATTTTCACTTTAGCCATTTTTAGTGGTATGTGGGGATAGTACATGGTGATTTTAGTTTGCATTTGCCCAATAGCTAAGGGTAGCGAATATCCTTTTATGGCTTATTTGCCATCTGTGTGCCCTTTTTTGGTGCAATACCCTCAGCCCATTTTCTGTTTGGATTGAGTTTTTCACTTCAGAGTTTTAGATATTCTTTTTATATTCTAGATACTAATCCTTTATTGACTGTGTGGTTTGCAACATGCTCTTTTCATCTACTTACCAAGTTACCTCATGTGACAGGAGTTTTTAGATTTGATGTGGTCCAATTTACCCATTTTTGAATTATGCATTTTTATGCATCAACCCATTGGTGTGAAGTCAAGCAACTCCTCATGCAGCCCTTGATCCAAAATATGTTCTCTTGGGATTTTTTTCCTGATGTTTTAGTGGTTTTAAATTTTGAATTTAGGTTGTGATGCATTTTTAGTTAATTTTTTAGTGAGGTATAGTTAGATTAAGCTTCTTCAAGGGTTGTTTTGCATATTTGATGTTTGGGGCTTTGTTTGTAGTTTTAGGTACATTTTGCCCACACCATTTGTTGAAAAGGCTGTTCCTCCTGCTCTAGGGATACAGAGCTCACAGGTGCCATGGAAGACAATGTTGTCAGTGCTGTGTTTGTCTCTGCAGGTCACTGCTCCCTGGGGCTGCCTATTGATGACACCCAGGCCCTCTCCTTGGGCATCTTTCCTGTAGGAGTTCACTCGGCCTCTGTAAATGACAGGCAGAGAGTTGGCAGATAAAACCTCCGTGGCACTCACCTACAGGTGCTACAACTCTCTGGGTGAAGCACAGTCCTGATTCCCAGCAGGATGGAGCTCCGGTGGCCCACAGGGGTAGCTGTCTTGATAACGCCAGCAAAACCTTGGTATGGGTAGGGGGAATCTGGGCCCAAAAGTTAGAGACATAGGTACCCCTGGGCACTCACCTGTTGACCTAGGCCTGTATTGTGCATCAGCACCCATATGGCCCCAGCTGCACGCAGTCTGGGTTCTCAGGCCCCTGCTGCTCTCACTTTGAGCCGGCCCTGCCCAGCAGACAGCAGTGAAGCTTGGCCCTGTGTCTCTGGACAACTGGGGAGGGGCAATGCCTTGAGAACTGCTTTATTCTTACATCATAAAGTGAGAAGGAAGGGAGGGAGGGAAGAGGGAGGAGGCGAAGAGGGAGGGAAGAAGGGTCACCTGGCGCGAGGCTCCCGGTGCCCTACAGCTGACAGGAGGGTGGAAGCCTGGGAAGGCCGGGAGGAGGGGGCTCGAACTCTGGTCCACACTAGGGACCAAAGGAAAAGAACCACATTCAACAGCACACTCTGAAGGCTGCAAAGGCCTCGCCAAGACTGCACCTTAAGGAGGTGTCGCTGCAGATGTTGTCTTTTCCAGGTCTTCATGGAAGCCCGTCATCACGAGGAAGCTGCAGCTCGGTTTCCATGCGGCCCTGACGCTGGCCTTGGCTTCTGACCCTGGGAGCGGGGCTGAGTGCCAGGCTGAGTGGCGCTGGGGACACAGCTTGGTCCCCGCAGGGCCAGAGGACTTGGGAGGCTCATGCCGCAGGAGGCCCCCCGCCAGCAGGCTCCACTGCCTCTGACGCACAGCGCGCCTTGCCAGAACCCCGTTGGCTCCAGTGTCCAGACTGAAATCATTCTACCCCCACCCCCAGAACCAAGCAGAGATAGGACATGCAGGCGTCCAAGGACCACCACCTCAAAGCCAGACACCCACAGCCATGCGAGCCATTCATCTAAGAATATAAACATCAGCACAAGTGGGTAGGAGTCAGCCAGGGACAACCATGATTCTGGGCACCACTGGTGCCCAGGACCTCAGGTGGGACAGCTGTGTCCATGCAAGTGCCCCACAGAGAGACTGCAGGGCAGAGCTGGGCAGATGCCCACATGAAGCGGGTGGAGGTTGGCTGAGTCCCCTGCTGCAGAGGGGCGCTAAGCTCTGGCCCTGTTTGGCTGCTCCGTCCAAGTGTGTGTGATCCTGGGACCCTGAGCACAGCAGGGACAGCTGTGATGAGGGCATCAGAGGGCAGAGGGAGCCAGCAGGTAGCATGGGGAGTCCCCACCCAAGCTGGGTGAGCCATCCAGACAGCAGGAGGCTGCAGGGTCACCAGCTCCTGCAGACTGGTCCTCTAGCTCTGTCCTCCCTCCGCTGGGCCACCACCCCAGGTGAGTTCCTGGAGGGCCTTGTGCTCCACTCCAAGGCCAGGGCCCAAGAGGGAGGCCATGGCTTATCGGGGCCCAGCTGAGCCTGGGGCGGCGTCCCCGAGGGTGCACTGGGCACAGGGCTCAGGCGGGGCACTGGAAGGGGGGTCCCTGGGGAAGAGTTGGAGGCAGAAATGATGTCCTGGTGAGGGCAGGCCCCTGGGTGACTCCTCCCCAACCGAGCTCAGCCCTCACCACACAGTGGGCCACCAGATGTCCCCAGGGCCACCAAAAGGATGCCAGTGATCCAGGTGGCCTTTGAGGAGAAGCCGTGCTGCAGAGAGGCACGGAGGCCACACCTGCTCTCAGGCCTGCATCGGACCCTGCGGCCCCTGGACTGTGGAGGCAGGAGGAGGAGAAGTTCAAGCTCAAGGCGAGTAACTTAGCAACTTCCTGAGACCCTGTCTCAAAAACAAAACCAGAAAAGGGCTGGGACGTAGCTCAGTGCACAGTGCCGGGGTTCAATCCCTAGGACCACAACAACAAAAACGGCCTCATGGACAGGGAGCCCGGGCAGGCCGGAGGTGCTGGGTGAGGGTGGACATAGACGTTGCGCCTTCTGGTTCTCTAGGAAGCACTGCCCACCCTGGGCCCTCAGTATGCGTCTCCCCACTGTCACGGAGGCAGCTGCAGAAAGCACCTAACTCCTGACTCTACGACGCTGAGGACAGACACCCCCGTGACACCCCCGTCCAGCCTGGTCCTGCCTCTGCCCTGCCCCCACACTGTGGCTGGAAATGACACCAGGCCCCTCACCTTCCAGAAAGGGAGGTGCTGGAGCCCCAGGCTTCCCAGCAGCAGCTGCTTGGGGGAGACGGGGACCCCAGGCAGCCAGGTGGGCAATAAGCAGGGGTCTCAGCCCTGTATTTGGGGATGGTGGGAAATCCCAGCACCCCAAGCAGGACAGGAGCAGAGCCAGGTGGTGACCACCGCGGCCTCCTGGGGGTGTGGCCACACTGGGGCCTGCGCTGCCGACAAGCAAGGGGACACCTTTTTCTTTTTAATTTGATACGAAAACAAATTTTAAAAGCATTGAGGTCACTGTTGTGGATACAAACTGTTGGATGGGGTCTGGCACGCGATTTCTGTGTCTGCTCATCTATGGCTTAGCTGGGGCGAGGTCTCCTGGCGGAGGGCGAAGGCCCCCTGCGAGGCGCCCTGAAGGAGGGACCCTCAGAGTCAGGGCCCAAGGACTCACCCTCACCCTGATGGAGGCCTGGAAGGCAGAGCCAGGCCCAGAAGGGGGTGCGGGACCCTGCAGAGGGAAGGTAGGCGGGGAGTGTCTGCAAGGGGCAGGCCCTGAAGGGAGGGGAGGGCTAGGGCCTGGGGGAGCTGGCAGACAGGTGGGGATCCATCCGGGGAAAGCGGGATCAACCCCACTGGCCCGTTCACTGAGATCCGCACAGGGCGTGGAAGGCGCCCAGCTAAAGCGGGAGACGTGGGGCGGAGCTCGGGATGGGGCGGAGCTCGGGGTGGGGGCGGAGCTCGGGGTGGGCGGGGCTCGGGATGGGCGGGGCTCCGGATGGGCTGACCTAGCAGCAGCAGCCCCCGCTCAGCCCCCCTTGGGCGGAGGTTGGGCACCCGCCTTTCTGCCGCCCCCTGTCGGCGCAGAGGACTCACTGCCTGCGGCGTGCAGCGGCTGGGCTCTGTCCCGGTTCGGGCCTCGTCCTCTCGGCCTTTCCCGCCAGACCTGACCAGAAAGTTCGGGAATCTGGCGCTGCTCTGCAGGTCGGCCTCGGTCCCGGGATGTCGGAGATCAGCCCTGAAGGACGCCCCTGACCTTCATCCCAGCACCTGGGAAAGGGGGACCCTTGGGAAGGAGGCCGGAAGTGAGGGAAGAGAGCAGGGAACGGAAGAAGGATGTTCAAAGTGATGAGCCCTGCGCTAGAGTTGTGCTGTCTCGTTTGTCCTGGGGATTGAACCCACAGTCTTCCTGCACTAAGCTACATCCTCAGCTCTTTTTTATTTTTAATTTTGAGGCAGGGTCTTGTTAAGACACAAAATTGCCCAGGCTGGGCTCACAGTTGTGATCCTCCTGCCTCAGCCTCCCAGAGTGGTGGATTACAAGTGTCCTAGAGGTTTTCACACAAGCACACACATAAATCCTCGAATGTAACCCTAACCCTAGAAAACACGGATAATGCGTCTTAGAGCAGGCCCCAGGGAAGCGCTGTGGGTGCACCCTGGCACTGACTCCCCCGGAAACATGGGCCTCATCTCCTCTCCCATCTCTTCCCGGCCGCCAGATACCTGCTGCAGCTCCAGACCTCACATCTGAGTTCCAGGCAGGAAGACGGACGGGGAAAGGACAAGGTGACAAATGGATTTCTTCTGGTGAGTGTTCCTGGATGGGACCTCTCCCCAAGAACCGCTGCTCTCTCACCTTTGCTGAGCAGAAGTGCGTGGTGCCAAGCCCTGCAGGGTTCTTTTGCTCCATTTGGATGGAAATCGTGAATTGGCAAAGTGCAGCTCCATGAGCAGGCCTGGTGCTGAGTGCCGGTGGCTCTGTGTGCTACTCCCTTGGCAGCTTTGAGAGGCTTCCGTCAGCTCCTCAGCAGCCAGGGCTGTGGCCCATTGGCAGCTATCTGGCGCTGGTCCCGCAGCTTCTGCTGCCTGTGCTGCACTTCCACAGGGCCCCCACCAGTCTCTGCTCCATGCCCCTGGCCACTGCTGGCTGCTGCACCGCTGGTTGACACCACAGGTTGAAACCAGCCACCATCACAATTAACACCACTGGACCCTGCTGGTCATCACCGCTGGTCAGTGGTCTCTCCCCTGGTCTCAGGAATGCTTCAAGGCTCACAGCCCCTAGAGTTCATGGCTCTTTTTAGTGAGATCTGCTCTGCCCCCTCCCTTCCCACACAAGAATCTTAAGTAGGCAGAGCGGGTGAGTCAATCCCAGCACCCAGGAGGAGGCTTCCGGGCTGCCATAGCACAGCCCTCCCCCCATCGAAATGAGAAGACAGGTAAACAAGCCTCAAAACCAGACTTCCAGATCACCTACACCAACCCCAAAGGGAAAGGAGATGGAACACTATGATACTCAACGACCTGGACTCCCTGAACTGGCAACAAAAGAGGATCTGGAAAAAAATGGAATCTTAAGTAGATTTACAGGACCTTCCGAGAACCACTGGAGTGAGGTTTTATTTGGGTGCATACCCCAGAAGGAGCCCTCCTCAACTAACCCGAGGAGAGTGAGGGGCACTGCTTATACAGAGCTGCCGGGGGCTGGGATCATCTGGGCTTGGTTCAGTGTTTTAGCCTTGACAGGGTGCGGTCATCAGGGACTGGCCACCAGGCAAAGTCAGCTGGGACTGGTTGAGGTTTCGAGCCTGTGTGGCAGAGCCACGAAGAGATCTCGGAGTGGAGTTCCCTGGCTGCTGCCTTCAAGGCAGACATTTCCTGGGGCTGTTGGCATTGTCTGGAGCTGTCCATCAGAGCTCAGCCTCTGCTGCTGTCAGCGGGAAAGGGGAAGGGTCAGGCTGATCTGTCTGTGCACGGAACCTCAGAGACTGCACATTTTCACCCAGGCATGTTGCTTCTCTGCATGGAGCAGAGCTGTGTTCATCCAGAAAGAATGTGGCTATTGGGGGACAACAGCTGTGTCTACCAGTGCACAGCCGTGTGCTCTGCCTTCCAGGTAAGACATCTAATGTCCACTCTTAGACAGAGAAATCAAAAACAAGAGAGTTGAAATTCCTCCTCAATCACACAGCTAACAGTGACATTCTGGTCTGACTCCAATTATTGACGTTTTATTAATCAATGATTTGGAATTGGTTATGGAGGCATTTTTATGACCTTGATTTTGAAGCATACTTATGACAACGGCTGTAAAACCCTTACCGGAGGATCTAACACCTGGCTCCCCTATTACATCCACAGGAAACTACTTCCCATCCAGGTAGTTTTCCTGCCTCTGGATATGGCCAGTAACTCTGTCCTGGGCCCTGGGCATTGGGTTGGCACGAGAGACTTGACCCTAGGTCTATTTTGTCACCCTATCCACATTTAGGTATAGGTCCTGGCTGCCTTTGTGACCTGCAATTGTGCGATAAGGGTCTGCTCCGTCATTCTGCTGCTACTGAGGCTCCTACTCAGTCCCTGCTGGTGTTATCTGTGGGGGCAGAAGCAGCTCCTGGGCCACACACTATAATCAAGGTCACCTTGGCTAGAGTCATGAGCCACAGGCCTGCGTCTCCTTGTGTCACCGGGTAGAGGAAAGGAAGACCTGTGGCTTCGTGCTGCTGTGAGTAGAGGAACTGCCCTCTGGCGGGGGTCATGGGGCAGGGCTGGGACAGCTGGAGCCTGGCTGTGGTCACTGCTGCCCACAGACCTCATGCCCCCTGGGCCTACTGGGTTATTGAGCATGGCTGAAGCTCCTCTTGGTCCCTGCTTCATCCCCTTTCCCAGTTCCTGAGCCAGAGAAAGAGCGTTCTCTAGGGTCTGCTTTAACTCGCACATGTCAGGGGCTCTGGTTGCAGGTCTCCCTGGCACCCAGTCCAGGACTACTGGAGGTGAATGGAAAACTCAGACAATCATCATGTTATTAATCCTCCAGTCCTGAGTTCTCCAGCAGTCCATCCTCATCCACCCGACTTTCAGAGTCCTTCCATTGTTACCTGTTGAATCATTTCCAGAGCACTTAGTTGTTTCTAGAATGGAAGATCAGGGAAAGTGAGTCTGTGCATCTCGTTCCAACATGGAAATCTTGAGTCCTTTTTTAATCTACATTTCAAACTATCTCTCATCAGCTCCCACTAAATGCCCAAAACACACATCAATCCAAGGGGCTGTTTGGCCACTCTGGGGGGTGGAACCACGTAGAGGGCTTCGTCTCTGTCAGTTGTTCGACAGAAGTGGTTAGGCCAGGCCTGGTGGGACGGGGTCTCTTCAGATGGACACAGCCTCGCTGAGGACCCCAGGTAGGAGCACTGACGTGATCAAGGGCAGAGACTGGCTGGCACAAGTGGCTCACCCACTGCACCTGTTCATCCCGAGCCCCCTCTGCAGTAGGTGGGCTCTCATGACCAATGACATGATACACAAGTTGCACACACAGTGACTGCTCTGGAGAACCATGCGCATGCCTGTCTGACTCCAGACTCCCCATCTTATTCTCTCCAGATCCCTCCCTGACCAGAGCGCCTTTCATTAATGCCCACAGAATTTTCTCATTCTCCATGTTCCGCTCAAACCTTCCAAATCACTTGCCAAATGGATCTGAACAATATTCCCAAGTGAGGACCATGCCACCTCCAAACTCCGATTCATCCGATACTCGGCTCTGTCTTTGCAGTAGAGGCTGCAAAGTGAATACTTTACCTTCAGCCCTCTTGGGTATGTCCCAGCACACTCCCAGATTTGCAGGATGTCGATGCAAGGTGCCAAGTTGAATTCAAATTTTATATAAACAAAAAATAATGTTTTCACATAAGGATGCCCCAAGAAATATTGAGAACATAAACTAAAAATTGTTCCTATGTATCTGAAATCCAAATTTAACTGTGTTTTATTTCTCTCTCTTTCTCTGTCCCTAAGCACCTGAGGCCTCTAGCCCTGTCACGGGCCCCAGACCCACAAGGCCGGGTTGTTTTGTGCAGGATGACAGTGCCAGCTACACAAAAATTCAACAGCCTCTGGGACACATTGACCATGGTCTCCCAGTGGCCAGTTCTCATAGACCTGGAATCACACCGCTGGCCCGTGGAAACTTACCAGACTCTGTCCCACCCCAGCAAATCAATAAAAGCTCCCGCTCCCTTTGCTCGAGGAGCAGCCTGATTTCCTTTCTTGATCAGTGTTGGCTCACATCAGCTGAAGCCCCCAGCTGGAGACATCACTGTGTGCGCATTTGTAATATTGGCTCCGCCTCATTGCCACCGTCTCCAGATCTGGTATCAACTCCCACCTGCCAGTGAGCTACGGGCCCGAGGAGGTGGTGGGCAGGTGACAGCCAGCCTGACCGGGCTGGTGCTGGACTTGCCATCAAGGAGCCCAGCACTTCCAGGCTCCAGGACAGGCTCTTGGTAGACCAGGGACCTTCTCTCCCTGGGGACCCCATCTATGAGCAGAGAGGAAGCCAAGCCCAAGGGTAACCGTCCCAGGGCCTGGCCTGCCTGGTCATCTCTGAGATGCAGACCCTCGGGCAATGAAATTAAAGAGCACTCCCTGGGGCTGGCCTCCATGGTGAGCTTCCTGCCAGCATGGGGGAGGGAATGACCTGGCTCCCTGTCATACCTGCCCCTAAGTCCCAGCAGAGATTGGCCTGCCTGCCTAAATCCCAGGCTCCAGGCAAATCCAGGGCAGGCAAATCCAGGGTCACTACCTGCCTGCGCTTCCCTGGCCAGCTCAATGCTGACCTGTGGAAGCTGGCTGTGAACATGGTGCCCTTCCCCCACCTGCACTTCTTCATGCCTGGCTTTGCCCCCTTGATCAGCTGGGGCAGCCAGCAGTACCGCGCCTTGATGGTGCCTGAGCTCACCCAACAGATGTTTGACACCAAGAACATGATGGCTGCCTGTGACCCCCGCCACAGTCGCTACCTGACAGTGGCTGTGGTGTTCAGGGGCCGCATGTCCATGAAGGAGGTGGATGAACAGATGCTTAATGTCCAGAACAAGAACAGCAGCTATTTTGTCGAGTGGATCCCCAACAACATGAAGACAGCTATCTGTGACATCCCACCCCGGGGGCTAAAAATGTCTGCCACTTTCATGGCCAACAGCACAGCCATCCAGGAGCTGTTCAAGCGCATCTTGGAACAGTTCACAGCCATGTTCCGGCGCAAGGCCTTCCTGCACTGGTACACAGGCAAGGGCATGGATGAGATGGAGTTCACCCAGGCCGAGAGCAACATGAACGACCTGGTGTCCAAGTACCAGCAGTACCAGGACGCCAGGGCCGAGGAGGAGGGCAAGTTTGAGGTGGAGGCTGAGGAGGAGGTGGCTTAGAGCTGTCTGTTAGCTGGTAAAGCGTGGAAGCGGTGTGAACTCTATTCATCCACAGTCTGCTCTGATAGCCCTGTCTCACTGTGTGCACTGCTGTCCTTGTCTTGACATCACATGCTGTACAGGCACCACCATTAAAGCATTTTCATAGTGAAAAAAAAAAAAAAATCCAGGGCAGGAAGCAAGAAGGGACCCTCTGCTGCCCTCTGGAGTCTGCAAAGGAGAAAGCCATCCCCCAGCAGGGGAACAGGAAGAGAAAACAGAGGGGCAGGCCAGAACCTTAGGGAGCCAGGCAGTAGGGGCAGGAGGCACACTGGGGAGCCCGGGGGCGCTGGGGAGGCAGAAATACAGAGATGCAGAACGTGTTCTCCATCATGTGACATTGCTTTGGAAATCTTTAAACGTATCCAAACACATGGCATCCCTGACAAAACACTTGGACAGAGCTTGCCCCTGGAACATGATACTCAACACTAACAAGGTAAAGGAGGAGAGGTGAATTCGGCCTCTGATAAATCGACAATCACAACGACATTTGCCAGTTTTGATGGCTGGATTTCAGTTTTACCAAAGATTTTCTTGTTTGTCTAAGATGCTAACACATCGGTAGCTTACACGTGGTGAGGAGAGGGGAGTTCTTTGCATCGTACTTGCAACTTTCTGTAATTTTGAGGTTGTTTTGAGAACTTAGAATGTTTTTGAATTTAGAATTTCATCTTAAAATTGCATATATCCTTTGATTCGGCAATTCCAATTTTAGGATTTTATCCTACAGACATATTGGTATAAGTACATACAAACAATAACAGGTACATCTGCACAATGATATTATGTCAGAAATATGTATGTCAAAATTAACAATTACAGTAATATTTATGGCAGAATTATTCAAAACAGCAAATAAAAATTAACTGTCATCACTAGAAGACTGGAAGGTAACTGTGGTCATTCATACAATGGGTAATAATCATGAAAATGGATGGAGCGGGTCTGCACCGACAGTGGCGGGTCTCCTGAACGCTCCACCCGTATTTATTCAGGGCAACCTCTGCTGAGCATCCTGTTACTGCCCCCGTCCTGCAGAGGGCACCACTGAGCTGAGCGGGGTGGAAACAAACCCAGGATCCTGCAGCGGGTGGACAAGCAGGTTTTCCAATTTTCTAACTCCCGCAGTTGGCTGCAGGCTGTGTGCACGCACACACACCACTGACTCGGAAAGAATTAGGGAATGGGGCTGGAAGTAGGCATAGAACCTGACGTTTGGGTCTTATCCTTATGTACCTTACCGTGTAGCTTTATCATGTATCACCATGCATCAGTCTTACACATTTTTTAAACCATCACTTCAAATAAATAAGCACTAAAGTATTACAAACACCTGCCTGTAAAGAACTTACAGTTCCAAGGCCAGCTTTAAGGGACCAGTCAGGTATATGGGAAGGAAATGCAGACCAGGACCGGATGCTGGGCTGCAGTCAGAGTCCCTGTCCTTCCTAGGCCCGGGGCCCCCTTGCCCCGGGACCCTCTTGCCCGGGCTCAGGCTCAGGGCCTCCAGGGGAGCGGCCTGTGGCTCCGCAAAGCTCTTTACCAGTTCGGGCGCGTGGCCGGGCCCCCCTTCTGCCGAACACATTGCAGTTCTGCTCGCCCCAGCTGCTCGTGTCTGCACACACGAAACCGAGCTGGTAACACAGCTCCTGGATGGAGGGCGAGGGAGGAAAAGGCCACCCCTCGGTGTCCAGGGCGCTCAGAAGGACAGCGGACCTGGCACCTGGACGCCGACCCTAACTCAGAAGCCAAGCCGCTGGCTCCAAGCACCACCTGCTTGCCAGCGCCCAGCAGCAGAGGCCACGCACGCGCAGCCCCGGGGCGTCTGGGTCGCGGCCTGGCCTGCAGGACCCCGGGCGCAAAGCCCACTCTGTTCGGTCCGAGGCTCTGGGCGAGGGCTTTGCTGAGCCCGTCTCCGTCCGCGAGGCGCAGGGACTGCGTCGCCCTGCAGAGTGAGAAGGGGCCCTGCGAGGTCCCCGGGCCGGGCGCGCTGGGCAGGCGGTCCCGGGGCGGGAGGAGCCGACGTGGCCACGCCTCGCCAGGCCGCCTCGCCCCCGGGCCGCAAGGTGCGCCGGGCCTTCCCCGCCTGACCGCCGGGCCGAGGAGCGCAGAGCTTCCCGTCCCCGTGCCTCCCGCGGGTCTGCTGCGCCCCAGGCTGACCGGGCCCGGGCGCCCCCCTGCCCACCAGGGTCAGCGCTGGGCAGGGAGCGTGCACAGCCCCGCCGCCCGACGCGCCCGGCCTCCCCTCTGCCCCGTCCCTCCCAGGACCGAAGAAACAGCGCCAAGGACGGCCCTGGGCAAACGCCCAACGTCCCCAGCAGAGAGGCCGGTGAGTGCGCCCCGAAAGGGAGCTGGGACCTGGGGTCTGCCGGGACCTGAGGCCAGGCCCGCAGAGGGGGCGGGGTCCGTGCAGCCCCGCGGGTGTCAGAACGCCCCTGCCACAGCCTCCAGGCCTCCGTGCTGGTGCTGGGGTCCCCAGCTCCCCCAAGGCCCACACCCCAGGCGTCTCCTGGACTCTGAGCAGATGGACCTGGAGCCCTGGAGCCCATTTGGGGCAAAAAGAGTGGTTTTCATCAGAAGCCCTAAGACTGGGGCAGGACCCCACGGCACAAGGCTGTCTGGGGAGACGTTCTCCTGGCCACCCCAATGATCTTGGGGCACAGAGCAGTGGGGATCCTGCACGGGAGGCGTCCCCGCCCTCTCCTGGGCCCCTAAAAGCCCAGGTGTGTTGGCATCGTCCTGTGTTTGCTGCCAGGCCGGGGCCCACTCCCCTGCTCCCCTGCTGTGGAGCCCTGGGGACAGGGGGAGGGTGTGGGCGTCCAGCCTCAGCACCTCATCCGAAAATGGGGACAGTGGCAGGCACCTCACAGGGTCGGCTGAGGACCTGGGACATTCCAGGCACACACAGGCGGAGCCCGAGGGCCTCAGGCAAGTGCACCTGATGCTGGCAGGGCCTGGGGAGGTCATGGCCCGATGCCTCCCCATCTGTGTGGCTGGGACAGCCTTGGTCCTCTGACCACCCAGTGCTTTTCAAAGGCTACTTCTGGAAGCCTTCTGGGGACCCCTTCCCCCCACTGTCAGGGCTCTCTTAATTCTAACTTCCTAGCATCAAGCTGGGCATCGAAAGAGCCATGGCACCAAAACATCATGCCCACTCAGATGGGGAGACAGCCCGAGCAGGGCAGGAGCCTCTCCAAGGTGCCCAGGCTGGCTCCCCAGTGCCCTGGGCTGGGCTTGCTGGAGAGACTGGAACTGAGTTCTAGAGGCAGCGCGGAACTTACATCTATGCATTTGTGAGGTCACCAGAAACCTCCAGAGTGGGGGACACAGAGGGGAGGACAGGGATGGGGGAGCCAGGCTGCAGGACACCCCTCCAGAGCTTCCAGGTAGTTCCAGGATCTTCCAGTTCACCTGTGGGAAAGTGAACAGACCTTCCGGGTGGAAATGTGCTCATTTTGCTGCTGACGAAGGCTGGAGGTGCCATGCCCACCCACAGCCATGGGCGCAGGCTGTGCCCAAGAAATAACCACCCAGGCAGCTCTGGGAGCAGCACTCAGGAGGCAGCCACAAGGGGTTAAAATGGAGAGTGCCAGGTGGCAGCTCTGCCACACCTCTGTCAGCAGGAACGTGGCCACACCACGCGCCCGGCGCCTGAGTGAGCAGGTGCCCTGCCATGGCTCGTGGGCATTTCGGGAGGATCCTGCCTTGCTCCCCAGTTCCTGTTGGCTTGGGTGGGTGACCGCTCGCAATGGCTGTTGCTCCAGGCTCCCAGGCTCCTTGGTTCCAAGCTGGCCCCCCCACCCAAGTCTCTGTCTAGGAAAAAAAAAATGAGATTTCCCTTCCACTTGGCCAAAATAGGAGCTCCGGTCTTCCATGCTGGGCTACCCCACTGACCACACCGGCCCCACGAGCTCCTTCTGCAGGGTCCTCCCCAAGGCCCCTCCCTCTCCATTAGAACCTCACACTGCTGGGGAGGGTGGATGTCTCAAAGATCTGAAGCAGGATTAAATCTGAGCAAGGGAGCACAAACTGAAAGTGCCTTCTGGCTCAGGGGCCTCGTGACTCGACCTTATCTGCCCAGAAGTGGATCAGGGAACAGTGCAGACTGATGGTGCCTGCTCTGACCCAGCACGCACCCAGGGGTGCCCTGCCCTCTGTGCTCCAGCACATCCCCTGTCCTGGCATCCTCCTTGGCTGCCATGGGTAGCAGGGCACCAGGTGCAGGCCCAGATCTTGGGGAACAGCAAAGTGGAGGCGACAGGAGTGCTGATTTGCCACGGCTGTGCATGGCCCAGGAGCTCCCCCTCCCCGTGCTGCTAGTGACCCGTGCTGGGCTGGCTTGTGGCCGGCAGAGGAGGCAGGCAGCAAGTCCCCAGATGCTAAGGACTCGGCTGATGCAGCTTAGATCTGCTTGATTTTAGATTACTTTCTGGAAATCATTTGTAAAAAGCTTAACCTCTGCTCTGCCTCTGCCCACTCGAAGAGGGGGAGGCAGTCACAGCAGGTGAAGAGCCACACTGGTCAGGGTCACCCACTCTCCACTCCCACACAGCCTCCAACGGAGCTGCAGAGACTTTGGGGAGCCTCTCTGTACCCCTGCTCTCTGAATCTCCTGCCCAAAAGGACCTGGCCTGGAGCTGAAGGTCGGCACCAGAGCCCCGCTTTTCAGGTAACTTCCAAGCCATGACTTAGCTGTGCTCAATGTGTGCGTGGTTTTCAGCTCTGAAATCCAGCATCCTTGACTCACTGAAACAAGCCCATGGGCTGGAGTGTAGCTCAGTGCAAGGGCACTTGCAGGTCATACCAAAGGCCCTGAGTTCGATCCCTGGCAGCACAAAACGAACCAACAAACAAAAACCCAGAGCCTAGTGAGCATGTTCCCTCTGCCTGGCTGTGACTGGAAGCTGCAAATGTGCTCTGCCGTGACCAGGCTTCCCCCTCTCCATGTGGGTCCTCTGCACATCTCGGCCATAGCTCTGGGGACCTCACCGCCAGATCCCTCCTCTGGCCCATGCTGGAGGTGGCCCGCACTGTGGGTGTTCAGACCCCTGCCTGCCTGGCAGGCTCCCTGGGCCCCCTTTTCTGGTTCCTGCTTCAGCTGTCTGCTTATGTGGCTGACACACTGAGTCCTTACAAGAAACTAGGATGGGGGCGGGGAGGGGACAGTGTCCTCTGCGTGCAGTGGCAGCATCCTGTGACCTTTCTCCCTGTCTGCTCACTGGCATCTGCCCACCCCTAGAAAGCCAGGCTCTCAGGAAGAGAAACGGGCTTTTCCTCCTGTTTCTGCATCTCTTCCTCACGCCCGGGATTGAAGTTTCTCACACCGCCACGGCCTGGACGCTGCTCCTATGTTGGGAGGAGAGAGAAGGCAGACTCCTCAGCTGAGGGTCACGCTGTTTGCCACTCTGAAAATGGAATTTCCATGAATGCCCTCCTTATGATACTTTTTTCAGAATTGATAAAAATGAATAAACCCCAGTCATCCATCCAATAAGAACTTTCTGTGCCAGTTGTTTAGAAACCAGATGCTGTGTGTTCTAGGGGAACTCCCAGCCTCGTCTGTTCCCTTGGAGAGCTTTCTTGTCCAAAGTCCAGACTCACCTGTAACCCAGGTGTGGTGGCCCACGCCTGTAATCCCAGCACTCAGAAGCTGAGGCAGGAGGATCACCATGAGTTTGAGGCCAGCCTCAGCTACATAGTGAGTTCGAGACCAGCCTGGACTACACAGACCCTTTCTCAAAAAGGAAAGGTGCCAGAGGTTGATTTGCAAAGTGAGAGGTGAATGGTATGGGAGAAACCAGCTCTGCAGGGCAGAACAAGAGAAAAGAAGAAGATAAAAGTGAGAATAAAAGTGCACCTTGCATGTGGGAAACGCAGCGTGGGCCATGGTGGGAGTCAGGTAGGAGGCTCCCCACGGCCTCTGGCCTTCTTTCATCCTGCTTCTGGTGGGAGCCTAAGAGGAGTCCCACCGGCGGGCCTGGGAATTATTTGGCGCTGTTCTGGGAGCTCGGAACTGCCAGGCCCTTCCCACTTCCCTGCTCATTTCAAGGGCTTTGCCACCCCTTTCCCCTACATCACTGGGATCACAGGCTGCACCTCCACACCCAGGTATTTTCCACCCATTTTCAGACAAAAAATGTTTTTGCAATAGTTTGGAGGACAGCCATGGAGCTCTGTGGGAATTTTCACTTCAATTAATATCTGCCTAGACAACGTCACTTTTCATAATTGACCTCTTGTGTGGCCAAATCAAAGTACACATCCGGCCTGGAGCAAGCTGTGCTCACATTTCTACCAGGAACACTTCCTCCTGCTCAGAACTCAGAAGCAAGAATGGGCCTTCCAGGTAGTGTAGAGGCTCCCTCAGAGAGCGCTCTGACAGGACTCTGTCCCGAGCACACAGGAAGTGCTTTCAGTCCCCAGGAAGACTCACTAAGCTCACTTATTACGGGCCAAAGCCGGCCTTCAGGTCCTTGTCCTCCAAACACAGTGGGCCCCGGAACCCACTGTGGCTGGGTGCCATGGCAGCATCCTCACTGAAAGTGTCAGGGACAGGGCCTTCGTCAGGACCGAGCACACCTTGGTGCTCCTGTGGCAAAGCACAACCTGGGACGGGGAAGGAACCGTGTCCCTCAGTGGAAAAGTCACTGTCCTCCATCTCGAAGGGGAAGGACAGGGGCTGAGCCTGTGTGGCCCCAGGTGGGAAGCCTCCCTTTTAGTGTGGGAATTCTCCATTGAGACGCCTTTAAACTCACCGAACTGCACAGGAGTTGTGCGCTGACACTGGTGTCCCAACAAGCACGTGTCCGCCTAGGAAACCTCGTGGGACCCGTGGCTTTCTGCTCGGCCTCTTACCTTGCGACATAGTAGGCGTGTGACCTCCTGCCCCTGTGACCTTGCAGGTGTGACCTGGGCAGCAGTCATGGAGAACAAACTGGACCTCTCCAAGCTCACAGACGAGGAGGCCCAGCACGTGTGGCAGGTGGTGCAGCGGGACTTCGCCCTCCGGACGCGGGAAGAGGAGAGGCTGGCGTGAGTCTGCGTGCGGCAGCCAGGGCGCCCCCGGGTGGGCAGAGGCTGGGTGTGGCTGAGGGGCATGGACGGGGGGTATGACCTGGAGAAGGGCTCTGCTTCTGGGCCTTCGTGTCCTCGCCATTAAAACGAGGGCCTCTGCCCATCCAGCTGGGCTTCAGTCCTCCCGAGGCCTTCCCTCACTTGGCTCAGCTTCCGGGGCACCCACCCAGACTGAGTGGTACCTGGCCCCTGCCCCCTTGAGGGGCTCCTGTCCTCCCAGCGTGACCACACGTGGGTGCCACCGCCCCTCAGCATCTTCTCCTGCCTCAGCCTCCTTCTGCCTCCCCCAACCTGGTGACTGTCACCCACCGAACCCTGTGAGCATCCCCTCTGAGCAGTGTGCGTGGGTTGGGTCAGCCCGTTGAGAGGAGGCTGTGGGAGGTGAGGAAAGTAGCCAAGCCCAAGCCTCCAAGAATGTGCCAAGCAAGTGCAAGGCCCTGAGTTCAATTCCCGGTACCAAAACAAGAAAAAAGAATGTGCCCAGCAGAAGGGCCACCAGGGCTGACGGAGAATGTCCAGGGTTAGGAGCAGAGCGATCCAGGGGCCAGGGGCAGAGGTGACGGTCAGAGAAGAAGGGGTGGGGGAGCTGGCCTCCCCCTGGGCCTCAGGGCAGGCAGCGGACTCTGGAGACGTGGTTGGACATGCTTGGAAGAAAGAGCAGAAAAGTTTGCCCATGGCCTGATGCAGGCTCTCAAGGGTGGGAGGAGCCAAGAGCAACCCCAAGGTCGTGGCCTGAGTACCACAAGGACGGCACTGAGGGCAGCCCTGTGGTCAGGAGTGGCCTTCTTAGTCACCCAGAGCCCTGTCGGCTCACATCGGGCCCACGTCCACACCAAGCATGTTGCACTGGGACCCGCGGGTGCTCAAAATACACGGTGAATGTTTGCGTTTTTTAAAATGTGTTACAGTAAGACACATTGCCACTAATCCCCCTCAGACTCTTCTCTCTCACTTCAAACACACTCATCCCATCATTCCTGCCGCTTTCTGAAGCAGTTCTGGGAGTCGTCTCTCGTGCCTTTATGAGGTGTGACCAGAAATACAGTGAATGCTGCTGCCGAGCAGAAAGGTAGCTCACAAAAACATGGCGCTGTGTCCTCGTCCACCTTAGTCACTGGCCCTGGCACCGAGTGACTTCTGGCTCCTCCCCAGGGTCATAAAGACCACACTGGGGACATGGACACAGCCATGGCAGCACAACGAAAGACACTCGTGGGACAGGACTTGCAGAGCTGCTGCAGAAAGAGGCAAGGATGGGATAAGGAATTCTTTGAGCGGGATTAATGGCAAAGCATCTTTTACTGTAATGAACCTTTTAAATTAAACATTGGCTGTATTTTTCCATCGCACCTTGTAAATGTGAGGAGAGGCAGTGTGCGGAGAGGAAGCTGAGGTCAAGAACACGGGAGCCAGGTGTCAGCACAGAGCGGGCCTCACTGGGCGGACGCAGCCCGGAACACAAGAGGACGCTGCAGAGCCCCTCATGGTGGGGTCGCAGGGGAGCTCCTGTGTTGCTCCTTGTTTCGTGTCTCGTCCGCTGTCCTGTTGCGGGTGTCGCTGAAGGTAGAGCTGCCTCTACCCTGGCTGCCTGTTTCTGAGGGCCTCCTGGCCCCGGAGCGCAGCCCTGGGGGTGTGGCCGCAGTCACAAGGCCGAGGCCGGCGGCAGGTGGGAGGCCAGCACAGGTGGGTCCAGTGCTGCTGGCGCAGGTGGGCAGGGCTGGCACTTGGAAAGAGCGGGACTGAAACCAGCGGAGAATAAAGACCTTTTGCGTTTCTGGAGCCTCACATTGGCACTGCGGGGCCAGCTGGCTCACAGGCCAGGCGCCCAGTCTGAACTGGGATGAGCTGTCAGACAATGAATCCCCTCTCCCTCATCTCTTATCAGTGTCACGCTGCGTGTTTAGCCAGTGTCAACACAAAGGTCACCGCGTGTGGCTGCCACCACCCCACTCTCAGGCCCATCTCTGTTTCTCCTGGGCTCCTCTCCCAGGTCCTCATTCCTGATTCCTGATCCCTGAAGCAGCTGAGGCTGGGTGAGGCCCTCAGTTCCTTCATGGACCCCACTCGAATAGCTGTAGCAAATTCAGCAGTTCAGGAAGTGCCCGGCTTGTTTGTGATGGCTTTGACACATTCCCAAAAGGACACCCACTGGGTGGCCTGGCTTGCAGAGCCCACCGAGGCTGTGGACAGAAGAAAGTGCGTGCGGGGAGCATTGTAAAGCCAGGTTTGCTAAGAAACAAGCCACTCGTCACCTGGAGAAAACGCCCCTATTGGCAATGCTGGCGGGTTTCTGCCGTCCGTTCAGCCCTAGGTCAACCCGAATCTCCCCCTGGAGTCCCTCATTCCTGTCACTGGGGAGATAAAAATGTTGTTATTGCTAATGTCATCAAACACAAAGTCGTGCCAAAGTAATCCTTGGAGGGGACACATGGGAGCAGCCCCAGCCTGCGAGCCCTGCCCTCCTCAGAAGAGCCTGGAACCATGGAGCCTTAGCCCGGATGCCGAGAGCCTGCATGGTCACTTGGGTGAGGCTTGCTTGGTGTCCAGCTTGCTCGGTGTCATGCTTATCTCAAGTCCTGTCAGCAGCTACTTCCTGCACGGTGGGGCAGCGCTAGGTTGTGGCTGTGGCAGAAATGATTGCACCCTAAGCCCAGGAGGAAGGAGCAGACGGTCATCGCAGGGCGTGGGTGAGTCATGCCTCGGGCTCCACAGGGCACAGCCCGTAAGCCAAATATCAGGCTGCTAACCTTCCCAGAAAGGCAAATAGGTGGTGGCATGGAGTCTGATCTCTGCAAACAGCCGGGAATTCCCGAGACGATCAGTGAAAGATCTCTCAGTGACAGACATGGGCGGCCGAGGCTCAGGGGAGAATGGCAAGAAGAGGAACTTGGAAGCCCCTCAGCTGGGCCACTTGGCACACACACGGGCAACTCCAGGCTGAAGAAACAAGGTGAAAACAGGAAATCGGCTCCTGCTCAGGGCCTGAAGGTTGACTGTTGTCCAAGATCCTGACAGGGGTCTCTGGAGCCCTCGCCTCTGGGCCCTGTCACTCGGGCGTCACCACCTTCTTCCTCCACGTCATTTCCGTCACCGCATTGGCCATTCCCCCAGGAGGACCTCCAGGCGCAGCAGCACATTCCTCTCCCTCATCATCATTCCTGAGACAGATCCATGTCACCAGGACTGGGATCATGGACTTGCTCCTTGTCACTGTGAATCCCTTCCCCTCCTTCCCCAGTTGTCCCCTGGGAAACCCTGGTTTCCTCGGTTGCCATGATGTCTGTCATCTAGGTCCTCCTTGGACTCTCTCTTCAGTCATCAGGAGCACATCCTGCAGCTGCTTTCTCAGGAGTGTCTTGGGGTGTACATTTGGTATCTGAGAACGTGCCACTTGGCTGTGGGTAAAACCCCAGCTCCCACGCTCCCTGCAGGATCCCAGGAACGTTGCTCCCCAGGGTGGACAGCACGATGCCATGCCACCACCCCTGAGACACATGACCGTGCCCCAGTGCCAAGAGTCTGGCAACGTTTTAGGCTCTGGCAAAGGAGAATGAAGGTTGCGGGTAGCATCGGGGCTGCTGGTAAGCTGAGCTGGACCTGGGGAATTGCCCTGAATCTTCTGCGTGGGCCCAGTGCATGGCAGGAGCCTTATAAATGGGAGGCAGAGGGAAGCAGGATAGAAAGAGGTCAGACTGAGCCCTGCCAGAAGACAGCACCTGGCCAGCTTTGGGGATAGAGGTCCCTTCGGAGACTGGGACAGGCCCGGGACTGGCTCTCCCCAGCCCGCCACACCTTCATTTCAGCTCCAAAGCCCCTGGCTCAGACACGGGCATCCAGCCCTGCAGTCTGGTCCCCAGAACTGTAAGATGCAGCACCTCCGCCAAGTCATGGTTCAGAGTTCAAGGCCTCAGTCATTCGAGAATTTTTCCTTAGAACCTAGTAATTGAGGAAACCCCTGACACTTGGGGGAAACCGCAAAGATCCTCCGCAATTGTTTTTTTGGCGGAAGGTTAGCAAGTAGCCAATCCGAGAGCACTATTCAGTTCTCCTTGCTGCTGATTGGCTGCTGCCCGGTGCCATCTCCATGTAACCGGCTGCATGCTCTGGGTTTTGTTCTCTTAAAGCCTCAAGGTCCCTAAGGTGCCGCCAAAACGCCCTGCACCTTCTCAGGCTTTATTAATACAGAATTTATTACATTAAATCACCTAACTGCAGGAGACATTACATATTTAGGGCTTAAACGATAAAAATAGGCATTGATAGGCATTTTTGTGACCCTATCTGAAACTTGCAGTTTTTGACAGTTCTTGGGTGCTCTCGGAATGTGAACCCCCCCCCCCAAATTTCAGGGATCCATTGTCGTTGTTTTGGGCCCAGAATGTGTGAAGTCTTGTCTGGCGGTGCAGGATGCGAATCCACTGCTCATCACTTCTGGCTTGGCCTTCTGCAGAGGGGGCGACTGCTCCTCACCACAGCAGCCGGTTCTGCCCACCCAGCGTCCAGCAACACCTTCATGTGGGGGCTCCCACTCTCTGTGGCTGCTGTTCTCAGGCTGGGAGCATCTTCATGCCTCCCTGGCATGATCCCTGCTTGTGTGGCACAGCCGGAAACTCACGTCCCACCCAGCTGTGCCAGACGTGCAGGCCTCTTGCTTCCTGCCTGACTCGGGTCTCCCATCACAGCTCCCGACGTGGTGTCCCACGGTGACCCAAGATCACTTACTCCATGCCCCTGGGGCCCCACTGCCCAGGACCTACTTACCCCTGGGGGTTCGCTCTCCTCTCTGTTGCCACCACTGCGTTCCTTTCTCTGCACCCTGAAGGGAAAAGCAAACTGAATTCAAAACCAGCAGTTCTCAAGCCATTAAGCCTCAGGTTCCCTTTCCATTGTTAAATTACCAAGAACCCCCAACAGTGTCATGTATGTGCATTACATCTATCAATATGCACCACATTAGAACTTAAAATGAGGAGTTTTATCTATTCATTCACTTAAAAATAACAGCAGTAAGCCACTTCCATATTAACAGAAACATCATTTTTATGAAAAATAACTATTTTTCTGAAACAAAAGCATGACTGAGAAGAGTGGCTTTGATCTACATTTTCAAGACCCCCTTCAACATCTGGCATAGCAGGACACAGAAGAATTCCAGCTTGCTCTGCATGCGGTGTGCTTATGAACAAAGCGTTTGAAGAAAATCTAGCCTAATACACATCTGTGGCTGGGCAATGGAGGAGTAGAGCCTTTTTCCAGATGATTATGGACACTATGTTTCATTACTACTTGAAAACCCAGCACTTGGAAGTTTCCTCAAGGTTAGTTGTGATGTGGACTCAAATATCGCAGACCTTTGCCTGCTGTTACTTTGACTCACTGGCCTGTCTTGCACTTGGAGTGAATCTCCTACCCGTGTGTGATTTTTGTGACACTGCACACTGTCATTTAACAAACACTGTCTCTCTGAGTAATGCAGGTCCCCGAATTAACGTACCTTATTATGCATGACAAAGGGAAACCACAGAACTCACTCCAGGTTGGAAACTGTCAAGCTCAGAGACAAAGACATGAGTTTTCCAACACGCTACTTTGTGATTGAAACTTTTGGTTTTGTCAGTGGCAATAAATGCTCTGGTTCTTTTCCTCGAAGTGGCAGGCTCATTTTGATCATTTTGGAGAAAGTAAGTAACTGCCACACAGCCCAGTCAGAATAGTTTAACTCTCAGTTCTTCACCCAAGTGAAAATGGTATTTTGTAATAAAAGTTCCTAGTTCAAGTCAGCATGCAGACAACTAACTGACCAGTTCTCACATCAAAACCTCCACATTTGTATTTCAATATTCAGTAGAGAGGCTGTATGTCCTCTTTCTGCAGAATACTAAAAAGGTATGCACTCAGGGGTCAAGATTCAAAAGGAGTGAGAACTTTTACTGCTTCATCAACGCTGAATTTAGGTGAAACGCTGTTTTTCTTTTCTTTTGTGGGGCAAAGTACAATGGCTGCTAGTCCGGTTGGTACCACTGCCTTGAGCTGTGAAAAAACCTTAGCAGCTTTGATTACCATTGCTTGTGCATCTTTGGTGCAGGCATCTAAGACAAAAAAAGAAAAGTAAATGATGTCTTAATGCTATTGACATAGCTTTGGCCCTATAAATCTTCCTAAAGGAACTTAGGAGCCTCCAGAGCCCGCAGACCACATGCTGAGAACCACTGTTCTGAACCACTGGATTTAATATTCCCAGTAGGAACTCTGCTCGTGCTGCCCTCCACTGTCACCTAGCGCTCCTTGCCATCTTTATTCAGCCAGCACTCCGCGCTCCATCTGCACAGCCTGTGGTCTTTCTGTCTCAGCCTGGCTGCTTCCTTCCCCTCCCTCCTCAAGACCCCGCCTTCTCACACCCCATTAAGCACAGTAGGCCACTTGCTTCAGGACTCCTGTTTCTGATGGTGAATCCCATTCTGGAAATCTCTTCCTGGAGGAGACCCTGACTTGTCGCTTTTTCCTGCTGATGCTTGTAAGGTCGGGACGTCTGGTTGACCTGGTGTGTGGGGTAAGAGCAGCCCGTGAGTGGCTCTGTCCCACCCTCTGCAGCCCCAGCTTCGGGTATGTGTCCAGCAGCCAGCAAGAGTTCCCTGGCCTCCAACAAGGGTCTTCTCTGCTTCCCTTCCAGCTCTCTAGCTATGAAGAAGGAACTTACGTTTTGTTTTGTTTGCGGGGGGATTGTTTTTGGTTTTGGTTTTGTTGAAGCAGGGTCTCACTATGTAGTTCAGCCTAGTCTTGAACTCACAATGTAGCCCAGACTGACCTCAAATTCATGGCAATCCTCCTGCCTCAGCCTCCCAAGTGCTGGGATTACAGGTGTGTGCCTCCATGCCCAGCCAGGAAGTTACATTTTAAAAAACCGGAAGGACAGTACAGATTCAGCACCCAAAATACAGTGGCTGCCCAGCTCCTCAGGGCCCCTCTGGAGCCCTCCTCTTACTAAGGAGAAGTTAATAGCTGGGCACAGCGCACCTCAAATGTCTCTTCTTCCTTCCTGCCTGGTCCCCCACCTCATTCCCCTGCTTTAGTTCTGTCTGGGTAGACAAGGAGGGGGAGCTGATGGGGAGAAGGCTGGATAAGCCCTCCCGGCCTAGGATGACCTCCAGGTTCCCCGGCAGATGCAGATGTGGCAAGGGTAGGAATACCCTTCCGTCACCGCTCCAGGGGCCTCATGGCTCTCTCTGAGGCAAAGACTGCCCGACTGACACAGCTTTGTCTACTCCAAGCAGAGGTGACAATGGTCCTTCTAGATTCCTGCAGCCATTTGCCCATCTCTTCTTAGTTTCACAGCTGTCACAAGAGTCCTATTCTGAGTCTTCGTGAGGATAGTCCTCCCTCATCCTGAGAAGATGTCCGAGACCCCGTGAGTGCCAGACACTGCGGGTCGTGCTGAACTTGTATAAGGGCTGCTTTCCTCACAGGCACACACAGTGATAAAGCTTAATTTAAACTAGGCATGATGACAGGCGAACTGCATAATGGATAATAAAACAGGATAATTATAAAAATACATTGTATTAAAATTTCTGTGTGGACCGGGGATTTAGCTCAGTGGTTGCTCTGCCTGACTCACAAGCGAAGGGTCCTAAGTTCGATCGCTGGTACCAAAAAAAAACTTCTTTGAATAGAGTGTCTGTATCCCCCTTTCTCTCTTTCAAAATACATTCCCATCCTGTGCTTTGCACTGTCCCTCGAGTGGGTGAGGGAATGAATAATGGGAGGGAGGAATTGGTGACATGCACCGCATCACTGTGAACTAGTGGCAGCCTCCTGACCCCTCTCCCCTGGCCACCCTCTGAGGCGTCCCCTGAACACTGAGAACCTCAGAGCTCTCAGAAGACAGTGGCACCTGTGTCTCATCCTTTATTGTCATGATAAATGGATTAATTTTATCTCATCTAAAACTAAAAATATTATGCTTGGCAGTCATTCTTCGACATTCAGAACAGAAAGGCGCGTTCACCACTCTCCGGGCTGTGTTGCCCTTGGCAGAGCCACCAGGAAGCTGTGTTTGAAACTCCGCGGTCTCCAGCTATGGCCTGCAGGACTTCTGGGTGCTGGGTTACTCTTGCCCTGGAGCTTCGCCACGCTCCGAAGGACAAGCCTGAGGCCTACTGGGGCCTCCCCCATGGTGGGAGAGACCCCAAACAGCACCTGCCTTTGCCTCAGGACTCGAGCCCTGTGAGGGAGGGCACAGCACCTGGCATCCAAACCACTGGGCTGGTTGTAGAAGTCACAGAGATGCGTAAATGCAGTCATGTCTATGAAAATCATGTTTCTGTTCCTATCAAATCGCACCTGATGGGGCCCCACCAATCAGGTCTTCCCATAGGGCGAGGTGAGGGTGTGCAGTCAGCACTGTGGGATGCCATGGCCGCTTCCGCAGACTTGGGCTCATCTTCTACACACAAGAGAATTAGCGGGTATGTGTGTGTGCAAAAATAAGACTTCCAGTCTATTTCCCATTTCTGTACCTCCACAGCCAGCTGAAGGGTAAGATTAAGAAGGAAAGCTCCAAGCGGGAGCTGCTCTCTGACACGGCCCACCTGAATGAGACCCACTGTGCCCGCTGCCTGCAGCCCTTCCGGCTCCTGGTGAACAGCAAGAGGCAGTGCCTGGACTGCGGCCTCTTCACCTGCAAATGCTGCAGCCACGCCCACCCGGAGGCACAGGGCTGGCTGTGCGACCCCTGCCACCTGGCCAGGTGAGCCACAGCCCAAAGTCAAGCCAGCCTGCAGGGCCCGGAGCCCGGCGTACCCCTTTCATGGGGCTCGCTGCAGAAGGGGCCCGTGGGGTGCATGGCGCTTGCACACACCTGTGCAGCACACGGCCGCGCCACAGTCTGGGCCCATATCCCTCCCGCAGGGTGGTGAAGATCGGCTCTCTGGAGTGGTACCACCAGCACGTGAGAGCCCGCTTCAGGCGCTTCGGGAGCGCCAAGGTGGTGCGGTCGCTGTGTAGACGGCTGCAGGGCAGAGGTGAGGAGAGGGCCCGGCGTGCACTTTCATTCCTGGGCTGTGGTAACATTGCCCGAGAAAGCAGCTTGCTTTGGGGAGAGAGTCAGACAGACAGACAGACACATGGACCAAATTGCTTTCTGGGAGAAGGGCAAAGCTTGGTATCCTGCCACCTGCTTCCACCTCCTGGGAAGTCCTGCATGCTGTGAACATCCCCACCATGTAAAACTGTGTTTTTCCAGAGCTTTATAGCAAATGGAGAACACACAGCCAGGTTCCTCAACTCTGGAAGGTCCTGCATGTATGTTAATATTACACTTTCCCGGGCCGGGGATTTAGCTCAGTGGTTTCGCTGCCTGCTGCGCAAGCACAAGGACATGAATTCGATCTCCAACACCAAAAGAAAAAAGTACAAATGTTACACTTTCCCTAGGCCCAGCTTCCCTGGCCGTCTGGTTTGGGGCCCACACATCCCACATGTTCTTAGAGAAATCTATCGGAATTCAGTCGTTTGCTGTAGTGTTTCGAATGCAAGTCTTTATTTCACCATGCACTTGAGCTACATGGCATGTTCTCACCGCCTCCTTTAACATATTTGGAGAGGAAACCACAGGGGGAGGGCTAGGGGTGTAGGGTTTGAACCTGAGGGGGAATTGAACAGTTCAGGGGCACCTGAGTCCTAGGCCTCTCCCTCCTTGACCCTGCCAAGCATTCATTCAGGCCGGGCAGCCCGCCAGGCCTGGCGTGTGGGTCCCAGCTTCCTGGATCTCATCTGCAGGCCCACAGTCCCAGGGTGCCCAGGGCACAGCTTCCAGGCTGGGGCGTCCTCAGTGCCCCACCCGGGTCTCCTCAGCGCTCCCTTTGGCCTGGTACCTTACTCGAGCCTGTCCCTAAAGCCCAGTGGGCAGGAGGAGCAGGAGTTGGCCACTGCTGGCCCTCAGGGCATCGGAGCCCAGTCCAGGCTGGCGCAGGTGTGGCCAAGGCAGAGACGACAGGAGGACAGAGGCCCTGCCTGTGACTGCTCTTAGCGCCTGTGGCCGCAGGGGTGGGGCCGGATTGGGGGCTGAGATCAACCCTCCAGACGGGGAGGTTGTTACCACACTGCACGGCGGAAGCTCTCCCCCGTCTTGATGCTGCTGCTCAAGCTGGTGCCGCTCCGCCCCGCTGAGCCGGGCCCGCACGGGGGAATACAGCCCCACAGAGACCCGAGGACCTGGCCTTACCCTGGGCGAGGCTGACTGCCGGGGTACCGGGCTCAGGAAGCTGGATGCACGAGGTCGCCGCCAACCTGCGGGTTTCAGAAATGTCACCGCTGAGCGCCAGCAGGTGGCGCTGCTGGGCAACAGAAAACAAAACAGGACCTCGCTGTCCTCCAGCCGCGTTCCCAGCAGCCCCTTGCGCCCCGGAAGTGGGTCTGGGACCACCGCGCACACCCCCTGCCCCCCCTGGGCTGTAAGGCCCTGGGCTGCGTTCTCCCTGGCTGGGCCCTGGACAAATCAGCCCAGGGTGCAAGGATAGAGGAAGGGAAACTGGGAAAATAACGCCTGAAAAAAAACAGGGTTCAACGTTTAGTGCTGGGCGGTGCACACCTGTAATCCCAGCACTCAGGGAGGCTGAGGCAGGAGGATTTTAAATTCAAGCCCCGCATAGGCAACTTAGCGAGCTACATTAAAAAAATTTTTTAAGGTTGGGGAAGGGGCTCAGCACAAAGGCCCTGGCTTCAGTGCCTAGTTCAAGAAAAAAGTATTAATTTTTTTTAAAGATTAGAATCCACATTTTGAAACCTGACTGTACCCGGTGGGCAGCTGCTGGGGCCTTCCGACCTCAGGGTGGGCTGTGCTTCTTGGGCCTGGATTAGCAGGGCACCGAGGCCGTCTGCTGCAGTGGCTCCTGCTGGGCTCTCCTCCATCTCAAGTGAGGCCCTGAAACCTGTGTGGTGGCAGGAATGTGGAAAATCCTTTGGACTCTTGTAGCATGACTTGTCAGGTGGATGCATGGTAAGCATGGCCTGAACCCCGTCCCAGGGTGGGGAGAACTCAGAAGCTGCCCTCCCTCCCACAGCAGAGCCTGTCTAGGGGTCTCCCCATGGTGGGCTGGCCTGAGCTTCTGTTGGTCTGCACCCTGGCAGTCATCAGGCACCCGCTGGGTCCTAGGACCACGCCGGCCAGGCCAACCCTGGCAGCCGGGCCCCTGGAGCCTAAGACTCTAGCAAAAGCCCAGCCAGGCCTCATGCCGTCTGTCCTCCCGCACCAGCCCCATGGAGCCACAGCCACTCAGGGCCACAGAGGCAGAGCAAGCGACAGCACTTCGGGCCGAGCCACAGCACCAGGCAGGTTGGAGCGGAGCACAGCGACTGTGAGAGTTCTCACAGAGCTGCAGCTGTTCCACGGGTCGTGTTTCCCTCTCTCTCTGTAGTGAATAGAAAACCAGGCCAGGGGGCTGATTTCCCTCCTGAGGTCACCTAGGGCTGGGCAGCAGCCTGGGGCCCTGAACCCCAGGCTTTTCTTGGTGTGAGGAGGATCGGGGTGTGCAGCACCTGGGGTTGGATGACGGGGCCCGTGGGGTCATCAATGGCCCAGCACTGTCCCTGAACACCTGGGGAGGAGGGTATGGGTGAGGCAGCCCTGCTGTCCCCACAGGGACATCAGTGTGGACACCTGTGCCCATGGGACTGAAAGCCACCGGGAGGAGCTTCCTGCAGAAGCCCCAGGGCTGGGAGAGCAGGCGGGGAGCGTGGGAAGCGGGGCCGCACTCGATCCATCTCCTGTCAGGAACCGGCTGTCGTGGGGTTACTGAGGCAGCAGAGATGGGAACTATAGGAAGCAGCCGTGCCCACCCCAGGACTGGGGGCCACAGGCAGAGACCGTGACTGAGAGGAACAGAGTCTGGAGGAGGCCACCCAGGGTCGGGACCCGGCAGCCATGGGTCAGATGCCGGGGGCCGGGACAGGAAGTCAGGGTGCCAGCCCTGGGCGGGGCAGCTTCTCCTCCCTTTCTCCGCTCGAACCTGGTGCAGCAGCAGCAGCGAGCCAGGTGGGGTATGTGCCGGACTGGTCCTGCCGGCAGTGTGGGGCATCTGTGTCAGCCGCACAGCTGGGACCCCATATGCTGTCCCGTGTCCCTCTGCACCTGAGCCCTGCAGGGCACCAAACTGCAGCTGTTCTGGGGCAGACAACAGGACGTGGGCATCTGTGGGCAGCAAAACCTGGCAGGGGCCCAAGGCCCTGTGTACTGTGAGTCTGTTGTGCCCAGATTTCGAGGTCCCCAAAGACCACCAAGGAGCCAATTCCGATGTAAACACATTGGGGTCATTTATTCAAGCTCGAGCAGGGACTCCCGACCGTCACCGCCGCAGCGGGTCAAGATTGAGAGCCTCGACTCCAAGTCAGCAGGGGTTTTTATAGTAGTTACAGCAAGGTTCTAGATTGGCAATTAAACCTGATTGGTTGTGCCTTGCACAGCCAAGCTGCCAACGGTTACACCTGGGACACTGGGGTAGCTGTTGCCAGGGGACGGCTGAACACTTATCACAAGCAGGTGGGCGAAGTACATCTTGTGGTTTTAGGTCTTACAAGTCCAGTTGCTCCCTCCACAGCCCAGAGACCAGCAGGCATGTGAGCCCCAGCCAGTCAGCTCTCAAACCCCAAGACATACTGGGGGTCACTTTCTGCAGGGAGCTAAACGGAGCACAGGCAGTGTGGACAGGAGAGAGGAGCTCAGGGACCTCCTGGGGAGCCTGGGTGCCGAGGGTGGGGGTCAGCACCCGAGCAGAGGAGGGACGGGTGCCAGGGCTGAGCTCCTGGCCCTGCTAGCTGGGGCCTGCTATGGGCAGGTGACACACACTGTCAGGAAGGAGTCTGCTTGAAAAAGCCCGATGTGGCTCCCGGCCCCATTCCCCACACGGCCAGCATCTTCAGGCAGACCAGGAAGTGGCCAGTGAATGTGGCTGACGCCTTCAGACATGGCCAGAGCTGTTGGCAGAGTTGATGCAGTCCTAGTCTTGTCCTCTGATGCTGGCCAGCTCCAACTGGTCTTAGCCAGCACAGGTCTTAGTGAGCACAGGTCTTAGGCCAGCAGAGGGCCTTGCCTGGACCTTCCCCAGCAGATGTGCAGATTGATGAGGTGGGATGGGTGGATGGATAAGTGTATCACCAGATGGAGTCCTAAGAGGTTCCCCGCAAAGAGGAGATGGGGACTCACCTTGCTCGTGGAGTAGGTTTGTTGACTCTCATCACAGAAAAGCATTTCAGGATGGATCGGTGAGCGGCGTGGGCAGGTTTATTAGGCAGAGTTGGAAAGTAAGGGCTTCACCTGGAGAGCTAAAGGGGCACCGCTCTGATGGGGTGGCCAGACTGTCGCGTTCACTAGCTGCTGTGGGCTAGGGTCATGATGCTGACATGACCTCAGTTCTGGTCTGCAGGATGGCTCTGGAAGAACTTCTTGTCACCCGAGGAGGCAATTCGGTCTCCAGGACCTGATTGTTTCGGCCTGGGGCCATCTCAGTCTGGGGGAGGCTCTGCTAGAATCCAGGGTGGCCCTAGGTTTGGGGCAGTGACTCGCAACTTCTGGGCACTCACTGTAGTTGAACATTCCTACATATCTCTTATCTTGGTGTCCTTATTTTTGAAGGGGGGTGAGATGGTTTTATAAATCCAGGTCTGATGACATTGGGCAGACCCCTGAATGATTAGCACCCCTGCCTGCAGCACCAGCAAGGGTCTGACCCAGAGCCTCCATTGTATAATGCAGATGGATACAAGTGAGGGGCAAGCTTTGTCCTGCTTGTAGCTAACTGATGGCCTCTGTAGGCTCAAGTGAAGGCTTGATAATTTTTTTTTGGTACTGGGTATCGAACTCAGGACCTTGTGCTTGTGAGGCAGGCGGCAGCACCACTGAGCTAAATCCCCGGCCCTGGGTCACTAATTTTTAGCATAAACCACTCTTAAGTCCTGGAGGCCTCAGCAGAAAACACAAATCATGATTTTAACGAGTAACAGGTTAAGGGTCCGAGAGTTAGTCTGTCCTCTGTCCCTGTGATGACCTCTGACTGGGGGCGGGGCGGGGGGGACAGACAGACAAACGGATGGATCAGTGCATGAGTGTGTCGACAGGAGGAGGAAGGGACAAAGGCGGTGGGCGGGTGGGCAGGTGAGCACTGGGTGGATGGGTGGTGGGTGGGTGGATAGCAGAGAGGTGAAGAGAGGGAAGAGCCTGCTGGAGGAAGGGATGGGCAGTGGGCTGGGTGGATGGCAGGACAGAGCGATGCCCCCCACCCCGCCTCCCACCTCCCTGTCTCCTTGGTGGAGCTAAGCAGCGTCTGTCCTGTTGCAGGTGCTCCTGAGCTCAGCTCTGGAGAGAAGAGTGGAGACAGCGAGCCGACAGATGAGGATGGAGAGCTGGACACAGGGGTCCAGGCCCTACCCCTTGGCAGCAAAGTAAGCCCTGCCCTGGTGCCCCATGCCTCCCCTCCCCCTTCCCCAGGCATCTACTCTCCCCTGGGGGCTTCACCCGCCCCCAGCACCTCTGTGTCTCCCCCGCCCCTACAGGAAGCCAGGCTCCCATCTCCTGTAAGCCTCAGTGCTCTCTGTGGCTCCCCGCCCCCTCTCATGCCGGCCAGTCCCATGTAGGGCAGAGCCCTGAGCCCCAAGCAGGACTCCCATGGTCACCCAGGAGCCCCAGTCAGGCTGGGGGCTGGGCAGAGCCTGCTGGATGGCGTGGCCCACCTGGCTGGAGTCCCAGGCAGGGGTTGCCTAGGCATGGATGCCTGGGGCAGGCCAGGAGCTGCATGGCGCTGGGTCCACCACGGGGCAGAGCTGTGAGCTGAGGGCTCCTTGGGGAGGTTTCTGGCTGTGTCGCTCACCCACCGTGAACCTCATCTCTGTCTGTGTCGGTATCTGTTTTCTCGCCTTGGGTGGCAGAGAGCCAGGCAGCTTTGGACCCAGACCTCTGAGGGTGACAGACCTAGGAGACTCAGGTCTGCACAGCTGCGAGATGAGGACAGAGTCTTCTCTTCCACGAGAAAACTTGACCCAGGCCTGTGCCAGGCTCCCAGAATGCCACCCTGTGCCTGGAATAGTCCCTGTCTGGAATGAGTTTAGAGGACTGAAACACAGCAGTCGTAATGAGGAGGATTTAGAAGTCAACAAGCTCACCCAAGAGCCTGCCACACTGGGCAGCTAGCTGGCCCCTGACCCTGGAGCCAGCAAGCCCCATTAACCCAAAGTCCGGGGCCCCTCTGCCCCTGCCCCGGACCCCAGGCAGTGACCTGGGGCTCAGGACTTCTCTGGGGACAAAACTCTGATGGAGGAGGGCAGGAGGCAGCCCGAGCCCCCACCACCTCGGGGTTCACTAGGAGGTGGAGATGCCTGCAGAGGAGGCCACACCCACCGGGGGCAGGGGTCCTGGCCACCCCTGTCCCACTGACCCTGACTCCATGCTCCCTCATTTTTCCCGGCAAAGAAGAGACGCCTTCTCTCCTTCCACGATGCAGACTTCGAGGAGGACTCGGACAACTCCATGGAGGCCTGCAGTCACCCCCTGTGCCTGTCCTCGGTGTTGGGGGCCACGAACAGCCTGCAGGTGGGTGGCCCAGGAACAAGAGCAGCAGGTGCTGGGGCCCAGGTCACGGTGGCGCCCTGGGAAACAGCATCCAGTGGCCCTGCAGTTACAAGGCTCTTGGGGAACAGCCTCCCGAGGCAAGAGTCCCTGGAGAGACAGCAAAGCTGCAGGGTGGGGGCACCAGGCTGCAGGTGAGTCAGGGTGCAGACGCTCGCCGAGCCCCACAACCCAGGAAGACAGGTCAGGGAGGGCTGTCTTATTGCAGGGAGTCTCACACGTGGGTGCTGCGCCCGTAGAGCCGAGCAGGCGACTGGACTCCAGTCAGTCTGCTCCGAGCATGTGACCTCAGTGCCCCAGGAACCTTTTTTTTTTTTTTGCAGTACTGGGGATCGAACTCGGGACCCTATGCTTGCAAGGCAGGCACAGTGCCACTGAGCTAAATCCCCGACCCTCCCCAGGACCCTTTTAGAGGCTCTGTCCCCTCACCAGGAAGACCAGTGATCGCTTCTGCCTTCCGTGTTATTTTCAGGACAGAGGCTGTGCCCGGCCTGCGGGAGACACTGGGCAGGCAGTGAAGGAGCCAGGACAAGGCCTGGAAACAGCATCCAGCTTCACAGTGCCTCTCATCTCCACTCCCAGCATCCCCTGGGCTCAGGCAGTGCCAGCCAGAGCTGGGATGGACTGGGTTGGCCCATGGCCTGCAGCCCCCTGGTGGGAGGAGGACTCAAGGGTAGGAGCCCAGGAAGCAGCACCCAAGGAGCTTTGAGCCAAGGTCCTGCTCCCCCCGCCCCCCGCTGGTCAGGCCGTGAAGTTGCACTTCCTGTGCCCCACCCCTGGCCCTGCTGCGGCCTGTTACTTCCGGAAGCCCTCAGCACCTCCTTTCTTGGGGACAGTAGCACAATACAGAGACCCCTCTCCCAAAGGGGTCCAGATTGCAACCAAGAGAAACCCCACCCTGTCCATGCCCACTCTGGCCCTTCGGACATGCAAGGGTGGGTAAAATGAACACAGTGACGTCCTCAGGCAGGTGACACTGGAACCCAAGCTGAAACCCAGCCCTGCGTGGCCAGGCTGACTTCCCTGTGCTCAGTCCCTCCCAGGTGACCTCTGCTCAGCGGATGCTGCTTTTCAGGAGCCTGAGATCCTACAAGAGGAGGACGCCAGGGCCTCCGGGTGCCACCCCCGGCCATTTGAGTGGCCAGACAGCCTGTTGCCCTCAGGACAGGACGCCCTTGAGGAGCTCTGCCTGCCTGCAGACCTGGACAAGGCCCTGGGGACTGCCGCAGTGGCTGGTGGGTGCCCCCGCCGGGTCTGCCGGTCGGGCCCTTGGGGAGGGGCATGGAGCAGGCCCAGCAGCTGGGTCAGCAGGGCCCTTCCTTCAGCACGACTGTCCCACATGTACATCCGGGCAGCTCCCTGGGACTCCCAGAAATACATGCACAGAGCTGGAAGACACCCAGCCACGGTGCAGGGCAGGGCTGTGCAGATGTCCCCAGCATGGCCAGGTCACCGAGTGACCTTGCTGGCTGCAAATGACAGCTCCGCTACATCTGGGGCTGCTCTGGGGATCGAAGCAGCTGTCCTGTCAGAAGCCCAAGGCCTCTTGTCA
The DNA here is from genome assembly GCF_000247695.1 of Heterocephalus glaber. The sequence goes on from NW_004624847.1 coordinate 2,941,575, forward strand.
GGAGCCCAGGAAAATGAGCAGCTAAATTGGCTCTACTGAATTTTGCCAGTGTTGCTTCTAAATGAAATCCCGAATCGCTTCCCTCTCCTGACCCCAGGGAGCTCAGCCAATGGGTTCAGCAGTTCAGGCACCATTAAAGTCGAGCAAACAGATCTGGTGGCCGCAGCCTTCCCCGTGCTGTACGCCAGCTCCCTTGTCACTGTACGGGGACAGAGAGGTCGTGTTCCTCACGCTGGCTGGGATCCTGGGCAGGGGGCAAAGGCAGTGGTACCCATGCTGCAGGATGGGAAGGAGACGGGCAGCCATGCTCACTGTCGATGTGGAACAAACTGTTGCACACTTGGTGCTTCCACTACACATGTGTGTCGCCCCCCCCCCCCGGGATGGGGCGTGGCTGGGTCACCGTGTCCTCGGCCCAGTGCTGAGGAGTCAAGGGCAGGGAGGAGCTGCACCCTTCACCTCTGGAGGAGCCGTGCAGGGCCACCCTGTGAGGGTCGCCTGCATGTGCCCTTCCCTGCCACCTGTCTGCCTGTGGCTGTCTGTCCAGGCGCCGCTGTGCTAGTGATGGGTGAGAGGTGAGGGAGGCTCCCCAAAAGCGCCCGGGGAATACGCATCCCAAGCCACATTCGGGGTGCTCCTGCCAGGAAGTGTGCAAATCACAGGTCCCGGGACAAAGCACCGGCAGTGGCCAGGCCGATGCAGGGAGACTTCCCTAAGCTCCCTGTTCTGATGGGAAGGTCCGGCCCCTCTGCCCTCTGCACACGTGGAATTGGGCATCACTCGCAGTCCAGAATTTGGGGTTCCACTACCTTGGCTCTGCAAACACAGAGAGCTTGTCAATTCCTCTTTTGTCCTGAAGATCCAGCAGGGCTGTGGTTCTGACCCATTCTCGCTGTGGCTTCACCGTCTCAACCCAAAATACTAAATTAAATTCAAAGGAATTTAATTGTGGCTCTGCTTTCTTCGCTCTTTCATGGTCTTCACTGCATAAAACAAACCTGTGAGCTTTCGGCTTTTCAGGTCATTCAGACCTTCTCTGTCTCCACAGGGACAAGTGTCCACCAGCTCCCTGCGCAGTACCTGGCCAACGTGGACACCTCCGATGAGGACAGCATCCGGGCGCCCAGGGCGACCTCCCAGCATCCTGAGCAGAGGGGCCGGGCTGCACGCGTCAGCCAGGTAACGGTGGCTGGGAAGGGCTCGGTCTCTGGGCGGACCTGCTACCTTGGTCCTGTCATGGGGAGCCAGGTCCTGACGCAGCGAGGACCCGGCCCCTCACTTCCTACCTCAGTCTTAGTGCCCTTGAGGAAAGAATTCACTCAAGACCCACAGGCCATGCAGAAGTCCGGTAGATCTTACTGTAAAGTAGACGCAGCAAGAGTCCTGCCTGCAAGAGCAAGGGTAGAGAGTGCCACAGGGGTGTCTGCCCCAAGTGCGAGTTCACATACATGTTTACGCACCCAAGGTTACTCCTGGGGTCCTGGGCATCACAGGCCGTGCAGAGCCGAGCCCCGAGCTGACTGTGCAGCCCCTGCCCTCGCCGGCCTCCCCAGGGCTCGGGAGGAGGATGTGGTGTTCCACAGCGCAGTGTCGGGCTCCCCCACCCCAGGCCCACACGCAGCACATGGGCCGGGTGACAAAGGCCACCCACCTGGCACTCCCTGGGGAATCGCTCACTGCCCGCCGGCACTGATGGGCTTGGGGCTGGTCTGGGCTCCCAGGGCCACTTCAGGGTCAGGGACACTCTTGGATGACATTTCCAGCATCTGTCTTCTCCCCTCGAGGCGCAGGGTGCTGCAGAGATGGAGCTAATTGCCCTCCTGCTGATGCAGGTGTCCGGATGCTCTGCAGGGCCATTTCCCCCCGACACAAGGCAGCCAGAGGCGGCCTGCAGATGAGATGCCCCTGCCTGAGAGCATCGATCCCTGGGCCATCATCTGGGAGCTAATGGGCCGTGGTGACCCGAGGGCCTGGTGACTCAGGGAGAGGAAGCTGCCTGGGACCCAGAGTCACCCTGGCTCTCGGGGGCTCATGGCTTTGGCTGGTCCCGCATCCTGTCTGCTCATGCCTTCCTGTGCCCATCAGGCCGGCAGTGACCACCACGGGCCACAGTGATGGCAGCGTCATCCCTTCAGCTCTGCTTCCGGCCCTGCTGGCCCTGTCACCGCCCACCTTGCCAGCCTTTGCTGGGCGCTCCTGGGCCCTGGCCCTCAACCCTCCACACCTGGGGAACGTGGGGCCTTCCAGGTGTGGGAGCCAGCTGGGCCGCCAGCCGCCGTCCTCTCCGCCGTGACAGATCTCTGAGCTGCACAAGTGCCTGTCAGCACGCAGTAGCCATCCGCCGCTTGGAGAGACCTCTCTTGGCCCCCTCAGCCATACCTTGGCCCAGGGGCTAGGCAGGCAGAACAGCCCGCGGCCCTCAGAGTTTGAGGTGCCCACTCGGGCTCTGGGAAGAGTCAGTCAGTCTCCTGCTGGTCCCAGGAGTGAGCTCTGTGTGAGGTGCTGCCTGCCAGGAGGTCTCCCTGCACAGCCCCCTGTGTGCAGCCACCTCCGGTCCAACCACACCATGCCATGCATGGCCAGGTCGGTGGGGCCCTGGCTCTGCAGCCCCGGGGTCCAGACGACAGCGGGCAGGCGGCCTCTGTGCTGCAACAGTGGCTGCGTAACCAGCACCACCTCAGTCCTCGCGCTGTGCTGGGAGATCCGAGAGGCCCCTTAACTCCTAACGATCAGGGATCTTTTCGGGCTCTCAATGGAGCCCCCATGCGGTCATGGTCTGCCCGCCATGCCACCACACAGCAGAGAGCGGGCCCGGCGAGTGACCAGAGGGCCCGGACTCGATGCTAAAGCTGCCCCTCCGTCAGAACCATGCACCCCTCACCTCTCGGAGCCTGCACCCCGAGACTGCAGGGCCACACAGGAACTTCAGGCCATAGCCACGCACAGACCCGAGCCAGTGCAGCAGGTGTCAGTGTGTGCCCAGGTGTGCCCAGTGTGTGCACCTGCATCTGAGACGGACTGCAGTCGGCCGGGGTGCCGAGGGCTGGGGGCCCACCCCCAGCCGCAGACCGAGCACTGGGCACCCAGTTTGTGGATCTTCAGGCCCTGATCCCTGACAACCCTGCTGTTGACTAGGAGGCATGGCCTCCTGCCAGGGCCACCAGGCCCAGATCCTGGCTGCCGATACCTCGTTCACCAGGGACCGAAGTCCTGGGACCTGGGACACTGCTGCTTACGCCTGGAGCCCTGGCCACTGAGGACAGCTGGCCCTGCCGCCCCGTTGCCCATCACATGAGTGTGTTGTCAGGTGTTTAACATACATGTGCCTGCGTGTGCACTGTGTGAGGTGTGTGCCAAGGGGCGATCAAAATATACAGTGAGTGATTCCATTTTGAGAAACACATTACAGTAGAAGACACATCGCCATGAATCCCCCCACGATCCTCCCCCTTGCTTCAGACACACACCCCATCGTTCTCACCACTTTCTGAAGCAGCTCTGGATCCTCTTCCCTGAGTGTCCTCAGGAGCTGTGATCAAAACTATGGTGAATGTTGCTGCCGCACACCATCCAAGGAAAGGCAGCTCACAAAACATGGCACCGTGTCCTCATCCACCCTACTCACTGGCTCTGGGACCGTGTGACTCCTGGCTCTTCCTCAAAGTCAAAACGACCATGAAAGGTCAATATTTTGGGTCAATTCAGAGCATCGAGGCAGCCAGGACAGTGCAACTAAAGACTCTCATGAAAGAGGACTCCAGAGCTGCTCAGAAAGTGGTGAGGACGACGGGATGAGTATATTTAGAGTGAGGGGCAGGATTTTTTTTTTTTTTTTGGTACCAGGGATTGAACTCAGGTCCTTGTGCTTGCGAAGAAAGCAGCAAAACCACTGAGCTAAATCCCTGGCCCTAAGGGGCAGGATTTTGAGGGAGATTCATGCAAATGGGTCTTTTACAGTAATGATCTTTTAAAAATTAAACTTCTCTGTACCCCTCCCACCCATGGATGGGTGCGCGTCCGTGCTTGTGCAGCAGGGATGATGCCCCCCACAGGCCGCAGCCTCCGCCCACGTGCCCTTGGTGCCCTGCTTTCTCACAGACCCCTGGGTCGCTCTCGCCCATGTGATCTGACAGAGCTGCAATCATTGCGGAGTCAGAGGAATTTGAGGACCAGGTGCTGTGGCAGCTCTCTGCTGTGGTCTCAGGGCCTCTGGTTCTGACAGCAGAGCGTGCGGATCGTGGCCCGGGGGCCTCTCCACACCCGATCTAATTAGCCGCTGCCTGTGGCCTGTGAGGCCTGCTGCTCCGTCCTAATGGAAATTGAATGACTGTGAGCTGCTTCCTCTCGGCTGAGAGGGCTGGGCCGAGGAGGGATCGATCGATGCTGCCCATCGAAGCCTCCCAGGGAGAGGCTGGGCCCTCCTTGCAGGGCGCAGTGTGACGAGGTGACCCCCCCTGAAGGGGTGACAGGGATGAGTGCTGAGCTGGGGCAGCGCCCATGAGTCCGAACTGCCATGCAGGAGGCCGGGGGGAGGCCGGAGTGGACAGACAGACTGGCCTCCTGGCCACGTTGTTTGGTGGACCTGTGATTTTGCACCAGGCGGGAGGTGGCCAGGGACATGCAGCAGTGCCCTCCTCAGTGTCCAGGCAGGGAGCAAGGGGCAACCCATTGACAGCAGGGACCACCGTCAGGGTGTGGGGAAGCAGAGAGGATAAAGCCAGGTGGGTGACAGGGCCTCATGAGAGGGGAGGAGCCTCGCTGGTCGGACAGGCCATGGCCACTGTGTGCTTGGCCACAGGGAGCGGCCCCGTCTTGACCCAAGGTGGCCACAGCAGCAGCAGGCGGGACTGGCAGTAGGCAGGACAGCGAGTCCAGGGAGAACCCGGAGCCCAACCGTGATGCTCCGTCCATGGCCGTGGTGATTTCCGTCCCAAGATGGGAGCGGCAGAGAGCACCCAGAGCCCTGGGCCGTCGGCCCCCTGGTCTCAACTCGGGTCAGCACCCTCCTGCCAGGGCAGGGCCACAGGAAGGGCTCGGGGCCCGGCTCAGGGAGAGGGAGAACCGTGCCCGTCAGCTTCCACACGCGCAGGCTCAGGGTGGTGCTCGGCTCAGGGGGTTCAGACCCCAGCTGCGACATGGATGAACCTCGAGTGAAACCAGCCAGTCACAAAGGACAGGCACTGTTTGACCTCACTTATATGAGGCGCCCGGAGAAGTCAGAACCACAGAGACAGAAAGAAAATGGAGCCAAGTGCGCACCTGCGACAGTCCCAGCACTCTGGGAGGCTGAGGGAGGAAGATCGCAGGCTCCAGCCCAGCCTGGGCACCTTAGTGACGTGGTGAGACCCTGTCTCAAAATAAATTTAAAAAGGACTGGGGATGCAGCTCAGTGCGAAGACCCTGGGTTCAATGCTCAGTGCTGGAAAGAGAAGGAGATGGAGGAGGAGGAGGAGGAGGAGGAGGAGGAAGAAAAGGAGCAGAAGAAAGGCAGCTGCAGGAGCTGGGGGGGAGAGGGTTCCATGGAGACAGAGCCATGGGCCCTGGAGGAAGAGTCCGTGGCGGGTGGTGGCACACGTGGCGGGAATGTGGTTACATTGCTGAGCTGGGCACCTTACAGTGGTTCCCACGGTAAATTCTATGCATGTGTCCAGCCACAGTAAGAAAAAGAGAAGGTGTCTTAGTTACTTTTCTCATTGCTGAGACAAAATACCCAACGCCCAAAGTTACAGGGGAAGGGGTTTATTTAGCTCAGTGTGTAGAGGTTTCATTCCATATCAGCTGCCTCCAAGGCAGGGTGGCACATGGCAGAGGAGCATCACAGAGGAGAAACCATTCATGGTGCCCACACAGTAGCAAAAGCAACAAGGGACCTTAACAGTGTCTTTCTGCCCCTTTATCTTCTCCAGACTATGTAAGGCGGGCAGCATGCACACCCTTGAGCCTAGCACTGCACCATGAATCAATCACACACTCTAGATCCAGCCACCCCAGTAAAAGCCCTGTCTAAGACTTTGTGAGGCTTTGGGGACATCTAGACACAAACCATTACAGAAAGGAAGGCCACCAGAGTAAGGTGGGTCTGACCTGGCCATGGGTACTAGTGAGGTACTGGGCACTAGGTACTCGGTACTAGGGCCGGGCTCTGCAGTCTGGGGACTGGCTTGCAGAGAGGAGGAACCTGGGCTCCCGGGGGCCTGGGGTGCCAGGCTGGCTGTCCCTGCCTCTGAGCACCTCCTGTCACTGCAGCCCCCCACCCACGCTGGCGCACACACAGAGGCCGACCTGGAGGAAGAGAGCCTGAGGAGGAAGCTGCAGGCACTGACCAGCAGCCTCAGCGATGAAGGCTCCTCGTCCGAAGAGGAGGTGGCCAGGGACACAGCAGCTCGGGCGACCACAGAGGTGCGACCTTCACGTCCCCGTGGGGCTCAGCAGAGGGAGGAGCAGGGTGGATGGGCCCAGCCAGGCCTCCCCGGGCAGGCGCCCTGCAGGGGACACCAGGAACCTTGATGAGAGCCGAGCGGTGACAGGCATGGGGAGCAGCTCCCGCGCTCAGGGCGAAGGGTGGCCCCCCTGCTGTCCCCTGCTGTTTCCTGCTGGCCACCTTCGTCCTCTTCTTCTGTAGGTGTGCACAGCTGCAGGCCACATGGACGCCTGGGACAGCAGCCCTCCGGCCCCCGGGGTCCGCCCCGTGCCCAGCAGGACCACGGATGAGGCGCTGTCGGAGCTGGAGGGCAGAGTAGCCACATCAGCCTCCAAGGTGCAGCAGGCGGAGAGTGAGGTAGCCCCAGTGCAGGGCGGCTGGGTTCCAAAGACAGCGGGAGCGGTGGCCACCAGGACCAGGACGCCCTGGCTCACAGCCCAGCCTGCACTCCTCCTGCCGCTGCCCGCTGACCAGAGAGGGTGGGCTGGTCTGCAGCCTTGGGCCACGCGCTGAGCCCATGCGGCAGCAAGGCCCACACTGGACAGGCCCAGGGCCACCCTGGGAGCCGGCAGTGCTGCAGGCAGGAGTTTGGGTGAGGAATGGACGCACCAACGGCACGTGGGTCAAAGGCATGGACCCCAGGGTCAGCCAGGCCACGGGCACACTGTCCTCACGTGGAGCCCCACAGGGAGGACACCTGTCCCCAGACCCCAGGGACAGCCCGCACCCTGCCTTTGTCTCTCGTCTCTTCCCACCAGAGAGGCAGGCACGGAGCCCAGCACCACCCACGTCACAGGGAGTGAGGCAGCTGGTCTTTCAGTTTCTCGCTCCTTCCTGGAGCGTGGCAGGCACACGCAGGGTGCCAGAGACAGCTGTGAACATGCCAGACTGTGCCCAGACTGTGTGGGGCTTGTGGGAGGCAGTGGAGCACAAATGAAATTATTTCACCATGACACAGCTGTGAACGTGATAAGTGGACAGACCCCACAGTGCTGGGCGGGGCTGTTTACAGAAGCAAGGGGATGGGCACCTCAGTGACAAGCACAGCTAGGGAGTCTGGGCAGAGGACGTGGCGTGGCATGGCGTGTGCAAAGGCCCTGGGGTAATGTTGGGCTGGGCATGTTTAGGGCTCAACAATGCAAACCTGACAGGAGCATGGTAATGGGAAGGTGGAAGAGGCAGGTCCCAGAGGAGAGTGGCTGTCAGGCAGCCCCAGGATCACAAGAAGCCTGGGGTAGGGGCTGGGGTGTAGCTCAGTTGTAGAGCATGTTTAGCATGCACAAGGCCCTGGTTTTGATTCCCAGAACCACGAAAAAAAAGAAAAGTAAAATGAAAGCGAGCCACTGGAGGGGTCTGAATGGGAGAGGAGGTAACACCTTGTTTTTGTTTCCAGAAGCTGGTTCCAGGGGTGGTGGGTGGATGTACTGGTCAGCTCCCACTGCTGGACACAACACCCAATACTCATAATGTAAAGGAGGAGAGGCTTAATATGGCTCACAGTTTCAGGGAATTCAGTCCAAGGTCAGCTGGCTCAAGGCAGGAACATTGTGGTGGAAGGGCCTGGTGAGCAAAGATAGTTATTGACAGCAGGGAACAGGAGAGCAGCACCAGAGAGGAAGGAGTCAGGGAGAGATGCAGTGCCCAAGGTCTGCCTCCATGACCCACCAGACACAGCCAGAAGTCAGCTGCACTGCTCCCCATGGCTTCCAAGCCATCAGGCTGACACAGCCTAGCTTACCTGTGGCAGTAGAGGTTCGCAGGCCGGAATCAGCCCAGAGCTGCCCTCCTGCCGCCCCAGCTCTGTCCCCGACGAGAGCCACACTCCCTGACAGGACTCCAGGCATGCTCAGCCCTTCCCCGCTACCTAGGGTGGGGGGTCCCACAAGAGCACCCCAACCATAGAAGGAATGCAGGGGGAGCCCGGCCCCCTGGTTGAGGCCTCAGTCTCCAGGGGAAGCAGAGGCCAAACTGGTCCAAGGGCAGCTGCAGGACGTCAGAGTGACGTCTTTCTGCTGCTCTCCAGGTTTCTGACATCGAGTCCAGGATTGCAGCCCTCAGAGCTGCAGGGCTCACGGTGAAGCCCTCGGCAAGGCCTCGGAGGAAGTCAAACCTCCCGGTGAGTGGGGGACCAGAGCACCCCACAAGTCTGCACCCCGAGACCTCCCCGGAGCCTGTGGTGCTAAAGGCCCTGGGCCCTGGGCTAGTCCCTACCCCGAGAACCGGAAACGCACAACTGAAACCGCAGTCAGCAACCTGGCATACAGAACCCCACTGGGGACTTCACAAACTGCTGTCCTAAGACAAGTGTGGCCTGGACAGGGAGGCCTGGGGCCCAGACTTGCCCTCCAGCAGGGGCCTGGAGCCAGCACCGTCCCCCACTGAGCCCAGGACCCGGCTGGGGAGGAGAGGGGGGAGGAAGGAGGGGAGGCCCCTGGGGTTGCCAGGGAAACGCCGGGAGCACATCTCAGGTAAATGGCAGACCGTGCTCTGGTATAAGTGTATCCCCTGCAACTTTGGGGATGTGATTACACCAACCAATCATTATTGTTTGTCTGAAATGCAACATTAACTGGGTGTCCCATTTTTCAGTCTGCCAAGCTCATAGCCCTGGCCCCAGAACCCTGGAGGGGTGTGAGACGTTACTCCAGCATTCTGTGAATTTTTATTGTTGATTTTGTGTGTTGTTGTTGTGAAATATATACTGAGGATTGGATCCAGGGCCTCCTCAATGAGCTACATCTTAGCCATTGTTTGTTTTGGAGGTTTTTTGAGACAGGGTCTTGGCTAAGTCAGTAAACTGCTCAGGCTGGGCTCAAACTTTCAGTCACCCTGCCTCAGCCTCCCAGAGTGCTGGGATTATAGGCGTGTGCCACCACACCTGTCTTGCCCCAGCATTCCTCACCAGGTGATTACAGCTCCTGTCCACCCTGCGTCCAGCCAGCCCACCCCGACTCTCACCCTGTGCCTTTCCGTTTAACAAGACAGAGGCGACATACAGCCCCTTGCTTGTCTTCCAGATCTTCCTTCCTCGAGTGCTGGGGACTCTTGGCAGGAGTGTGGAGGATCAGAATGCAGACCCTGCGGAGGAGGGCAAGGTGTGCGCTGTCCCACCCACCACCAGAGGCCAGGCCAGGAGAAGGGTGACTTTGGAAGTGCGCACAGAGAAGACTTTGGGTCAAAGCATTTGTTGGGGATAATACCGTAGGGGAGTGGAGAAGGGTCACCAGAGGGCTCGCTCTAGTGAGGAACCCTGGGGACAGCACTCTGGAGTTACCTCGCTCAGGAACAGGGTGGTGGGGTCCTTGTACTGGCCAGCTTTCCTATCACTGGAACGAACTTCCTGACACCTGCAATTTAAAAAGAGGAGAAGAAGGCCAGGGATTTAGCTCAGTGGTTTTGCTGCCTGCTGTGCAAGCGCAAGGCCCTGAGTTTGATCCCCGGTACCAAAAAAAAAAAAAAGAGAAGAGGCTCATGGTGCGTATTTCATGGGGCCTGGAAGCAGAGCAGGGGAACAGTGGCAGAGAGGAAGAGACCAGGGACCAGACATAGAAATCACACCTCAGTGACACCTCCAGACACACCCGGAAGTGTGCTCCACCTAGGAGGCTCCCAGCCAATCAGGATGACGAGCTAAACCACCCCAGCCTTCACCCTCCTCCCCATCACCACGGGTCAGGGCCACGCCCGGACAGCCTGTGTTCCCGGGCACTTCCTGCCTGTGCAGTGGCCTGGGGACGTTGCTCTGCCTGAGGGACACAGGCACTGGCTGCTGACAGTGAAAATACTCAGGAGCCAGTGTGCAGGAAAACAGCCTGGGGGCGTGGAAGAGGAGGAGCTGGGGATTACCATGTAGGGGGGTTAGGAGCAGGATTGGGGTGCCAGGGCCCAGGCCCCGCTCATAGCCCGAAGCAATGGTGAGCGCCCCCCCTCCCGTGCGTGCGCATGCGCAGCGACTTCCCATTCTGGCCCCAGCCCCGGGCGGCTCCGCCCAGCCGATCCCGGTGCTATCCAGCGTCCTTCGCTCCACTAGAGTTCGCAGTGCTTGACCGGTGTCATGTGGGTTCGTCATGGCAGGGTCCCAGACAGGCCCAGGCCCTGACGTCCCGTCCATCCACTCCACTGGGCCATGTGCTCCGTGGGCCCCTGAAGCCACCTGCAGGGGTCGCCCGCAAAACAGGAGGGAAAAAGCCAGGCACAGTTCTGGGCCACTTGGGCCCTTTGGCCTTTGCCACGTCTGAAAACCCCAAACCGAGAATGGATTTTTTTTTCAGCACTGGGGATTGAACCTAGGGCCTCCACACTGAGCTGTGTCCCCAGCCTTTTCTAATTTTTTATTTTGAGACGGCGGAGGCTCCCCAAGTCGCGAAGTCCCCCATCACCGGGTACAGTGACGTGGACTCATCCCGCGTGAGCCTCCGTTGGCCCCTCTGTGAGATGGAACCGTGGGGAGTCCTGGTGCTCCCCGTGGCTGCTGGTCACCACCCCTCCTCTCTACAGTGGGAGAAGAGAGTCATTCTCAGCTCAGCATGCTGGTGCACGCCTGTGATCCCAGCCCTGCGGGAGGCTGAGGCAGGAGGATCGAAAGTTCTAACCCAACCTGTGCAATTTAGCAAGTTACTGAGAGACCCTGACTCAAAAAAATAAAAAGGGGCTGGGGGTGTAACTCAGTGCAAAGGCCCTAGGTTCAGTCCCCAGTGCTGCAAAAAATGAAAGAAAAAAAAAGAAGAAGCCTGAACTCAGCCCGCAGTGTTTCTGAACACTGATGACCGGGGGACGTTTTCTTTCTCCCAGGCAGCAGCCGAGCCCTGTCTTCCGAGGAGAAAGTACTCCCCCAAAGCTGACGGTAAGAGCCCTGCTCCATCCCCCGGGGGCTGGGAAGTCACTCGGGGTTGGGGGCAGTGGCCCATTGGGGTCTACAGAGTTCTCTGTGCTCTGTGGGACCCACCTCCTGCCCAGGCACTAATGAACACCCCAGCTCAGCCTGGGGCCCACACCTGTAATTCTAGCACTCAGGAGGCTGAGGCAGGAGGATTGCCACAAGTTCAAGGCCAGCCTGTGCTATGTAGTGAGTTCAAGGCTAGTCTGAGCTGCAAAGTGAGACCCTGTCTCAGAAAACAAAATCAAAAACAGAGCACGCCAGAGCCACTCTGGCCCCTTGGGCCTGGCATGGGGGCCCTGCACAGGAGCCTGTGGTCTGGGCCAACCGAGACCATCTGGGCCACCCCATGATCCGTGCCCTCCGGTATAAACTGTTCTGCTCACCACTCCTTCCCTGGGGCCAGCACAAGGTCACTTGTTCTCCTCGAGGTTCCGGTGGTGACAAGGACAGCAGCTTTGCCCCATGCCCCTGACCCTGTGGCCATATGCGCATTGGCTCCCTCTGTATCCCTGCCCAGCTCCGCCGCGGGACCAGGCAGGTCCCCACGGCCTCCTGACAGGCCTCGCCGTGGAAGGCTGTGTCCAGTCCAAGCTCGGCAGGACCAACCCTGGGCCAGGGAGTCACATGGCATCCGGGGCTGAGCCCTTCCCGGGTCAGGTCACTCCCCACCACCTCCCACCTGCATGCAGTTCACAGGGTCTGCAATCCCCTCCTCAGGGCCACTCTGTCCTCCTGCTCAGGGTAATGACCCTGCTAAGCCCACTCGCTGGACAGAGGTGGTCCCGGGGCCACAGCGCCAGGCTGGGCACCCTGCCAGAAGGGGACAAGACAGGGACAGTGAGCCAGGAGGACACCTGGGAGTCAGGAGGGAGCGAGCAGGGAGGAGGAGAGGCCCTGTGGGCATTGTGTCCCTGACAGGGCGGCCTGAGGGATCCCAGGAGCTGGGCCACCTCCAAGCCCAAGCGCCAGGTCAGGACGGTCCCCACCCGGGATGGAGGGACACAGGCTGTGGTGTCACCCACCCAGCCGAACCCAAGAAACGTCAGGGACCACAGCCAGCCCCGCACCCTGGGGAGACTGTTCTGGGCCAGGACCCCAGACCCTGCATTCGCTGTGCACCAAACAGTAAAGGAAAGCGAGTACAGGCCCCTTGGTGCTTGCCGGGTTAGAGTTAGGAGGGACAGCTCTAACCCAGATGTGCACAGCTGTGTTAGCAACGGGGTCCATCCACTGCCGGGTTCTCTCCAAAGGCCCTAGATCGCTGAAGTGCTGGCTTGGGGTAGGTTTACGATGTGTAAAACTACCCCCTCTCTCTTCCCCAAGGCAAAGACCAGGAGCCCTTGGAGCGGAAGTCACTGTACCTCGGGTCCCTGACGCAGAGGAGCCCCAGCAGCAGGAGGGGGATGGCCCGCCACATCTTCGCTGTAACGTTTTTGTTGTTTTGTTTTTTGAGCCAGGGTCTCACTTTGTAGTTCATGCTGGCCTTGAACTCACTATGTGGCCTAGGCTGTGGGACGAGGTGCCGGGTCAAAGGCTGCCCCCGACTCAGGTGGGAGGTTCATTGCCCAGGCTCCTCCCAAACACCAGAAATTCCTGCAGGAAGTACATCTTAGTGACTGACCTGCCACCCGCAGCCTCAGATCCCCAGGAACCCAGGTCAGCTGCCCTCTGCATGGGGCCCAGGCGCCCCACAGTGCCTCCCAAATAGCCCCTCAACCTCAGATCAGCAGGTCATGGAGTTGCTCAGGATGGCCTGGGGCCAATGCTCTGTGTATCAGTCCATGTCTGTTACTGTAACGGTTTGCCCCAGGCAGGTGTCTCAGTTACTTTTCTAGTTGCTCAGACAAAATATCTGAATCCTACAAGTTAAAGGAGGAGAGGTTTATTTCAGCTCACAGTTTGTAGAGGTTTCAGTCATAGTCAGCTGGCTTTGAGGTAGGCTAGTGTGGCAGAGGGGCCTGGCAGAGGGGCATCGCAGAGGAGAAACAGTCCATGGCAGGGCAGCAGGAAGCAGCAGCAGGAAGCAGCTTTCTTTCTGTCTGATTGATACCACCCACACCTCAGGTGGGGCTTCCATCATCCACTCCCAGAACTGTGCTAAACTTGGTTAGTTATCACCCTAAATCCCAGCATCACTCACCCTAATCCAGCATTACACACCCATGATCCAGCCACCTCCCCAAAGCCACATGTGTGAGGACAGGAGGCTTTGGGGACAGCTAGATACAAGCCGTACCAGCAGGCAACTTTATAAACAAAAGAGGTTTGTGCAGCTCACAGCTCTCGAAGTTCAGAGCGAAGGCACAGGCACGAGCTCAGCACTGGCAGGGCCACACGTAAGGAGAAATCTCACCAGGCAGCACGGCAGGGAGCAACTCAGGACTCAGGCTTCTAAAACAACTCACTCTGGTGAGAACCTCCCGGGATCCTGAGAACCACATGAACCCCAGGTGCCTCGGACCCTGTCCCAGGACTATACCCCCTCTAGTTTTATTTTTTCCTCAGTACTGAGACTCAAACTCAGGGCTTTTGCACTGACCTGCATGCCCAGCCCTTTTCCATTGTGAGACGGGGTCTCACTGAGTGGGCTTGAATTTAAGATCCTCCTGCCTCAGCCTCCCAGAGTGCTGAGATTACAGGTGTGTGTCACCATGCCCAGCTCCTTCTGGCCCTCTTGGTAGCTAACTCAGTGTGGCCAGAAACTCCACTTTAAACCAATGAAAGTATCTCTCGAAACCAGAAGGTAGTCGACAGGGTGAGCTCTATCCCTGCAGACATCCCGAGGCAGTGACAGGGAGCCAGGGCACACACATGGGATATGGCTGGTGGAGGGCAGAGCTGCCCCTGCACCCCTCTGCCCAGGAAGGGGGCTGTGGACTCTGGGCCCGGAGTGTCTTCTGGGACTGGTACTGGGGAGGTGGGAGGCAGCAAGTGTCGACAGAAACAGGAGCGCATACATCTGACACTCGCAGCCTGGACTCAGCCTGCCCGTGCTCTGAGCTTTCAGTTTCAAGTGCTTCCCACCTACCCGGGTGGCACTGCGATGGGGCCCTGCGTCAGTGACCACACTCACGCTTCGGAGACAGGGCGGGCGGTGGTGTAGAAATCCCAGGAGCTGACAGATACCTGCAGAAAAGCAAACCAGCGTCCGCCCACCGTGTCAACCCTCATAGGTGTGGTGTGCAGCCGCGTGCCCTCCCCCGTGCCATGTGCAGTGTGCACGCTCCTGTGCCTGAGCTTGTGTCTCCGTGTGCATGGCCACATGAGTATCCACACCTGTGTGTCTGTGTGCACACCCACCCGGGTGTCTGCACACATAACTGCACCTGCGCCTGGTGCACACCTGTGTATCTAAGCCGTCCGTGCCCATCTGTGGGGGTGCTTTACCATGTGCGCCTGTGTATCCCTCAGGTGCCTGTGAGCGTCTGTGTGCACACTCGTGTAGGGGATGCTGTGCACACTCATGTGTGCATGTCTGTGCTCTGTAGAAACCCGTGATGGCCCAGCAGCCCTAAGAGGACGCTTGGGACCAGGACAGAGAGGACGCTTGGGACCAGGACAGAGGCACTGGGAGCCCTGCACTGCACCCACCGCACAGCCTCCTGTCCTTCCAGGAGCCACACTTCCTGCCACGCGCAGTCTCCTCCCCAGAGAGAAACCAGAAGACGCCTGTCCGTATGACCTCCGGCTGCAGATGCCAGCACCTCAGACTCCAGCTGTTTTCAAGGTGCCAGGGCCACCTGCCCAGCTCTGAGCCCTGCAGGAGCTGAGCTGAGGTGCCCTCCATGGGGTGGCGCCATCTCAGGGTGTGGAAGGACACGGGTGACCTCATCACTGATCTCCTGGCCTTCCTTGTCTGGCTGTGCTGTGTGGAGCAGCGACTGAGCTCCTGTCCATGTTAGGTCTGTGAAGCAGGACACCAGACATCGAGGCAGGTGACTGCCCGCAGGATCTGCTGGCTGAGGAGCAGACGCTCACCTGCCCCGCCTGCCCCCTCTGCAGGCTCCCTTGACCCACAGGCAGGGACAGCTGCACCACCAACACCCCATGGTCCTTCCCCCACCCCAGGAGTGCCACCCTGGCCCGAGCCTTCACAACACCGTCTGACCGTGGCCTGTGGCCTGCACTTTCTAGATGACTCATACTCAGAAATAAACTCTGCCAATTCACAGAGATGAGTGCTTTCAAATGTTCACAAGAGTTGGGTTTCACACACCATTTCTAACAGAAAGGGCTCTGCTTCAGACTCATTTCCTCCAGAAGGAGAACGAGGGGGGGACATCTTGTCAGCTCGCTCAGGCCCATTCCTGGGGCGCTGTGCCAGTGTCCTGTGGCCATGAGCTGCGTAGAACACAACCACAGAATGTGTCCCCCCGAGTTTAAGGCCCGGAGGTCAGAATCCAAGGGTCAGGAAGGTTGGCTACATCTGAAGTTTCCAAGTGCCTTGGGCTCCAGCTGTTCCGGCCTCTTCCAGCCCTGGCACTGCCCTCCGTCCCTGGTGCCCCGACTCTGCCTCCTTGGGCCCCACCTGTCCGTGAAGCTCTGACCGAGCAAAGCCAGACCAAGAGCTCGCTCCCCACCCTGAGACCTGTGACCCCCCGGGGCAGAGGTGTGGGAAGAGCTCCCCAACCTCAGTCTGCAGCTGAAGTCCTGCAGGGTCCCCTTCTCTGAGCACACCAAAGCCAGTGCAGCCGGGGTGCCCAGCCAGGCCTGCAGCCCTGCCCTGGGGGGTGACAGCCCTTTGCCTTCTACCACCGGCACCCAGCACCTCCAGCCGTCCAGGGGCCCCAGGACCTCAGGCTCTCTAGGGGATGAGGGGACAGGACTGATACCAAGACCCCATGCCACCTCCCTCCAACGGGCCCCACGGTGGCAAGGTGCCCAGGCCACACTGCGATGAAGCTGCTCCACCTATACACACTCACACTTATGCCCTCACACGCATGCACACTCATGCTCTCACGTGGCAGAGTGCAGGACCGAAGGCTCCTGCTCCCAGGTCTCAGCACCCACTGTCCAGGAGGCCCTGGAGCTGGGCACCCTCCAGCGGGCACTGCCCAGCAGACCGGAACTCAGGGAACTCATGTGAGGTGCAGCCCAGCCCCGGGGGATGTTGAATCGCCCCCGTTCCACACACACCTGGGGCCCCACCGGCTGCAGCCGCCCCTCTCCAGGGACAGGCGGCCCTGCCTGCAAACGGCTCTGGTGGGCAGTGGGTTGCTCAGAGCTCTCCCCCCAAGTCCGGCCCACCCAGGAAGCACGTCCAGGAGAAGCAGCCTGCGGGTCTCCTCTGCAGCTCAGTTCCCTCGGAGGACTGCATTGGGCTGCACCTAGATGCCCCTTGGCACGGTCTCTGAGTCTTCAGATGGGAGCGATGTGGGTTCTTAGTGCCGCCTAAATGGTAAAATATTGTGCAGTTATTTGAAACAGTACAACTCTGTAGATGTTTCAGAGCCAGAGGCTGTGGCTAGCGAAAGAATCTGAGACCTGTACAAGAGACTGTATCTACCAGGGCGCTCCACAATATCCATGCTGCTTCTCTGTCATTTTCACATGCCCTGAAATTTTCCCCAATGTACATAAATTGCCTTTATGGTAAAAACAAATCTGTCTGTCTTAATGATAAACGTGCATGGTTATAAAGACTGGAAAAGCGGAGTGTGGGTCTTTTCAGTTGCAGAATGAGGGCGGGAATGGCTCAGGTGACAGCCTGGACACGGGTGGCCGTGGCCGTGGCCGTGCTGGCTGTGGGCGCATCCACCCCAACCTTGCAGGGAAATCGAGGAGGGGAGGGTGGCTGTGGTGCCAGCAGCTTCCAAATTCGTGGCCCCGGCTCTCGGAGAGAGAAGACTGGAGTCTGCCCAAAGGCGAGCTGAGAGAGGAGGTTAATGTGTTTTAAAGCACTTGGCCCAAATGAAATTATATAATCCAGGAAGGGACAGATCACACTGCTCATGAGTTTAAAAAGATAAATAAGGGGAAGAAAGGAAGCAAAGCCGTCGCCGTCTCCTTAGGGACAGCATCGGGAAGGGAGCAGCGGCTGCTTCCCCAGGGAGACACAAAAGGGAAGCCCCTCCTGCCCGGCCTCCCGCACCCAGACGGACGGCACTGCCACCTCCCAAGATCGGTGAGTCTGTACGGGTGAGGGGCGAGGAGCGGCTGCCGCCCTCCCGCCCAGAGTCTCCTTTGTCCGCTCGGGCTTCCCCTGACCCTGCCCGCCTGTCAGGACAGCAGGGCTGGTGCTGAGCGGGAGAAGCCAGGGCAGCATCTGCTGAGGTCTGGGCATCGGGGCACCGGCTCACTGCCCTCCTGAGCCTGCAGCCCATGCGCGGTCCACGGTGGAGACGCAGGCAGGGTGCCCCATGAGTGCCCCCAAAGCAGGGCCGGAGAGCCAGGCACACAGCCAGGCTGCAGCTGTCAGGGGCAGGTCCCAGGGTCAGTGCCCACGTCCTGTGCCCTCACGTGGCTGGGACAGTCCCCGGGGGAGCACAAAAAGGGCTGGTCCATTTGGGCTCCTGTCTTGATTACTTTCCAAGCTGGAACCCCCATTTCCTACAGGTTGGGGACCCCCGCCCCCAGGGGACCTCAATAGCGTTCTAAGAAGGGGGAACATTTTCAACAGCTCAGGTGGACAGCACTTCCTGTGGAGCTCGAGGAGGGGTAGGAAAGTTAAGGTCAGTGGCAGGGTCACCCCAAACCGAGCGGGCTTGTGGGCAGCAGCAGGTGCCTGTGGGGCAGGGGCGGGAAAGAGGGGGAAGGAGGGGTCCCCAGGCAGGTGGTGCCGCCTCAGCGCCACTGGGCAGATCAGCTCCTCTGCTCCCCAAGGCACAGGCTCCAGGGGGCCCCCTCCAGCCGCCAGTGGGGTGTCCGCCCCGGCCACAGGGTCCGGGTCTGTGGGTGCTCCCTTAGGGGCCACGTGTGGGGAAGGACTGCACGGAGTCCCACGCTCAGCACCTGCTGGGCGAGTCTCCACCTCCACCACCCGGGACCCTCAGGCCCCTGCAGGTGGGCAGACAGACCGGCCCCTCCCACCGCTCTTGGGCTCTTGGGGTGGAGGCTTCTCGGTGAGCAGGGCAGGCCCGCCCAGAGCCCTGGTTCAGGCGGATCAGAGGGCACACAGGGATGGCGCCCCGCATACCTGTGCACACGCTGCACACTCACACACACTGGGTGACCCAAAGAGACAGCGTTTCAACTCTTAAAATGCATTACGGTAAAAGTCTTATTGTTATCATTCCCTCAAAATACTTCAAACACATTTGTCCATTGGTCTTGCCACTGCCCAAGGCTGTCCTGGAGCCCTTTCCCAAGTGTCTTTGTGAGCTGTGATCAAAAATGCAGTGACTGCTGCTGCCGAGCGCCATCCCAGGGAAAAGAGTGTGGGAAAGCCTGGTGCTGGGTCCTCACCCTCCTCGTTCACCGGATGACACCACGGGGCTGCCGGCTCTTCCCCAAAGTCAAGATGACCATGAAAGGGAAATGCTTCGAATCCATTCAGGACAACAGAGCAGCAAAACCAGACACGGGAAAGGGCCCCAGGGCCGCTGCGGACAGTGGCACAGATGGAGGAGGAGCTGGAACCAAGGGGCATCTTGGGGGGCTCATGGTAGTGTCTTTTACTGCAGTGCACTTTTTATTTAAACACTACTTTCCGATCACACCTCGCATGCACACATACACTGGTCACAGTGTGCACATGTACACCCACTCACACCCACAAGCACACGTCTCTCACACGTGCACAGCAACACACGAGCTCGGGCCCTGGGTTTCCGCGCACGTGCCCACTCATGTGTGACTCGCTCCTCCTGCCCTGTGCAAAGGCTGCAGCCTCCCTGAGTGGATCCACCAGGAGGGGC
Source organism: Heterocephalus glaber (assembly GCF_000247695.1). The sequence continues at coordinate 2,960,734 of NW_004624847.1, forward strand.
CTCACCAGGAAGCCACATGGTGGCCTCAAGGGCCTGGCTCCTCTGCCTGCTGCTGCTGGGCCTGGGACTGCGGGCCGCCACCAGCCGTGCCCAGCAGCACTCCATGGAGGTCCGCAGTGAGTGTCCGCCTCGCCTGCCACCCCGCCCGGGTGCCCCGCACCATTCTGCCTCCATCCTGGGGCTGCCCGCCTGCTGACCACCCAGCTAGACAGCCCCCCCCCACTGGCACCCACAGCCCTGCTCAGCTTGCCTGATCCCAGAGACCCCAGGTGGGAGCAGGACTGGGAGGGGACACTGCTCCTGGGGACCTCGGATCCAGCGCTGCAGCCGAGGCCCATGGGGTGGTGACCCCGTCCCTGACCCCCAGCGCAGCACAGCAGGGGCTTCACCTGCTGCCCGTCTTTTCTTCCAGCCCCAGACATCAACCCTGCCTGGTACGCGGGCCGCGGCATCCGGCCTGTGGGCCGCTTCGGTCGGAGCAGGACAGCACTGCTCGGGGTCCCCGGGCCTGGCCCTCGATGCCAGCTGACCTGCCACTGGCCGCCAGGTGGCCCTGAGTCCCCCCGGGACAGGAGCTGGACGCGCTCCTGAAGACCCCAGCCTCTGCCCCTGCCCCCTACTGCGGTCCACCCTCAGCTGTCCTAATAAAGCCTGGCCTTGTCAGTGGCTCATCTGTGTCCGTGTGTCTGCAGACCGGAAGATGTCCCCTCCTGGGAGGACATTCGGTGCCCAGCAGCCTGTGTGGAAGGGGGATCTGGAATGGGCCTCAGTCGCCACTCCCACAGACCCTGAGCCACCCAGGCTGTCCCTTGCAGCTGCCCAGACTGCACACTGCACAAAGCCAGAGGATGCCACACCACACGCAGTTCACGCCCTGGAGCAGGGCAGCACCGGCTCGGCCCAGGCCCACCCACTCCCAGCTCCCCGCCCGAGACCCCAGGGCCTCCCCGTCCCTGGCCCTCCTCCACCCCCAGGAGAGTGGGGCTGTCTCCGCTCAGCCATGGGGAGACTTGAAGCGCAGTGCTCCAGCCCCAGGCCACATCCCTCTCCAGCCCCCGGGGACATCACAGACATCCCTGAGCCGGTGGGGCCTCTGCACCATCCCGTGGCTCTGTAAGCCTCCGGGGCCGTGTCCTCATCCCCAGGTCAGTGGCCCAGCACCCGTGCACCAGCCAGAGCTTGGGGCATGAGGCGAGGGTGACGCTTCCCATGCCCCCGACCCCACCTGGGGGTGACTGGGCACCTGCACCTCCCAGCCGGGACCCTCGACCCGGCCTTGCCCAGGAGGTGTGGTGGGTACAGGACTGGCGGCCAGGTCTGCTCTGGCCGGCGCAGCCCAGCCCAGGAGTGCAGCCCGGGGTTCTCACAGAGCCCCAGGCCTGCTGCGCTGCTCCCCACAGGACGGGAGCCGGTGCTGCTCTCAGAGGGCCTTGGCTGGGGCCACTTCCAGCTGCTGGCACGAGTGGTTAATTCCTGCAGCTCTGGAGCCAGACACCCACACCCCAGGGGTGGTGGGAGAGGCTGCTGCCCGGCTGGTAGGCAGCTGCCTCTCCCTTGTGTCCCCACAGGTGGAGGGGTCTCCCCTCCCATGTCTCTTCTCAAAAGGGCACTGGTCCTGTCCTGGGGCCTCCATCCTCACCACATCTCCTCCAAGGCCCTGCTCCCTATCACGGTCACACTGTGGGCCAGGGCTGAGGGTTTCAACCTGAGTTTGGGAGGGAACATAAATGTTCCATAACATCCCTCAAAACATGGGGCAGGGTAGCCACATGATAGAATATTATTCGGCCATGAAAAAGGAGGGGACGCTGACCCAGGCTGCAACCAGGTGAGCCTTAAAAACGTGTGCCGGACACACAAGACCACACACACTGTGTGATTCCGTGTGCATGAAATGTCCAGAATGCGCCATTTCACAGAGACAAAGGCAGGTTAGTGGCTGCCAGGGCCCAGGGAGGAGGCTGACTAGTGAGTATAGGGAATGGCTGATTTGTGGGCACAGGGCTTCCTCCCGGGCTGATGAAAATGTCTGGGGACCTCCAGGTGGTGGCTGAAGAATGTGGTGAATGAAATAAAAGCCACTGTGCCACAGGGACACATAGAAAAGAGGCCGCAGCCCAGAGGGGCAGAAATAGTGCAGGTGACCACAAAGGTGTGACCAGGACTCCAGGCCTGCATAGGTGGGCAGCCCAGGGATGTGGCCTGGGGTGGGGGGCCTCCAGCCACAGCCCAGGCAGGGCTCATCAGCCGGAACAAGGGGCTGCAAAGGGAGGGGCAGGAGGCCAGTGACCTCCACCAAATGCAACAGCACCTCTGTCATTGGGGCGGTGGCCTGAGGCTTCCCCAGCACCCGGGGACTCTGGGCCTCTCAGCAGAGGAGGTGTCTCAGTCAGCCTCTCTGTCCCAGGGCACGGCACCTCCTCACAGGGGAGAGGGTTAGTGCGGCTCATGGTTTCAGGAGATCCAGTCCATGGCTGGCTGGCTCCAAGTCACAGCAACATGGCAGAAGGGCCTGGAGGAGCAAAGCTGGTACCACGCTGGGTCTTGTCCGGTCCCTGGTGTCCTAAACAGAGAACTTAACAGGACACCGCAGAGTTGCAGAGGATGGATGATTTGTTTGAAAAATAAAAGACAAGATCCACTCCACAAGGCGGGAGCAGGTGGTGAGAAGAGCTTACAGCCCCCAGGGCTCAGTGCTGAGGGGTTTGGGGTGTAGGTTGAAGGGTGCTGTCTTAGTTACTTTTCTCGTTGCTGAAACAAAATACCCGACACCTGAAGTTGAAGGAGGCAAGGGTTATTTGGCCCACAGTTTGTAAAGGTTTCAGTCTATGGTCAGCTGGTTCCAAGGCAGGGTGGCGCGGCAGAGGGGCATAGCGAGAAGAAATAGTTCATGGTGGGCAGAAGGTAGCACAGCAAGCAAGGGATCTTAGCAGCTTCTTTCTGCCCCTTTTATGCTTCATCTGGGCTACCAGGATTAGGGCGGTGCCAAACCAATCAGTGGGCTGGTTTATTATCATCCACCCCTGATCCCAGCGTCACACACTCTAGATCCAGCCACCTCTGAAAGCCCCACCTGTGACCGTGTGAGGCCTTGGGGGAAATCCAGACACAGCCATAACTGCTGGGATTGAGGGTTTGGTCTGCCGCCTGGCTCCGCCCCTACTTCAGGCGCGGCTTTCGACCTTCCAAGGCCCTGGAGGAACTGTCCTGGCGTCCAGAGCCCACGGGTTCCGCGACGCATGGTCAGTGATACGGTAATGAGGGCCTCAGAGGCTGCGGGGCGCATGTGCGGACTCCCAGTGCAGAGGCTGAGCTCCCTGCTGCCTCCAGGCCCGGGCATCCCGTCCTCGGGTCCCCCAGAAAGCAGCTCCACAGTGGCCTCCCCGGCCGTTTCTTTGGTTACCTGATGCCTCAAATCCAGCCCAGGAAGTGGGCTCAAGGGGAGCAGACCCCACTCTTCCTCCAGCCTTCTCTCCGGCACCTCGGGCCCCAAAGCCCTGCCAGACCTAAACCCCAAGGCCACGCCCCCATGACCCGCCAGACACTCCCAGAAGTGGCTCCACCAATCCCCTGGGGGATCCCAACACCAATCACGATGAGACTCCTCCCTGCGGTTTAGCCTCTCGCGGAAAGGGTCCAGCTCCCCACCCCCACCCCCGACTTCCGCCTCCAGAACGCGAGGCCACAGAGTCTGCAGGAAACGGAATCCTCTTAGCTGTCCAGAGATTTATGTTTCCTACAGCTTCCCATAATGACAGTTTTCAAACACACAGAAAGTCTAAGACAGAAGCTTAATAGCTGGATATAGGGGTGCCGGGCGTGGTCCCAGCACTGTGGGAGTCTGAGGCAGGTGGGTCACAAGCCTGAGCCCAGCCTGGACAACTCAGGTGCCTTAATGAGAACCGGTCTCAAACTGTATCTGTATATGGCTGACGCTGTGGCTCAGAGTGAAGGCCCTGGGTTCAACACACAAAAAGGATAGCTATCTTCTACACAACCGCAAAATCATACCTGAAGACATTTTAATAATTTCATACGACCCAGTATTTAGTCCATACTCAGAAATCCCCAACTACAGCCAGGAATAATTCTTCAGACGTTTTGTTAGCCAGGCTCCAATTAAAACGCACAGTTACTTTTGTTATCCCCGGCCTGCGTTTTGCATGTTTCCATGACACAACTCGGGTGTCCGTGTGGCGTGGCAAAGCGACACTCCTGCTGTCCTCCCTGCTGGGCACAGGCTCTGTCCCGCCTCCCTGGCTCCTTCCTGAGGGGCCCCCACTCCCCACCGGCCTCCAGTCCTCAGGTCCCCTGGTCACCCACACGCAGGCGGCCGCGTCATGGCCAGGTCGGCCGGTATCCTGACCCCTCCCACGGCCTTGGCAACAGGGCAGCGCCCCACTCCCCACCCTTCCCTGCAGGAGTCTCCAGGGACAGATCTGCCTCTGACGCTCTTGTTATTTAGTACCTTACAAATAACTCTTAATGCCAAGAAGGAAATACATTTTTTAAAAGGAGGAATTGAGCTGGGCCTAGTGGTGTATGCCTGTAATCCCGGAATCTGGGAGGCTGGGGCCGGAGAATTGCCCTAAATTGAGGCCAGCACATACAAAGCCCCTGTCTCAAAAAAAACAAACCAAACCATAAAACAGAGAGAGAGAGAGAGGGACAGAGACAGAGAGAGAGGAACCCTATGGACAGACATCTGACAGATGCCCTGCGCATTTCCCACTCTGTTCCTCCAGGAAACTAAGCAGAAAGGATACAGAGCCAGCACCCAGGACCAGGGTGTGGCCTTGCTTGTGGCAGTGCTGGGTCGCCATCTAGTGGCCATCTGCAGCCCGGGCCTCCGGCTCCCCCCAGGTGGCCCAGGCTCCTCCTGTAGGTGCGAAGCCCTGCTCAGCCTTGGGGTGCGGGAGGACCAGGCTGGGGACCCCGGGCACACAACGCGCTACTTCGGCTGTCGGGGAGTCATCTCGTGAACACTGTCCAACTTTAGCGGCCATGAGAAACTGCACTTAGCGGGGCGTGGTGGTGGACACCTGTCATCCCAGCCCTCAGGAGGCTGAGGCAGGAAGATCCCTGAGAGTTTAAAGCCAGCCTGAGCTACATAGTGAGTTCAAGGCTAATGTGGACTACACAGCGAGACCCTGTTTCAAAAAAGCCCTAGGAAGACCTCCAAGAATACAGCCGCCAGGCTCTCCCCCACTCAATCTCATGAAATGACCAAAGCCAAATTGCCAAAAGCAGTTTAATCTTTAGAGAAAAGGGCTCCTCAACAGCGTCCACATCTCAGGGCGAAGGTCGCAGGGTCCCATGCTCCCTGCTCAGCAGCAGGGCTCCGGGACCCAGGCCGCAGGGGGCGGGGCAGTGGCCCTGAGGCTCCACCCGGCCTTGCCTCCTCTCCCGGGCGGGCCCTCCTCCCCAGCCAGCTCGCCAGGATCAGTTTCTCCTCTGCTGGTGGCGAGGCTGCGGACAGGGTGACCCCGGGCGGGCGGGCCTGGACTGGGCAGCTCGAGTCCAGGAGCCCCGGGACAGTCACCCCCGTGCCAGCGAAGGCAGACGAGGCCGGCTGGGGCGCACCGCGCGCACAGCCCGGCCACCAGTGAGGGCCCAGCTCAGACACGCAGCTCCCTCTGCTCCTGTGCCGGCCCCAGGCTGGGGCTGCTCCCGTCTGAATCTCACTGCAGCAGCTCCCGGGCTGGGGACCAAGGGTGCCGGTGGGGTGGGGTCCCCAGCCCCGCACCGCCCTGACCGCCAGGGGACCCTGCCCTGTGGCCTGAACTGTGACTCACCCAAGGCACTGAAGACCCCACCACGTTGTGGTCCAGCTTGGCTGAGGATTCCATGGACAGCAACCTCTTGCGCTCAGTAAACTGCCCCCCTTCCTGGGATAGACCCCGGGCTTTCGAGGGTCGCAGGGGCACCCAGGGGGACTCTGCTGTAAGGACCCAGGAGCAGCTGCAGCCAGTGGGGAATCCAGCCATCAGCGTGCCTCCTCCTCCCCGCCTCTGGCCCTTGGCCTCCAGGAAGACCAGGCCCAGCCAGAGAGGACCACGGAGGGGACAGGGTGAGCTCTCGGAAGAGGTCCAGACTGCGAAGGCAGCTTCCCCCTCCAGCGCCGCCAGCCGACAGGGACACACAGGATGTGGGAAGGGAAGGCCCCACCTCTGCAGCCCAGCATGTAGAGAAGCGACACTGCCCAGCAGAAGCAGCACGTGGCCAGGAAGGGGGGACAGTCACAGGCCTCGGCCGTGCTCTGGAATCTGGGGCGCCAAGGGAGCAGGCCTCTGCACCAGCCTCCCTCAAGCCCCCCAGCCTCCCCACAGAGACAGAGAACAGCTCCCTGAAGGCACCAGAGGGCCCAGCTTGGCCCGACCCTGAGACCAAGCTCCACCAGGACACGACTCTCACGACCCCGCCAAGCCCACGCTCCCCTCGCCTGGCCGGGCTCTGTTCCAGCTTCTGCCTTCCTCCTGTGTGGCTTCTCAGCCAGGTCCCCAAACTGCCCACCTCCCCCGGCCACACGGGTGACGAGGACTCAGCCCAGGCCCTGCCTGTGCCAGGCTCCCACGGTGCCCCTCCCTTCGCTCCCATCCCCCATTCCTGTCGCCCCCACTCCACGGTGGGTCCGAGTCAGCCCCCTGCCAGTTTGTCCCCTGGAGGTCGGGCACCTCACCCTGCGGTGGTGAGCACCCAGTCTCCAGATGTGGGTCCCTAAATTAATTCTCCAGTCATAAGAACTGAGTCCTCTCAGGGACTGGGCTGCTTCCAGGGCCAGGAGAGTAGCACAAAGAGCAACAAGGACAGGGCAGGCGGGAAGGCCGGGAGCCAGGTCACTGGGCCTCAGGGATCAGAGCTGGGCCAGGCTGTCCCGCCAGGAGAGGACGTCGTGGGGAAATCTGCAGGCCTTGCTGGGAGCTTCGGCGTGACTTCCAGGGCTGCCGGGGAACTGTCCTGTTTCGTCTCCGTCCTGAGTGGAGAGGAAGGGGTGTGGAGCCCTGTGCTCTTCGGACATTTTTACGGGATGAGATTACTGCAAAGTGCAAATCCAAAGCCTTCGCTCTCGAGACACCTGGCCAGCCCCACCTGGGCCGGAGCTGAGCTGTTCTGCTTCATAGGGGCTCGGATAGGAGACGTGGGTGGTGGCCTGGGGGGCCTGGGGCCTGGGAGCCCCAGGGTGGATGCTCCCTGCGGCGGGCCCTGCAGCACTGGCTGCCCTGAGGGCGTGGGACAGGAGGGCAACCACTTGTTCCAGATCCTGTCCTGCTCCAGAGACTTGCTGAGCGCAGAGCAAAGATCCCCGGCTGCTCACACGGGCAGGACGGTGTCACCCTCAGGGGCCCAGGACAGGGGCCCAGGACAGGGGCCCTGCACGTGTGTGCACAAACCTGCATGTGTGCAAGTGTGTCAGTGTGAGCAGGTGAGCGCTGTGAGTGTGAATGTGGGTGTGTGCAGGTGTGAGCATGCCTGCAGGTATGTACAAGTGTGGGTGTTGTGCAGGTGTGAGCCAGTGCCCGTGTGCATGTGCGTGTGTGCAGGTGTGAGCAGGTGTGTGGGTATGTATGGGAGGTGTGCGGGTGTGTACACATGTGTGCAGGTGTGAGCATGTGTGCAGATGCATGTGGGTGTGTGCGTGTTCATGCAGGTGTGAGCATGTGTTCCATGGTCTGCACTCCACTCTGCCGGGGATGCGCCCTCCTGCCCCGAGGCACCTGCACTGTCACCTGCAGCATGACCCCCCAGTGCTCCTCCAGGTCCGCCTTGCTGCCCCCCAGCGCCACCACCTCTCTGGGCTGCGACTCCTCCAGGTCCTCAAGCCACCACTGCACCATGAGCAAGGACTCCTAGGGGGACAGGATGCCTGCTGGACCTCACAGTGGCCTGACCACCAATCCGGGGACAGAGCAGGTGGTGACGCCTGTGGAAGGCATCCTGGGCGAGCTGGGCTGTCCACCCCACAGCGCTGTCCCCAGAGGGAGGTGGAGCCAGGCAGCAGGCCTGTGCAGGAGGGTATAGGGGAGCGGCTGTCACCCAAACCCTGCTCCTGACTGCGGTGCCCCATAGACCAGGGGAGGGCCTTCTGCCCAGGCCCCGAAGACTGCACACTGAGGAATGGGGGCCCCGCTGTCCACGGCTCACAGCGCCCCCCGGGACACTCACTCACACCCAGCTCTGCTTTCCCCCACCCCCGGCACTGCCCCCTCGGCCAGGTGGCTGTCGCTGCTGCCCTGCCTTGCGGGCCCACTGGAACTCGGCCTCCCTTGTCGGCCTCAACATCCGGGTGGCTCCTGGGCAGGTGGGGCCGGGGGGGGGCAGGTGGCTGTGCTGCAGGTGCAGGAGCTGGCAGGAGAGCGCTCACGGTGTCCCCGCTGCTGTCGTGACCCCACCATGAGTCAGGCGCTGCTCGGCTGTGACCCTCCGGCCACAGCTCCCGACCCAGCAGGGGACGCACACTGCGCACAGGCCTACCTTCCTGGTGACTCCGTACACCGGCAGCGTTGGCGCCCGGAAGTAGAGGTGCCACACACTGTGGTACTTCTGGCCGGCCGAGTCCCAGATCTCAAGCTTCAGAGCCACACTGTCCAGGACCACCACCTTGGTGAAGAACGCGGCTGCCAGAGGGCGGCAGGGGGGAGGCCACAGGGACTCGGAGTCCACCTGGCATCCACTGTGCCAGCCACGGGTCACAGGAGTGGGCCCCGCCCATCGGGAGGCTGGGCAAACGGCTCTTCCAGCAGTGGCTTCCTTGTCACACAGAGTTGGTGGCGCCTGCTCTGGGCCTTCGCGTGTGCCCGAGGGTGTCAGAGAAGCTCCAAGGCAGGTGTGAGAGGACTACAGCGCGACCCAGGATGCGAGGCGAGGCAACTGCCGCTTCCGCAGCCCCTCTGACCCCCAGGCTCTCAGCCACCGACCCTGTCTAGAAATGACGACCCCCAAAACAGGATGGCCAAGAGTTGAGTTCAGATCAGACTAAAGTCCCCACACATCTCCAAGCAGTGCAAGGTCTTTACCCCGAGCAACAGCTGAGAGCCAGGGTTTGGGGGAAGAGAGTTTATTCACAAGGCAACATCGCAGAGGGGGGACCCAAGCTCAAAGCCACTCCCCAAGGGCAGGGCGTGAGGAGATTTATGGAACAAAGAGGTAGGGTGGTCTGGGTGTGGGGACAGGCGAGTGTGGGCAAAGACACCAGGAGTCTGTACATGGGTGATCAAGCCAAATGGCTCTTCACGGGATGCACATACAGAACACACAGTGATGTGGTCCGAGGGTGCAGGCCGGAGCCTTCTGATACCGAGGCCGTACACGTGTGAGCCCGAGTGAGTGTTTTTGACACAAGTTTTTGACTTCAAGCCCCTGCACAGTGGCCAGGCGACCCTTACCATCATGTCAGAGGGGTGCTGGCAGCAAGGCGGGGGATGGTGATGGTTTAGACGCAGATGTCCCCCGGGGTCCCATGCTCAGAGGAGGGGCTTTTGCAGGGTCACTGGATCCTGGGGCTCGCAGCCGCCTTGCTGTTAGGGGCGGGGCCTGTGGAAGAGGCGTCACTGGGGCGTGACCTGAAGGGCTCCTCCCCCTCCCTGGCTCCTCCCTTCCCTCTGCTTCCTGTCCGCCCAGCAGTGAGCAGCTCTCCTCCGCCTGCCCCTTCCACCACGCCTTCCAGCCCCGGAAGCAAACGAGGGAAGGAAAACATGAACCAAAATAAACCTCTCCTGCTTAGGTTGTGAGAGTCAGGCCTTTTGTCCCAGGAATGCGGAAGTGAGTCAGATGGAGACCGGATGTACCACTCAGCTCAGCCAGGCCATGGGCTTACTCGGTTTCCCTCAGTTCCCAGGCCTGTCCTGTGGGCCCAAGCAAGAACCCAAGCAACCTGTTTGCCCTCGTTCTGACCTAGAACCTTCCATGTCCAAGAATCCACGTTTTGTACATCTTCATGGCTGAAGCCCAAATGTGATTTTTTTAAAAATTGCCAAGAAATGGCACTAAGGGCCGGGAATTTAGCTCACTGGTTCAGGCGCCTGCCTCGAAAGCTCAAGGTCCTGAGTTCGATCCCCGGGACCAAAAAAAAAATGACATTAAGTCAGGGGGTGGGGCCCAACGGGGGCCAAGAACATGAGTGGACTCCCCGTTTCTAGCACGCACGGGTACAGGTGACACAGTGGCGTGTCTCCAATGCCTAGACCGGGAACGGGGAGCCGCCGGGATCACCATGTCATGTGACAGCTGGGGGGCACAAGCCAGGTCTGTCCTGCATACCCCAGAGACCAGACCATGGGCCACCTGCCACTCGAGGTCCTGGAAGCCTCCACTTGGGGGACCCCCGATGGGAGATGCAAGCAGCAGGATTAAGAGAGCAGAGAAAGGGGCGCTCTCTACTTTGCATTTCATTCCCCAAAGTAAAATTTCCCCCCACTAAATTTTAACATAGTAAAATATCTTTACTTAGTTATCTTTTAATTTAAATAAACGGCAGAATCCATTCATTTAAACTCTCTGTAGCACTCATCATTGAAAAAAAAAAAAGATTCAACCTGCTCCTCCCTGCCTGTTTGTTTTCTGTTTGGTTTGTTTGACATCTTGAGGTTTTCCACCCAGCACCCTCACTGTAGGCAGTGTAGACGCCATGCAGCCAGATGTCACGTTCTCGAGAGTGGAGCTGGAAGCACGAGCTCACGTGAACTTTCTCCAGAGCTAATGATTTAAAAAATGAAGGAAAAGCAATTTCCAGTAGCCCCTGGCCACCAGTTTCCAGCCTGCAGAGGTCTGCCGCTCTGCCTAACAACCGGAAGCCAAGTGCACTGCTTCACACTGGGAGGCTGAGTCAGGAAGATCGAAAGTTCCAGCCCAAGCTGGGCAACTTAGCTTGTCTCAAAATAGAAAAGAAAAATAAAAAGGGCTAGGAGCATAGCTCAGTGCAAAGGTCTTGGGTTCAATCCCCAGTGTCACAAAATAAATAACCTCACCTGATTTCTTTCTTTCTTTTTTTTGGAGGGGGGGTGTGTTTCAAGACAGGGTCTCATTATGTAGCCCAGGCTGACCTTGAATTCCTGGCGATCCTCCTACCTCAGCCTCCTGCGTGCTGGGATTACAGGTGTGCACCACCAGCTAGAAGCTCATTCGTGGGTTACTCCACAGATGAGCACACCATGATCCAATCACCTTTCACAAGCCGCACCTCTGAACACAGGAGGCTCTCGGGGACACTTTAGACCTAGCACACCCCACATGGGAGCTTTGCGGCTGTAGCCACACCCAGGCTTTGAAAGCCAGGCTGGTCCAGAGGGGAGCACAGAGCCAGCTCGGCAGGGCTGTGACTGTGAAGCCGGGGAGGGGGCAACAGGTGGGATGGGCACCCTTCAGACTCCAGCCAGCAACTGCTGGCCCTTCACACATGGCATCCAGGCAAAGACAGGTGACGGGTTTCTGAGACCCCAGAGAAAGAAGAGAAGCGGCAAGAAGGGGAGGAGAAGGGGGAGGGGGAGGAGGGAGAGAGGCCCAGTCCCCCAGGACAGGACACCCAGTGTGGAGCTGCAGAAGTGACTTGTGAGGACAGAGGCCCACAGTGTGCATGCCAAGTCAGCCCTGCTCAGAGTGGGAATCTGGCACAAAAGTACAAGCAGTGTGTGCACCCGGGTGCAAGGACTACTACCCTACATGGTGGCAAGTCACTGTCTCATGGTCAAGACACAGTGCCCGACACAGTGCCCGACACCCGTAACTTAGATGTATTTTGGCTCACGGTTCGCAGAGGTTTCAGCCCATCGTCAGCTGGCTCCAAGGTAGGGCAGGTGCTGGACAGGTCTGGGTGGAGGGGAGCTGCCCACGGCATGGAGGACAGGAAGAAGAGATGGAGGGAGAGGCTGGGGGAGAGGGACCCTTCCGGGCCACGCCCTAGTGATGCCTCTTCCACCAGCCCCACCTCCCAAGAGCAGGTCAGCTCTGAGACCCAGGATGCAACAGCCATCGCAGGAGGCTCTCAGGGGCAACTGGGTCTAAACCCTAACGTGCGGTTAAACCAAGTTGGACATTTCTCCCTGGGTTCTTCCTCGACAGTCCAGTGTCATTGTTACTCAGGAGAACGCCCATGCTGTGTCACCTTCCGGAACAAATGCAGATTGGGAAACTGAGTAGAATTTCAGAGCCTACAGGAGCACCCAGCCTGAGCAAGAATGCTGAAGAAGCCCTGCACCCCCAGGCCCACTGGCTTCCAGGGCTCTGCTCTCCGATCTTCCTGTCTGGGTGTTCTGCCATCGGTCCAGTGTCCTTCCCTCAGGACACAGCCCCCTGCTGAATAGACACCAGGAGGGCTGGGGATTTAGCTCAGTGGTTCCATCGCCTGCCTCAAAAGCACAAGGTCTCAGGTTTGATTCCTGGTACAAAAATAAATAAATAAAAATAAAAATAAAAATAAAAAAAATATATATATATATATGAATAGACACCAGGAGGTGTGCAGCAGGTCCCCCAGACCTGCGTCCCTGGTTCCCCATGACTGGATCAGCTCACTAATGTGTCCCTGTCCCTTTCTGGCAGGAGCAGCTGACCACCTAGCTCTGGACAACGAAGCAGGGATTGTGGGGAGCAAGACCTCCCCTTCCTCTGTGGAGCTCCCTGCAGAGCTGTGGCTGAGGGTACAACCCGAGCTCAAAGTTATCTGGGTCCAGCTCTTCCGCAATGTCCTTGTGTCCTGAGGCCTCTAAGACAGCAGCGCCTTCACCCTGCTTATCTCAGTGGAAAATTCCGGCAGGGATTTCTGACCCAGAGTTAAATTCCTCAGCTCTGCAATCAGCTTGGCATGTGGCTGCCTGCCAGGCAGGACAGGGCACAGGGAGAGTGAAGCAAATCAAGCCAGGTCCTGTCTGGGGCAGCCCAGGGTCCCCAGGGTGGGACAGCAGCCTACAGAGTGAGAGGACACTGCCCAGGGTCCCTAGAAGGGCAGAGGGTGCAGCTGAGAGGGACACTCCTGGCCAGAAGGGACAGGAAGGGTCCTGGAAGTCCTCTCATAGGTGGAAATGCAGAAACTGGCCCGAGGAGGGTGTTCCAGTCCACCAGCAGGGGGTAAGCCCGTGTGGGGCAGAGGACACTGTTGGTGGCAGGTGCTGGGCAGGGGACACTTTCAGTGCAGAGTCCAGAGGGCACAAGTGGGCAGAGCGGGTTGTAGGAGGCCTATCGGGCTCCATAGCGACTCAAGATGAGACACAAGACAACGAAGCAGCTGCCTTTTTCTGAGCAGCTGCTATGTGCCAGGCGCTGTGCTAAACCCTCAGCTCAGTGTGTAAGATCCGCTCCTCCCAGCCACTCCCAGACCTCAGTCGGGCCCCCCTGAGCCACTGGGGACACTGTGTGAACTTGGGGTGGGGCGGAGTGACTGGCAGCCAGGCAGGCAGCTCCCTGTCCACACCCGAGCATAGAGAGGCAGGGCGGACAGGCAAGAGAACCCAAGGGGTCCTGCTCTGCAGTGACTCATCCCGGGACCTTGGGAGATACCTGTGAACCTGCTGTGCTCCCGTGAGCTCCAGTTGGTTTGGCAATCTGCAACCAAGAGTATTTCCAAACTACGCCTTTGGGGTGTACTGTGCTCAGGCTCCTGAGGGTTCACCCCAAATTTATCTCTCACAGATGGAGAAACTGAGGCTCAGAGAGGTTGCGTGTCCTGCCGCAGGCCACACAACCATGGCAGGGAAGGTGCTAAACCCAGCACCAGGCCAGGCCCAGCAGAGACTCCTCAAAGGCTCGGTCAGGACACACCGGGGCTCTGGGTGCACGTGACTGGGGGAACATTCTTTGGCCTGGTACAAATTGTGGAGTCTAAAAGCTTCTCTGATGGCTCAGGGACTCCTGAGGGACAGGACTGGAGGAAATGGACACCTGAGAGTCGCTGTCTCATGAGCACTGGAAACGCCCGAGGAGTTTCGGGCTGGACTTGTCCTCCATCTCCCATATTAAAGTCCCAGAGGAGACCAAGTGGAGACGGCCGAGTTAGAAGGGGAGCTTTGGGATGGGCCCTTGTCCAACGGGAGCAGTGTGGAGCCAAAGTTCTCTGCAAAGCCGTGGCTTTATAAAGCCCAAGAGATGGAGGGAGTGGAGGGGAAGAGATGTAAAAAGAACAAAGATGTGTGATGTCAAGCCCCAGCTCCCCACTAGGAATTGAACCATTCTATACAGCAGCCATGAACTAAAATACTACACACTGAAAACTGCATATACTGAGCATGTACAGGGACAACTGCTCCACCTCAGCTGTGATCACAGAGCAGTGGAACCTTGCAGGTTGAAGAGCCGAAATGACCTTAGGCTGTTGTAGGCCTTCAGGAAAACAGTCACTTACTTCAGCTTTTTGTCTGACCCAGTGTTCGAGGGACCGCTGGGCAACCCTCTCGGAGTGTGAGGGGTTCACAGGGCCCTCACCCGAACCAGCTCTGCAGCTGAGCCGCTGTAACACCTGCTCCACAGGCACCCCTGCCTGGCCTATGCCCTCCAGAGCACTTGGTGAACGTATTCATTTATAGGTTTCTTTGTTCTTTGGCTGTGAAAGTTCTTGAACCCCTTTCCCAGGGAAACGTGTCATCTGGGGAACTCAGGGCTGTGTTCCGGGGCCAGGGACGCCCTGGGGGCAGGACTTGCCTTCGGAAGTCGCCCAGAGGGTGCGCTGGTCCCCAAGGGGGCGCTCCCCAGAGCTGTCCTGGACCAGGAAGTCCCTGCCCCAAGGAGTGATGATGGCTGCTGCGAAGCCTCAGGCCCCTGTGAACTTGAGGGGCGCAGCACGAACGGAGGCACGCAGCGCTCCCTGCCTGGAGGTCCTTATGTGCAAGCGTGTGCGGCCCCCAAGACTGGACACCGGGAATTGCCATTCAACCCTGTGACCAGGGAGCCCTCGTCCCGGAAGCACCCACAGCTCCAGGCTTTCGGTGCTAGCAGAACAAGGGGTCCGTCCAGCAAGAGGTCAGCTGGCTCCTCCACTGGAAGACGGCAACACAGCGACCTGCCACCCAGCTGTCTCCAAGAGCGCTCTGCAGTGGCATCTTTCCTCCCAGGAGGAGCATTTTCCCTGAGGACTTGAAACAACTCAGAGCCAGATCCCTGCAGGCTTTGGAGCTCTTGGGCAGCACCTGGCAGTTTCCGTGGCTCTGTAGTGTCCTGCTCACCCACCATGTCCGTTCCTGAGCCTCCAGCCCCGACACCCAACTCCCAAGCAAGGGACGCTCATTTCCAGATGGGTGACCCCACGCTGTGACCATCTCAAGAAATGCCACCACTGGGGAACAAAACAGGGCCTTTCTGCCTCCCCCGGAACTCGAGCAAAGGAGGCCTTGCCTGTGTGCGGGTGCTCGGTGGCACTGCTGGACTCGGGAGTGACTGAGTGGACAGCTGAGGGTGTCAGTCAGCCTTTGTCCCGTGACAGGCGGCCTGAGAGAAACAACCATGGAGGAGGAAGGGTTATTTCCACTCCTTTTCAGAGATTCCAGCAGAGGGCGCTGGCTCCGTCCCCTCAGTCTCGGGTGAGGCTGAACACATGGCAGCTGCGGGCTGTGGCAGAGGAGGCCACTCGCCTCACAGTGACCAGGAAGGGACAGAGGGAGGAGGCAGAGACCGGCAGACGGAGCTCCCATAGTGCTGTCCTTGCTGAAGCCCCACAGATCTGGCTGTGAATCCTCCCTGGATGAACAACACCCCAGTCACCTCCACAGGCCCTGCCTCTGCCGTGACTGCCTGGGGCCAGGCTTCGATCCAGGAGCCTGGGGCGTCCAGGTCCCAGGGGCGACTTCGGGAGCAGAGGACCCGCAACAGGAGTGTGCGTGGCCTGCAGAGCGGCCAGCTCAGAACACGCAGCCTGGAGAGGGGGATGAATGGACTGCATGCCCCTTCAGGGCAAGGATGGGTGGGAGGAGACGCACGGTGGTGCATTGCCCAGGATCCTCTCCTCCACCACCAGGAAAGTCAACGCGAGCTCTTTTTAAAAGTGTACTCGAGCCTGTTAATTTTGCCGAGTATCAGGTTTTGATGAGGTATCTTCACCCAGGCACAGCTGCCCATGCCCCGTCACCTTCCCTTGGTCTCCTCTTACTCCCTTCCTCTGTCTATGGGGGTGGTTTAACACAAGGTCTCGCTATGTAGCTCAGGCTGACCTTGAACCCAAGGCACTGCTCCTGCCTCAGCCTCCAAAGTGCTGAGATTACAGACACATACCACCACGACCTCCTGTCTAATCATAGTCATCTTTCCTACTTTCATGCCATCTTTTTTTTTAAGGATTCCATATATTAGAAACACCACACAATACTTGTATTTTTGAATCTGGTTTATTTCACTTAACACAATGATTTCCAGTTCCATCCACTTTTGTGCAAATGACATTCTTTCATTCTTCGTGGCTGCATAGTGCTCCATGTGTATACACAGCACTTTCTTCATCATCGTCTATTGATGGGCACCGAGGCTGCTCCTGGGTCATGGCTGCTATGAGTGGTGCCACAGCAAACGTGGGTGTCCAAGAGAAGGAAGCAGAGGCTCAGTGGTTCACCTTGCACGTACCCTGGTGCACAATCAGGGGTGTACACACACACATACATGCAACACACACACAAGCCCACTCTCCACTCCCGGCCCGGATGGCCACGCATTTGTCTGCTCATCTGTCTTCCCCCCAGGTCAGGTGTGGCCCATCCTCCCCTGCCAGCCCCTCCCGAGGCAGCGGCTCTCTCCTTCCTTCCCAAAGCTGTGCTGAGCCAGCGAGTCCTCCTGTTGCACCAGCCACGAGGTGGGCACCTTCCTGACAGGCCGGCTCCACCTGTCTGAAGCCCGAGCCCACCCAGCCCCACCCCCCACTGCAGACACTGGGCCTGGGCTCTGTGCCTCCAACTTTACAGGGCTTGTCCAGTGGATCCTCTCAGTGCTCCCATCTTGCATCCTGACTGCTTCCTGCTGTAGGTAAAAAAAATCTTCCACAGGAAAGGACTCACGGGAGCCCGGCACGATGGCCCATACCTGCAATCCCAGCACTCGGGAGGCTGAGGCAGGAGGACTGCAGTGATTTAAAGACCAGCCTGGGCCACACAGCGAGACCCTGTCTCAGAAAAAATTAAAATTAAAAAGAACCCACAGATGACCAATTTCTATGAACTGCAGCAGATTTTATAAACCGTTCTTTGTCTGGAGAAGTAGATACAAAGAGTTCCACTTGAACACACCAAGCATGAGTAAGCGGTGGACTATTTTCCTCTCATGTCCCTGAAACAGATCGGCCCAGGATGCTTGGGGACGGCTGGGCCCTTGGGTCAAACTGCAAAGCCCAGTGTCCTCTTTCAGTGGGAATGAATGTGAATCAATGTGCAGTGGTTTCCAGGGAGAGCATTATTCATCAGAACAAAAACCTTGATGAAATGCTCGTGCTATTTTAAAATTGACAAATCAAGGACACGGAGTGCTTTTAAAAGCCACTGCCAAAAATACGGCAAGCATCTTCCAGAACAAGGACAGCGACCCAGAACATCTGTGCTCGTATTGGAGCAGGACGCTGCAGGACGGACAAGCTGGCCCTGGCCTTAGAAGGAACCACAGAGACGGCTCCCAAGAAGCCTTGCCTGCCTTTGGTTCCTGGGAGTCACAGGGAGCGGGTGACTTCAGACTCCTGCATGTGTACCCGGATGCAGCCGAGGAAGCAGCCATGCTGAGATCCAAGGTTCAGGGTCTCAGGGAAACAGCAAATCGCAAACAGCCTGGGACACCCAGACTCTGCCTTTAGGTTACAGACTGTCACTGACCAGGAGAACCAAAAGCTTGCAGGGCCAAGGACACGAGAAATGTGATTCACTGGCAGAGAAAAGAAAGAAAAAGAAGTGAGCACCAAGATTTCTTCTACAGGGCCGGGGATTTGGCTCAGCGGCACCTCGCCTGCCTCGAAAGTCAAGGTCCCGAGTTTGATCCCCAGTACCAAAAAAAAAAAAAGATTTCTTCTACAGAGCTGGGTATGGTATCACATGACTGTAATGCCAGCACTTAGGAGGCTGAGGCAGGAGGATCACTGCACATTTGGTGTTTGTTGATGTACAAATTATGTTCATAATCTAGCATTAGTTAATGCGGGATGTTGTTAATATCCACTCTGAATGAGGTTAATCAACGACAGGAAGTGGATGTTCATTTTCAGATGGTTTCAGTGATGACCAATTATACGTGCCTGATAAGCTGAAGTTGAAACCAAAAAGAGCCCCTACCTGGGGTAAGAAACACGCCTCTCCTGTTCTTTATGAGTGCTCTGAGGGAATTTTCTTGGGGAGCATCTTTTCAATCTTTCAAAGGCTTTTGTCTACTCTCCGAGTTTTAGTTCAAATGAGGTTATGTAACCCACACACCCAATCTGCTCCACAGAAATGTGTCCAAGCTCTCAGAAAAACGACAGGATTTCACAGAGCCCACTGCCAGCCCGGGACATACCCTGTGCATCACTGCGACCCCACATGCAACCACTTAGAGAGAGCTTGTATGTAGAAATTAGAAACATTTCTTATTTTTCGTTTAAAATCTATATAATCCCTGTTGTGCTATTTTCTCCTGTTCCCAGGGGATTGTCTCCTGCCCCACTCTGGGAGCCCAAGCTCGGGCGATAGCTCAGTGCCAGCTGTCTGCAGACCAGGGTTCAAGTGCACAGGAGCAGACCCCATGGGTCAGCAGAAACGCAGGAGCCAAAGGAGTGCAGGAGACAAAGCAAAAGATAAATGTGGGCGTCTGGTTACAGTTAGGGGAGAAAGGAGCCCAGGATGATTCTAAGTTTTGACTCCAACAGACAACGAAAAGCTTACAAGAAGCAGGGTATGGTGACGGGGGCCTGCAATCCCAGCACTCTGAGGCTGAGGCAGGAGGATTCCTGTGAGTTCAAGGCCAGCCTGAACTGCAAAATGAAACCCGCTCAAAACAAAAGCAAACAAACAAACAAAGCTTACTGGAAATGGCCCTGTCCTGGGAGTCCCCAGGCTTTTCGGACAGCCACACTAGGTTGGGCAGGCATGGGCCAATTTCTCACTTTGAAGATACTCGACAAGAGCCACTGACAGGAGCAACTGCAAGCAGCAGCTGGCCACAGGAATCGGCCACTGACTTCCCCAGAGGCCTGGTGCCAGTCCCTGGTTCTGTCGCCTGGGCTCTGCCGGCCATCCTTCACCCCCGAGAGCACCTGCAGCCCTCCTGCCCCTTCTGCGGCCATCCAACATCTTTTCCGTCTCTGCCAGACTGGAAGGGCACGGCTAAACGTAGGGGTAGAGGCTGGGACCACACCGGGACTCTCGGGGGATCACTTAGCTGGCCTCTGCTCAAGAAGCCCGGAGTCCTCACGCAGACTGCGGACCCCAAATACGCACGCACGCACACATGCACGCACCCCCGAGCGCTCCTAACTCCCTCCTGCCAGCCACGAGGCCTGCACAGAAGGGGACAGCGGGAGTCAGGGCAGAAACACACAGGGCTCTGCTAGGCGGTGCCATCACCCAGCCTGCCCGGCCACCTCCACCGTCTCCCGGGCCTTCCTGGAAGCAGCATCTGCACTGTGGCAGGGTCTCGGCACCAGGCTTGGCAGTGAACACGGCAGCTCCTGGGCCTGGACGTCAGATGTGAGGCGGAGTCTTCTACCCCAAAAGGAGCCCTCCTGGTGGGGGGGGGGCGGTCCCGATGTCCCCGAGGACTGCGTCTCCTGATGGAATAGGGCTCCTGTCTGCCGCAGGAAGGCTGCAGGCCCAGGGGGAGGGACGGCAGGATGGTGGGGTGCATCGGTCTCTGTCTCCTCCACAGAGCTGCCTCGGGTCCCTGCTTGTTGTGGTTTAGGTCTAAAACGTCACCCCAAATTCTCACGCGTGTGGAAGGTGACTGGGTCAGGGTGCGGAAGGCGCCGCTAGGAGGCGGGGCCTGGCCGGAAGTGGGCTGCTGGAGGCGTGGCCCGGACGGCGCCTCTCCCTCCCAGCTCCGCCCTCCTCCGGCTGCTTCCTGTCTGCCATGCCGCCAGCGGGTCTCTTCCCCGGATTCTCCGCCCTGTGTCCTGTCCTACAGCCAGCAGACTGTTCCGCAACTCCCGAAACTGAGCCAAAGTAAACCTCTGCTCCTTTAACTGGTGGGCATCCAGTGTTGCTCCTCAGCGACGGGAAAAGTGGTGCCACTGCTCGTCCCCACCCCTACTCCCAACTCCTGCCACCGTTCATCCCACACCCAGGCCTTCAAGGGCAGCAGCGAGGGCCATTCATTGACTGGCTGTGTGCTGAGCTCGCACAAGGTGGGTGCTGTGCTCTGAATGTTGATGTCCCCTCAGATCCCTGTGTTGAAACCGAGCCCCCGGAACAATATCAGGTGCTGCTGAGGTAGAAAAAACACAAATTCTGAAAGATGATTCCTCGGTTTTATTATACCCTGCCAGCTGAAGATGAAATCTTACTGCAGAAATTAAGAGAGGAATCCAGAGCTGCCTCTCTACAAAGGGGAAGCAGAGAACGCTTAGATAAGGGGTACAGAACCACAGCCTCTGCTGGGCAAACACCTGGCACCACCTATGATCAGAGAGGATGCAGTGGTCCATTATGAACCTTTGCTAAAGGTTTGCTAAAGAAGGCAGGACCAAGGCGCAAGCAATTTTCCACTGCAGAATTCTGCTGAACTGCTCCAGACAGATTCAGATGGAAGAATTTCCATCGTGCGATTCTTCAGTTGTATCATCCAAAAAGTCACTTGGTCAAACAAGAATGGGACTCCCTTTCAATGATGTTGCTGGACAAGGATATCTTCAGGCATCTGACATAGGAAACTGGAACTTAGCCCCACTTTGCTGCTGTTAGATGGGCTGGAAAATCCTTTTGCTCCTTTTATGGTTGCACAGCAGTTAGGAAGCCCTTTTTTATTTTATTTATTTATTATTTGTTTATTGGCAGGGTCTTGCTCTGTAGCCCAGGCCAACCTTGAACTATGCAGCCCACACTACTCACCATGATCCTCTTGCTTCAGCCTCCCAAGTGCCTGGGATCTGAGGCATGCGCCACCACACCTGGCAGAAGCCCTTCTTTTTGGACCCTCGCAGAGCAGAGAAGATACAAATTCAAGGTATTTTAGTGTGCAGTTTCGCAGATGATTTACTGTGGCTGAGGGACGGGGAAGTGGCCAAGTAGAGTCAGGAGACAAGCTGGTGCTCTGCTCTGCTGCCCCAAGAGCTCATGGCCAGCATTGGAGTCTTGACAAAGATCACAAGGGTGTGCTCAGTACAGAAGAGCTCTCGCGCTGCAGAACAGAGCCATGGCCAATGTCTTCTCATTTTTTATTGTTAATTATTTGTTTTTATTAGTAGTCCACGTTTGGACACAGTGGTTACATTCATCATGGGAAGTTTGCGCGTGTTCGTAACAATCTTCATTCTTTTTTGTCCCCTCTGCCTATCCCTCCCTGCTCCCTCCAACTCATTCCCCTTCCCACTTATAAAAGCTCTATTTCATTTTTTCTTCAGTTTTCTTTTTTCACGCCTTTTCCTTTCCCTCCCTCCTCCTCCTTTCATTTCTTGTTCCCCTTCCCATTTGAAAAAAATTTTTCCTATTTCCTATTATCTTTTATTTTGCTCTTCATATATATATTTTGGGTTTTTCATATAAGGGAAACCATGCCATAAATTTGTGCATTTGATTTATTTCACTTGACATTATGGTCTTGAGGTGCATTCATTTTTCTACAAATGGCTCACATTTCTCCTTTATGACAGTAATGCTCCATTGTGTGTAGCAGTGTCATCTTAGACTATGTTTTCCAGGAGTGTCCCATTTGTGATGGAGAAATGGACTACAAAACCTACATGGACTTTGTCCTGGCACTGGAAAATAGAAATGAACCTGCAGCTCTGCCGTGTATCTTCACCCTGCTTGTGGATATCTGGATGTTTTCCCTTGATTCCTTAGAGCAATACCGGAACTAATGGAAATACACGGACAAAATCCTGTTTCACTGCAGGGCATCAAGGATGAAGTCTGACATGGTAAAGCCAAAGGAGCCTCTGAAAGTCAGGATTTAATGAGCAGAAATCAAGAAGACACAGTCCCTGCCATTCTGATGGATGGGAGCGGCGTCTGGACTTAGGAAGACAGAGCAGCCTTCTTGCAAGTGACAGTGAAAACTGCAAACTTGGATGATGTGCATCTCTGCAAGACCAAACTGTCTTCATTAAGACACCTGAGTCCTGGGCCGGGGATTTAGCTCAGTGGTTTCGCTGCCTGCTGTGCAAGCGCAAGGACCTGAGTTCAATCCCCGGTACCAAAAAAAAAAAAACAAAGACACCTGAGTCCTGCGCATGAACGTTTAGGAATGGTCCGCATAAGATCTGCAAGTGTAGGTCAGCTGTAGCAAGTGTGGTTTATGGTGGGTAGGAAGTGTTCAGGTTTTTGTGTTTTCGGTTTTGTTTTGTTTTTTGCAGTACCGGGGATCGAACTCAGGATCTTGCACTTCCGAGGCAGGCGCAGTGCCACTGAGCTAAATCCCCAGCCCAAAAGTATTCAGTTTTAATCTGAGTAGTCACTAGGAATAAAGGAAGTTTTCATGGAAGTATTTCCGTGAGTCGCGCAGTATCAGATTATTGAGGGATGGTTGGCATTGTTAACATGGCCATGTGATAGTCTTCCTCTCAAACACGTCTATCAAGGACGGTAGGCCTTTCTGTTAGAGCAGAATAATTTCATTTCTGGGATGTGTGCGGGAGGCCAGGCCACAGTGACCCCGCATGAACAGGTGAGGGCCCCCAGCGAGGCGTCGGGAGGCTGGCCACCCCTCCTGCCACGTGATGACACACAGTCCTGTCTTGGGACCGGCCCTGGCCCGACACAGAGCCTGCCGGCACCTCGATCTCAGGCCTCTCGGGCTCCACACTGTGAGAAATGAATTTCTGTGGTTTTATAAGTCACGTGCTCGGAGATATTTTGTTACAGTGACCCAAGCACACTGACACAATCAGAGTTAAAGCTTCCATTCCAGAGTGAGCGCGGAGGGCCTGGGGGTGTGGCTCAGCCAGAGAGGGCTTGCCCAGCTTGGGCCAGGCCCTGAGTCCCATGCCCAGTACCACAAAAATGAATGAATGGCCTCGAGTGGCCATGCACGCCTGCTTTCCCAGCACTCAGAAGGCCGAGGCAAGAAGATTCCTGCAGAGTGCGTTCAAGGCCAGCCTGCACTCCACAGCCAGATGCTGTCTCGAAAATAAATAAAAGCACATAAATAATAAATGAATGACTACATAAAGGTGAGAACTGATTGTAAAGTGAGAGCGGGCTGAGCCTGAAAGCACATCTCCAGAGGAGGATACACAGGGCCTGAGCCTGAGTCAGGACACCTAGGGCCATCTGGGGACTGGAAGCATGGTGTCTAAGGACTCCTGAAAGCTGGATCCTTCTGGAGCTATCCAGAAACCTCTCTCCAGTCCCGGAGGTAGCGAGTCCTCTGTCCCTGAATAGCAACAACTCAGGACAGTGAAGAGAATCAGGAGCAGACTCACCGCACATTCAGCCATGTACTCATCAGGTAGCCCATCATTCAGTCCCCAAGGAGAGGACAAGGTGACTGTGACACGTCCATTCCTGCTTCCTCTTGCAGCAGGGCATCATGGAAGACCTGACTGTGAGAAGACAAAGTGGCCTAAAGTTCCCAGGAAGAACAAGGAGGACAGGGACAGGGACAGGGACAAGGAGTGTGACATTAACCTTAGCTGTGTCAACTCAAGTGGTTTAAGAAATGCCCAGGGGGAACATGAGGAAGAACAAGCAGGAGGGAAGTAGGTCCCTGGGACCCAACAAGGACCTGAAGTGAGAATTGAAGCCCACAGGGAGAGCAAAGAGAGAGACTTCAACTAAGAAACAGGAGGTAACAAGTTGTGCTTTCTCCCTGAGCCCTGCCTGATCACTGCAGGCTCGAACCTGCAGCCCCACAGTAACTGCTGGTGAGCCCAGAGGCCTCCACGAGACACACACCAGAGGACACAGCAGTGAATGCAGCAGTCGCCAATGCCTGGTGAGTTATTTGGGTCCAGACGTCACCCAAGAGAAGGTGACTGACCAGTAGCCACCTTGGAGAGAGGCCAACTGAGCTTAAAGCAGAGCCCCTCACACTGGCTCCATCAGGGTGAGGCAGAACCGAGTTCAAGGGGGCAGGAGGCCAAGGAGCTGAGTTCAAGCCAGCAGGAGACACCCCAGCCTGAGCTTCAGAACAAAAGGTTCAGCCTTGCTGGGATTATCCACTACCCCACCATAAATCTGCAGCCGGCTGGCTGGGCTCAATCAGCACAGATCTGGGCTCTGTCTGCCCACTTTTCTACCAGTGACAGCAGGGATGCGCCTTGGAGTGGGCTTTCTTCTTTTTCCTCATCTTCTTCTTTGTTTTGGTTCTGTTTCTTTTTTTTCTTGACTGTTTGTTCATGGTCTTATCTAAGCGTGAACATTGTTTCTAGCTCTTTTGTTGTAAGTCTGCTCTGTTCTTGGTTTTTTCTTCCTTCTCTCTTTTCCTATTGGCTTCACCAGTTTTCCAAAGTTTGCATATTTTCCTTTGTCCTCCAGCCTTGCTTCTAACCTCTTCCTCTTCTATTTCTCTATTTTATCCTCCCTACCCCCTTTAAAATTTTCTCCCCCAAGGGTAAAATCACCATACTGAGGGCATATTTATGGTATAAAATTTCCTGGTTCATTATAGATTTTGTTAGATAATCACAAATAATAGTTCATACAGTTAAAGCTGGCAAATTAATAATTACCACAGTTTGTTAATCTCTAGCTGTGTTTGATGCTGTTGTTATAGCTGGTTGTACTACTTTAGCCAAGGTGACACAATGCTCTAATCAGTTGTTCTTCCTGGTAAGGCAAGATTGAGATTGCCTGAGGGTCATTAAACAAGACTACAGGCCAGTGCCAGGGAACCAGGGGCTAGTCCAAGCAGGCAGCAACTTCTCATCCCTAATAAATTGAAGAGGTAGGATCTTGCAGCAGACTCAAAACCCAAAAGCCAGATTCACCTGGAAGACATCTCTGAGAAGTAGTCATTTCCTAAGGGTTCTAAATGGTAGAAATAAAGCTACCTGCCATAAGCAATTTACAAGCATCAACCCAGAAATTAAACTAAAAACAAGAAAATGAGAGGGGGCCGGGGATTTAGCTCAGTGGTGCCATGCCTGCCTCACAAGCACAAGGTCCTGAGTTCAATCCCTGGTACCACCAAAAAACAGACAATAAATTAAGAAAGAAAATAAGAAGACCCTTAACCAAGATGCAACCCCAAACTTCCAGCTCATCAAAGGCAAACCCAGGAGGCAGTGAGGTGGAGGTGAAAGCCTGGACTCTCCAAAGTGGTAACAGCAGAAATAACAAAGCAAATGAATGAGGCTCTAGCAAAAATCAAAGCAGAGATAGTTTCTCAGATAACTACAGAGATGGTGACCAGAATGAAAGACATGGCTAGTGGCTCTAGAGTAGATACAGAGTTTTAAAAATAGAGGAGCTTAGAAAAATGATGGAAACTATGAACACCCAACATAGGAAAGAAATGGAATCTATGAAAAAGATTCAAATAGATATCCAGGATATTGAAAATTCCATTAAAAGTATATGCAGCACAATGAACCAATGTGAGGACAGAATATCAGATATAGAAGACAGGATTGCAGTTAGCAAGCATGAAAAGAAAGATTTCTTAAAAATAGCAAGGCACCATGAAAAATCAATCCAACAGCTGCTAGATGATGCAAAGAATACTAACATAAGATTGATTGAATGAAGTCAATGAAAAAGCAGGAGACAGTGCAAATGACATAAAAAAACCTGTTCACAGAGGAACAGGAAACTTGCCAAGCAAGGAAAAAGAATTTGACATACAGATAAATGAGGCATATGCAACTCCAATTAGCCATGATAAAAAAAAAAAAAAACTACACCAAGGCATATAATAGTCAAGCTTCCAGAAATTCAAAATAAGAACAGAATTTTTTTGGGGGGGGGGGGGTTGAAGCAGGGTCTCACTATGTAGCCCAGGCTGGCCTTGAACTCACAGCGATCATCTTGCCTCAGCCTCCCAAGTGCTGGGATTACAGGCATGCACCACCTTGCCCCACACAAGAACAGAATATCAAAAGCTGCTAGAAAAAAAGAAACAAATCACCAATAAAGGAAAGCCCATCAGAATCATGGCAGACTTCTCAACACAAACCCTCAAGTCAAGGAAAGCTTGGGGTGAAGTACTTCAAGCCCTAAAAGAAAACAACTTCCAACCCAGGTTGATGTAGCCCACAAAACTGTCTTTCAAAATCAATGGAGAAATAAGATACTTTCATGACCAAGAACACCTGAAGAAATTCATGACCACCAAACCAGCACTCCAAAATGTTCTGAAGGACATTCTAGAAAGAGATAATGAGAACTACAATTCCATGAACTCCAACAAAATGAATTCACCAGGCAAGGTAAGTAATTAAACAGGAAAACAACAACAGGAAAATAACATAACAAGGACAAGTTAATATATATCAGTTATAACCATCAATGTAAATGATCTCAATTCACCAATCAAAAGAAACAGACTGGCAGAATGGATCAAGAAGCAAGATCCAACAATATGCTGCATATAAGAAACACATTTAATTCAAAAAGAAATTCATAGAGTGAAAGTCAAAGAATAGAAAACAACACTCCATATAATAGGAACCCAGAAAAAATCAGGGGCAGCTAGTCTATTTGCAGACAAAGTGAATTTCAAGCCAAGATTAATTAAGAGAGACAAGGTCACTACATCCTTGTAAAGAGAACAATCCAAGAGGAAGAGATAACAATCATAAATATATATGCACCAAATACCAGCCCACCCAACTATATAAAACAAATATTAACTGACATGAAAAATCAACTAAGCACTAAATGGAATTGTAATGGGGGAATCTCAATACCCTACTGTCACAAATAGATCAGCTAGACAAAAATCAATAAAGAAATACCACAATTGAACCAAACTTTTGAACAAATGGACTTTGCAGATATCTACATAGTGTTCCATCCCACAACATCAGAATACACATCCTTCTCAGCTGCACATGGGACATTCTCCAAAATAGACCACATGCTAGCTCATAGAACATGCTTAAGTACATGCAAAGGAATTTAAATTATCCCATGGGAGACCACCCCACTGATTATGCCCAAAGCAGGCTGTAAGCTGTGCAGGCTGTAAAGAGTTAACCCCATAGTCGGCTTGTTTATAGACGTGAATCTGGCCAAAGCCTACATGCCAAGGTCAGAGTAACTTGCACCCAAATTCCGTTCCCAAAATTAAAACCTTCTTTACTAAAAAGACAAGGTTAATTATTGACCACAACCTAAATTTTGTCTGTTCTGTTCCTAATTCAAGAATTCTTTGTCTCTTCCTTTACAAGCCTTGCCTGCATCAGCAACGTATTCACAGCAACTCCACATAGTCCTTTACCTCAACCTAACTATGATTGTGTCACCAATAAACATCAACGACTCTGAGTCTGCAGGGCCTTTGCTTGTTCAAGCCTCTGACTGCTCAAGCACTGGTCATCCTGACTCCCCATCTCTGTCTCTTTAATTCTGTCTTTAAGTCCTTCTCACCATGCATCATAGCACTGAGGAGATCAGAATCCGTTGCAGGGGTCTCCAGTATTATTCCATGCATACTATCAGACCATAGTGCAATGAAATTGGAAATCAATGGCCAAAGAAACCACAAGAACTTCATAAACACATGGAAATTAAATAACACTCTCATGAACAACCAGTGGGTCACCGATGAAATTAAAGAAGAAATTAGACAGTTTCTACAATTAAACAACAATGCTAATACAACACACTGGATCTTATGGGACGCAATGAAAGCAGTCCTATGAAGGAAATTTATAGCAGTGAATTCCCATATCAGAAAAACAGAGCAAGCTCAAATAAACAACCTAGTGTTGAACCTCGAGCTTCTACAAAAAAGAAGAGCAGGGCCAGGGATTCAGCTCAGTTGTGCCACCACCTGCCTCACAAGCACAAGGTCCTAAGTTCAATCCCCAGTACTGAAAAACAAGAAAAAAGAGCAAGTCAAGCCCAAAGCTTGTACAAGGGAGGAAATTATAAAACCAGAGCAGAAATTGATGCAATGGAGACTAAGAAAACAATACAAAGTATCAATGAAACAAAGAGTTGGTTCTTTGAAAGATTAAATAAAATTGACAAACCCTTAGCCAACCCTATCAAAAAAAAAAAAAGAAAGAAAGAAAAGACTGAAATCCAGGCAATTAGGAATGAAAAGGGTGAAATCACAACAGATCCTGAAGAGATAACCCATACCTACTTCGAGAACCTGTATTCTAACAAGATGGAAAACAAAGAAGAAATGGACAGAGTACTAGAAACATATGAATTACCAAAGTTGAATCAAGAAGATATAGAAATTCTAAATAAACCAATATCAGCCAATGAAACTGAAGATGTAATTAAAAACTACCAACAAAGGAAAGCCCAGGCCCTGCTGAATTCTACAAGAAATTTAAAGAAGATCTAATGCTGCTACTTCTCAAACTCTTTAATAAATTGAAAGGGAAGCAATACTCCCAAATTCATTCCTGGAAGCAAGCATTACCCTGATACCAAAACCAGAGAAAGATTCAACCAAAAAAGACGATTATAGGCCAATCTCCCTAATGAATACAGACACAAAAATCCTCAATAAGATACTGGTATACAGAATGCAGCAAACCATCAAGAAGGTTATACACCAATACCAAGTAGAATTCATCCCAGGGATGCAGGGATGGTTCAACATACACAAATCAACAAATGTAATACACTATATTAACAGAAAAAAACCATATGATCATCTCAATAGATGCAGAAAAAGCATTTGACAAGGTCTAACACCCATTCATGATAAAAACTCTACTGAAAATTGGAATAGATGGTCTTTATCTCAGTCTCAAGAAAACCATCTATGACAAACCAACAGCCAACGTCATACTAAATGGACAAAAACAAAGCTTTCACTCTAAAATCAGGAACAAGACAAGGATGTCCACTGTCACCATTCTTATTCAATATAGTTCTGGAAACATTAGCCAGAGTAATCAGAAAAGAAAAAGAAAAGGAATAAGGATAGGAAAGAAGAACATAAATTATCATTATTTGCAGATGACATGATTCTCTACATAGAAGACCCCAAAAACACCACCAAAAGATTTCTTGATTTAATAACCAATCCAGTAGCATAGCGGGATACAAAGTCAACACTCAATAGCCTTCTCGTACACAAATAATAAACTCACTGACAGAGAAATTACAGAAACCATACCTTTCACAATAGCATCCAAAAAAATGAAATACAGTGGACCCTTGAGTTACAACCACCCTGACATACAAACAACTTGGATTACAACCAGAATTTTACTTTCAACTTATTAACAAAGTCTTGAGTTACCACTCGAATGCTAGCTGCTTGTGCTTTCAGATGGTCTCATACAGATCTAACCCTTACAGAGTTCTGGACAGAACATGACAGCATCCTCTCCTGTGTGGGGTTCACTGAGAAATCCTGGGCCAGGGTCTCTCTAAAGACACTGAGATCTGCCTGTGTACAGGAGAGAGACTTTGGGGGCTGTGTAGAGGAGTCTGAGCCTCAACTGACCAACTTGAGTTACAACTAGCCCTCGGGAATGAATTGAGTTCGTAAGTCAAGGGTCCACTGTACCTAGGAATCAATGTAATGAAGGAAGTAAAAGACCTTTACATGGAAAACTACAGCACTCTGAAAAAGGAGATTGAAGAGGTTATCAGAAAATAGAAAGATAACTCTTGTTCTTCGGTAGGAAGAACTAATACAGTGAAAATGGCCATATTACCAAAATTATTATACAAATTTAATGCAATCTGATCAAAATACCAATAGAATATCTCAAAAAATTAGAGAAAACAATTCTAAAATTCATTTGGAACCAGAAGAGAGCTAGAATAGCAAAAGCAATTCTAGGCAACAGAGACATGGCAGGGGGCATCACCATCCCTGACTTGAAATTATACTACTGTGATAAAAATTATAGCTACTGTGATAAAAACAGCACAGTACTAGCAAAAAAAAAAAAAATAGACCAGAGGATCAATGGAACAGATTAGAAGGTGCAGAAACAACTCCAGACACACTCAGCCATCTTATCTTTGACAAACGAGCCAAACACCTTCACTGGCCTTTTTAATAGTGGTGCTATTTAATAAGTGGTGCTGGGAAAACTGGCTTTCTACATACCAAAGATTAAAACTAGACCTATATTTTTCACCATGTACTAAAATCAAAATGAATCAAAGATCTAAATATTAAAAACACTAAATCTGCTGGAAGATAAAATAGGTAAAACTCTTGAAGACGTTGGTGTTAAGCAAAGACTTTATGAACAAAACCCCGATCACACAGGAAATATCACAAAGAATCAACAATCTGGATCTCATCTTCTTAAAAAGCTTTTGCACGGCACAAAAAAATCAACAGAGTGGAGACAACCCAGTGTGGGAAAAAAAATCTGCCAGCTGTTCCTCAGACAAAGGACTACTATCTAGAATATATAAAGTGCTGGGGATTTAGCTCAGTGGTTCCGGCGCCTTCCTAGAAAGCGCAAGGTCCCAAGTTCGATCCTCGGTACAAAAAAAAATCTAGAATATATAAAGAACTAAAAAAAATCAGACCCCCCCCCAAATTTAAAGACCCAATTCAAAAATGAGCATCTGAAATAAACAGACAATCCTCAGATAAAGTAGAAACAGCAAATTAATATATGAAAAAATGTTCAACATCACTGGTCATTTGAGAGATGCAAATTAAAACAACACTGAGATTCCATCTCCAGAAAGAATCACTGTTATCAAGAAATCAGCCAATAACAAATGGTGGCAGGGCAGTGGGGGAAAAAAGGAACCCTTTTCCACTGTCAGTGGGAGCATAGACTGGTCCAACCACTGTGGACATCAGTGTGAAGATTCCTCAAAAAACTAAAACTAAAACTAACAGCTATTTCTCTTCTTTGTATCCTCCCAAAAGAATTAAAAGCATCTGACCACAGTGATATATGCACATCCATGTTTATAGTGGCACAGTTTGTCATAGCTAAATCTTGGAAAAAGCTCAAACTCCCATCAACTGACAAATGCATAAAGTTGTGGGGTTTTTACACAATGGAGTACTACTCTGCCATAAAGAAGGATAAGCTCGAGACATTTCTAGCTAAATGAATGCACCTTGAGACACAGTCTTAAGTGAGATAAATCGGACACACATGTTTATTGTTTGTTGGTTGGTTGGTATCGGGGATCGAACTCAGGTCCTTGCACTTGTAGGGCAGGTGGCTACACATGTTTAAATACTGCATTGTTTCCCTGGTGAGAGAAACCAAAAATGGAAATAATGACCAAAATGTATAATAGATATTGAGAAATGGAAAGAAATTGTTCAAATGAGAAGGGGAACAAGGGAGGGGGAAGGAGAGAAGGGACAAGAAAGGGATCAGTGACATCCATTTCTGAGTGTGTCTGGCTGGTACATGGAGGTGTGGCCTTGGGCTGTGTCTGCTCCCTGGCCCTTCCTCTCTGGTTCTTTTCCCCTCTCTGCTTCTCCGCCATCACAAACTAAGCAGCTTTGCTCCACCACACGCTTCCCCTGTGATGTTCCTGCCTTGGAGCAGCCATAGACTGAACCCTCTGAAACCAAAAGCCTAATTAAACCTGCCCTCTCAAGCTGTGGGTGTGGGGTATTGTGTCACAGAAACGGGAAAACTGACCGAATTAAGGAGAAAAGAAGGGGCTGGGGATTCAGAAACTTCTTCCAGAGTGGAATTGGAAGATGGACGTGACCTTGGATAAGAGTTTCTGGCACCTGCAGTCACCTCTAGAGGGCAGCGGCCAGATCTCCCCCATTGCCACCCCCAACCTCCACCAGGCAGGACAGTCCAGTGCTGGGGAATGGAGGGGTGTGGGGCCAGGAGGCCTGAGCAGCCCCCAGCAAGGCCAGGCTTCCCCCCCTGGAGGCCACAGCGTCCATATGGCAGCCCACTGGGTTGGAGCTCCCCCGAGACGCCCCTGCCCTAATCTCCGGGGAGTCACGGGGACCAGGGCCTCTCCAGCTCCTCCCCAGGCCCAGGCACCTGGAAGTTCTCCCCCAACCCGAAACCAGCCCCTTCTCCCGGCCAGAGCCCCTCGTCCAGTCCCCGCAACAGCTGGCGCAGGCGAAGGCTAGCGCAGGCGAGGGCTCCCACAGCCTCCCCACGCGGGCTCCTGGGTGCACCCGGGTGTCGGAGGCAGAGCGGAGCAGCTTCCATCCTCCCGCAACAGCTGCACGGGCCGGCGCGGGACGCGCAAAGCCTCCGCAGGCGCTCGCGTGGGGACAGCGCTGGGCGTCCCCAGAGGGCCCCGCGCCCCCTCCCCGTGCCGCCCCGCCCGTGCGCCCCCGGCCGTGCGTCCCCGCGCCCCCGGCCCGCCGTGACGCCATGACGCCGCGCGGGGACGCGGGCGCAGAGGCGGCGGCGGATGCAGCTGCGCCCACACGCGGGGCCATGGGCTCGCAGGGCGCAGGGCGCAGGCGGCTGCCCCAGCGCGAGCGGCTGACGGCGGAGGACGACGCGCTGAGCCGCATAGCGCGCGAGGTGAGCGGCTCGGTGCGGGTCCTGGGCTGGGCTGGGCAGGGCAGGGCAGGGCGGGGCGGCGGCCGGGCCTGGGCGCTGCCGGCTCCCCCGAAGTGGACTGCAGAGCCGGGCGCAGCGGCCCTCGGGCCCGGCCCGCGTGGGGTGGGCAGGAGCGCCCCGCTTTGTGGCGCCGCCCCGGGAGGGTCTGCACCGCCCCAGGCTGCCCGAGATCAGGCCCGACCCAGGCCCCCCGGCTGGGGTGGCCGGGTCCGAGCGACACCGCCCGGCAGCAGCAGTCACTGCGGAGCCACGCGGGTGGACCTGGGCGACACCCGAGGTTCCGGGCGGAGTCCTGGGACCTGGGTCCCACTGGGAGATGAACTCGGTGTGATTCCCGGAAGGAAGGCTGGGCGCCCCAAGGATTCAGCCCTAAGGCCCGATGAATGACTAGGGCGACACCGGGAAGGTGGACAGCAGATTGGTGGCAGCGGTTTCCGGTCGAGACCGATTTGCTTGGGGCCCAGGAGGGACGAGGGGCTTCGTCCTGACCTGCCCCTCTCAGTACCGTCGGAGTCGGTTCCGTGGAGGTGTGTGTATTCACCTGACAGAAATTCGAAGGGTGCTCTGCAGCTCTCTGCACTGGTTTCCTGGTGCGGCGTGATAGGGAGTCCCCTCACACCCTTGCTCCTGCTGGAAAACTTAGCAATTTAGCAGCTCCTGCCTGGTTCCATCCATCAGCTGTTTATTGGGGGTCTACCCGGTAACTGGTTCTTAGCCGTCTGTAGTTGTAAAGGATGATTTTGCTTTTATGGTCATGTGGCAATCAGTATGTGTTGGGTGCTGAGAGAATAGAAACATATTTTTCTGTGTATGAGATGGAAAAAGCCTTCTCAGCAAACTCCTATTCATCCCTCAAAACCCAATAGATGATGTGCCCTCTGGGAGACCTCCTTGTGCTTAGCTCTCCCTTGTCATCCCAGGCCCCCTTCTTCGCCCTGTGCACCTGATGTGGCTGTCAGGGTGCCTTGTCATGTGTTCACATGTGGACAGTGACCCCAGGGAGCCAGCCCCTAACTTTTGTGTCCCGAGACAGCACAGAGCCAGGCCCGTAGTAGTGCTCACTGGTGTCTGTTGCAGAAGTTAGAAATAGAACTAGGAGACCTGGGCTAAATATAGACCTTCACTAAACCTAGCAGTTCAAGCATAGTCCCCTTGAAGATGGGCGTGTATGTGTGCATCTGACCACAGCCCAGAACGACCGTAGCCCCGGGAGCGCCAGAGGGGCAGGGAACCGGGCCTCACCTCTCCAGCAGGGTTGAGGGGTGAAGGAACGAGAAGAATGAGCGCCCCAAAGTCCACCTCTTATCTGCTGGTTGCATAAAAATAGATTGAAGGAGGCCAAGGAATCTGGCTGCTCATGGCCCTAGCTGGGCCCTGCCCCTCGAGGTACAGCTGGCGGTGACAAAGATAGACTCCAAGTCAGCCCGGGCTGTGGCCCCAGGCTCCGTCCTGCTGGAAAGTGCCTGTCCCCGCCCCTGAGCTGGTTT
This sequence comes from Heterocephalus glaber, assembly GCF_000247695.1. Next base: position 2,994,910 of record NW_004624847.1, read on the forward strand.
CCTCAGCTCCAGTTTCCTGCAGCCTCTCACTGCAGGTGGGAAAAGGCTCACTCTGTGCCCTGGGCAGCCTGGGGCAGACAGAAGGTGTCCGTGTCCAAGGTGCCGGGAAGGATGCTGGAGCGGGAGTGGTCCCCACACGCTCCCTCTGACAGATGCAGCCCCGGCCTGTCGTGGATGCACCCGGGGCACTCACTGGCTCACCTCGAGGGAACCAGGCTGCGCTGTGCATGGCGTTGCAAATCCTGTTTCATTTCCCCGCTGAAAATTAAACTCACGGTTCAGTGGCCAGTGTGTGTCTGTGAATTCTGGAGTTCTTACAAAAAAGGACACTGAGTCCGCAGACCAGCACGGTGCTGTCGGAGTCCCTGTCCTGGGGAGGGGGCTCCGCCTGGAGGAGCTGGGTCAGATGAGTTGGATGGTGCCTGAGCTCAGAGATCGGGCTGGAAAGGGTGTGCATGGCCCTGAAGGCTCTGGGAAACCAGGGAGGACGATGCCCTCAGGTGGGACCAGAGGGAAAGAGGTCCTGAGCCCCGGGCACAGACAGGGCCCTGTGTCCCCACCAGGGCCGGGCTCTTCCCTCGAAGCCTGCTCTGCCCGGCAGCCCCTCCCAGACCCTGGGAGCCTGAGTGATGTCACAGCGCCAGGCCTCCTGTGGGCCACACCAACCTGGGGGTGCAGCACTGAACTCAAGGCTCTCCCTGAGGGCCCTCCATGCTGCCAGGTGTTCCTGGCCACTCTGTGACAGGGCCCTGAGCCGGGTCACGTGGTCCCCGGGGCGTGGAGTTGGGTCTGCCAGTGGCCTGAGCCCGTCCTGGAGCCTATGGGGGGCTGTGAGGGACCTCAGAGAAGGCAGGGCAGCTGCAGAACATGCCTTGCCAGGCACAGGGCAGGTCTAGGCCAGGTCTCAGGAGTCTGGGGCTGGGGAACCCGTCCTGCTGCGGCTGGTCTGAGCAGAAGCCCAGGCCTCAACTCCCAGCTATGCCCCAGCTCAATGGGGTAAGCAGATAGCAGGCGGGCTGGGTTTTTTGAGTTTTGGTTTTTTTTTTTCTTGGTACATGACATCGAACTCAGGACCCTGCACTTGCAAGGCAGGTGGCAGAACCACTGAGCCAAACCCCCAGCCCAAGCTGGGGTTTTAATCATGTGGATGCAGCCAGTGTGGCGGTGAACACCTGTAATCGTAGCACTTGGAAGGCTGAGGCAGGAGGATCATCTCAAGTTCGAAGCCAGCCTGGGCTACATAGTGAGTTCAAGGCCAGCCTGAGCTACACAGCAAGACCTTGTCCCAAACAACCAAAAATAAATCTCAGGGGCGGCATTAGCTCGCCGATGGCGTCCCCTGCTCCTGCTGGTGGCTCAGGACGCATTCCAGACTCCCCGTTCACACTGTGCTCAAGCCGAGGACAGTGGTCCTCAGCAGCTGTGTGCCGCCGCCCATCTGGGGACCTCTGGGGACGTGTGCACCGTCCCCTTTGCAGCCCCACAGGTCCCGGGTGCTGGCTTTGGTGACGGGAGCTCAGGCCTTGGCCTCTCCTCCCCAGAGCAGAGTCGGAGCCTCTCGCTGTGGGTGGAGAAAGGCTCACTCTGTGCCCCAGGTGGCCTGGGGCAGCCTTCACCCTCACTCGCCTGCTGGGGATGGAGTGTGGCCCCGTCTCAGGCGGGACCCACGGGGGCCACCCCTCCATTCCATGTGAATTTGCTTTCCTGAGATGGCTGCACTGATTAAAACCACCTGGAACCTGGCACGGCAGGGCAGTGGCTGTCATCCCAGCAGCTCCGGAGGCTGAGGCAGAAGGCTCACAAGCACCTGGGCTTAGCAGAGCCCAGGCTTAGTAGAGCCCTGTCTTAGAAAATAAAAAGAGCCGGGATGTGGTTCAACACGAAGGCCCTGGGTTCAACCCCAGCTCTGCAGAACAAGCCCCACCACCGCCTGCAAGGCGCGGTCCAGCAGCACCGGCCATTTGAAGCTGGGGCGGGGACCGTGAAGAGCACTGCCTCAGCCTCTCGGTGCCGTGGCCCTCTCAGCCCGGGACCCGGGACCGGCAGACAGACGTCCTGGAGGCTCATGTGCGAGGCCCTGGGGGGCGGGGCCAGTGCCCTGCAGTTGGACCACATAAGTGACCCTGGGAGATGCTTCCAGTTGGAGAGGGGTCTGAACACGGCTGTGGACACTCCTGCTGGCCACTGGAGCCCAGCCCCACCTGCGGCTGTTTCTATCCAGGCCAGCTGCCCCCTCCTTGGCAAGTCTTCAGCACCCCTTGCCCCAGCTTAGGGTTGGGTGCTTTGTTTTGGTTTGGGTCAGGTTTTTTGAGACAGGATCTCGCTATGTAGCCCAGGCTGGCCTTGAATTCACAGCGATGCTCCTGCTCAGACTCCCAAGTACTGGGATAACAGGTGTGCACCACCACACTCGGCTTTAGGGTTGGGATTTGTATATGGAGCCCTGAAGAGGGTGGTGGAAGTGGCACAGGGGACCTGGCTGTGGCCCGTGAGCCCTGCCTGGGTGTCCAGCCCTGTCACGGTGCAGAATCCTGTCAGATGGAGAAAACAGGGTCAGAGACTCCAGGGGACTTACCGAGGCTGCCCAGCAGCTGTGAGGTGCTGGGTACCCTCCCAGCTGTTTCTGGGTCAGGTCTGGGGCTCCTCGCAAGCCCCTGTCCCAGGCGCCGTCCCCCAGGCCAGCCAGCTTCTCCCCATCCCTGGGACACTGTCCCCAGTCGGCCTGTGGGCCACAGGGTGATGTCCGTGAGCACCTCGGGCCCCCTGCCTCGCTTCCTCTCCTCCCCTCTGGCCCCTTGCAGCTTGAAAACACTGACTCATTTCTCCACCCTGTGCTCCGGCCGACTGGACTCGTGTGCACTGGGGTCCTCCTCAGTGTGCGCCAGACACCCCCAGGGCAGTGCCCACTAAACGCCAGACCCTTGAGGCCCTGTGAGCCCTAAATGACCAGCTGCTTGTCTCCACTCTCGCAAGTGACGTGTCTGTGTGCCTCTTACAGCTTTGCCAACTTCAGGTGCCACCGGGGCTCACTGGGCTAGGGTGCAACCTGTGCCTGTGAGCCCGGGTCCATGCTGTCCCCATTCTTCCTCCCCTCATCCACACCACAGCCACGGTGTCATTGGGGTTAAGCGACACGTTTGTGCAGAGGATGGGCCGGCTGAGAGCCTCAGTGTTAAGGTCAATCTCTGGGATTTGAATCCTGACTCTGCCCCTTTTCCCATGACCCAGGGCAAGCTACCCAACCACTTCGGCCTCCGTCCCCACCCCGTAAGTATGACGGGAAATTCTAAGAGTGCGTTTCTCACAGGGTGCTTATGAGAGCCAGTGTGATATTTCATGAAAAGCCCTCAGCACTGTGACTGCACATAGTGAATGTTTAGGAAGTGTGGGTGATGTTGAAAACGATGTAGATCGTGTTGACTACAGAGCCAGGTAGTGTGCTATATAACCTTCCTTTATACAGCTTTCTACTTTCCCAGGCATTAATTCTTTCTTTCTTTTTTAACTTCTCACCCATCTACAGATGTATCGTTCCTAATTCTTCGCAAACTTCAGCAGAACCCTTCATAATACTGTTTTCTATGTTATTAAACAGATCCGGTAACCTATCAATTCCATGTATTTACCCCCCAGAAACCTTTCCCCTAGAGATCCTGCCCTGGACTCTGGTCTCGGTACTCTCAGGATTCACCAAAGCTATCATTCCATTTGCCACCATTCTGAGAATGTCTTTTGTCCCTGTTTTTGTTTTTGTTTTGGTACCAGGAATCAATCAAACTTGGGACCTTGCACTTACAAGGCAGGCACAGGAACCACTGAGCTAAATCCCCAGCCCTTGTCCCTGTTTTTTATTAGATTCCTTTTTCCTAGATTGTGTGTTGTCATCTTTTTTGAATTGCTATCTCATTTTCCTGGAACACATCCTTCAGTAACTTTCTCAACAAGAATGCCTTTTCTAAGTATTTGGATGTCTGAAAATGTCTTTATTCTACCCTCATCCTCTATTGATAGTTTGGTTGCATTTAGAGTTCCAGATTAAAAATAATTTTCCAAAGATTAAGGAGGATTTCTGTGTGCTCTTTGAAGCAGTTTCCAGCATGTGTTAATTGACGTGAGCAAGGTGCAGAAAATGACAGCAGGGTGTGGTCCTGTGTGTGACACAGGTTGTGATTCGCTGGCACTGCTGACAGAGCCCTGTAGGAACCCCTAGCAGAGCCACGTGGGAGGTAGGTGAAGGAGGTGGTCAAGTATGGTTTTTCCCCCTCTTCTGATACCTGAGCCACGTGCCTGTTATCACCTAGTCATAAAATAAAAAGTAAAACTAAAAACAGTTTTCTACCACAATTTCCCCCACTTTATTCTGGCTTTCAGGGCTGAGAATTCGGAGGCCTTGAACTGTTTCAGTCTCTTGCCTAACGGCTGCCTACTCTCCATTCAGCTCTCAGCCCTCTGTGCTCCAATTCCCATTTGTGGAGCAGTCGCCGGCTTCCTTCAGCCTGGAAACCTGGCCCTGAAATTCTGGCCTTCAGTTGTTTTACCATCTGCACCACATGCTCTGTTCTGGATTTCAGGCTCTGCTGTTGTTGGGAAGAACTTCCTTTTCACTCCTAGGTTCAAGTGTTTTGTCTTTTGGCGAGGCTGGGTGGGAGATCACACAACTTCGTCTCCCTCCTTCCGCTAAGCTGACCTGCTCTGAATTAATTTCTAGCCTTCTGGGTGGTGGTTCTGTGTTGCTCTTGTACAGCATCCTTTCTTAGTTCACTTGTCCCACCACGCTGAGGGTGTTCACTTTGGTGTTTTGTCTTTTTCTGGCATTTTTTTTCTTTCCTTTGTTGGTTGGTTGGTCTTTGAGTCAAGGTCTCGATATGTAGCCCAGATTGGCCTCAAACTCATAGCAGTCCTCCTGCCTCAGCCTCCTGAAGGATTGCAGGTGTCAGCCATGCCTGGCTTCTGACATATCTTTTGTTCCCTGCCTTTTGGTCTGCTGCTTCCTGTTTCTTCTTTTTTTTTTTTTTCAGTAGCAGGAATCAAACTCAGGACCTTGTGCTTGCCAGGCAGGCACAGTGCTTCTGTCTGTTTTGGACTCTGTACTTCACCGTGGAGCTTTGTCTGGATGAGTGGGGACCCTCGGTTGTCCATTCATACTTGAGAGCGAGGCACCAGAACATTGAGAGAATAGCTAGAGCACAGGAGGATTGATGTTGCCGGGGGTGGGCAGGGCAGGGGGTGGGAGCCCCATCCCCCTGCTGTGGGACCCTAACCACACATCCTGTCAGAAGAAACATTGCTCAAGGCCAACACACAGGCTTCTCTAATTTGATGCCTGTGGGCGGAGCCTTCCATTTTATTGAGGTGGCAGTAGGGTATGGGGTGTAGGAGGCGGTGTCCTTATTGTTTTTGTTTGTTTTATTGCAGTACTGGATGGAGATTGAACTCAGGCCCTCATACATGCTAGACAAGTGCTCCTCCCCTGAACTACGCCCTCAGCCCTTTTGCTGTTGTTTTGTTAGTTTTGGAGTTTTTGAGATGGTCTTGCTAAATTCCTTAGGCTGGTTTTGAATTTACAATCCCCCTGCCTCAGCCTCTGGAGTGGCTGGGATTACAGTCAAGAGCCACTGTGCCCCACTGAAAGCTGGAGATTAACCCGAGACTTATGCCAGGGAAGGGCCGCTCAGCTCTGTGTCCAAGCCACACCAACCACTGAGCCAGTCTTCGGGTCCTTTCCCAAGAGCGGAGTCGAGCGCCAAGTCGAGCACGCAACAGAGAGCTATAAAAAGTGAGATCTCAGAGCTTCAGGCATCAGGAACAGTAGTTCACGGATTTATTTGCCTGGCATATTCCCTGAGCCCCTCGCTGTACTTCCCACAAAGCCGGTGCCTAGAGAGCTGGGTGGGCGGAATGTGAGATGCCTTGGCAGGAGCGAACTCCGGAATCAGCAGGTGGGTGAGAGCCAGCGCCCGCTGCCACCACTGTCCTGGGACAGGCCGTCTCCACCCCCTTCCTGGCCTGAAAAATGACACAGTGGTCATGATCCCTCTCAAGCATAACTGCTGCAGGAGGCTTAAAGTTGTCATGATGCTGTAACCTCCTCCACTGTCTGCTCTGCCCGCCTTGGCCTTGATGGCCATCCTTCCCACTCCCTTCCTGTAGGCCATCCCTTAGGTGACCCAGTGACACCCTCAAGACGGGATTTCCGTGTGGACTGAGCAGCTAGCATCCCTCACCCCAGGTGCCCTGAGAGAGACCTCAGAGCCCCATGGCACATGTGTCCCTGGCCCAGGGGACCTGGCTGTGGCACCTCCCACAGTGATGTGGACACCCTGTAACTCTCAGGGCATTGTGGGAGCCACCGGCGCTGTCACAATTGCATATCCAACTGTATTTCCTGTGAACTAATTGGAATGTAAAAAGCACCTATGGCTAGCACCTACCACATTGGGCACGCAGCTCCAGAGCAGTGATTATTCTTGTAGAAACAGACATCATAGAGTGTGTTCCGTGATTTGGGACCAGTGGAGTCTTGCAGGGCTGTGTGTCACTCATGATTGGCATGCAAGTGGACGGGCCGACCTGATGAGGCCAGACCCCGATGGGGGGAAATGTGTGGCCTGGACAAGAGAGCACTGTCTTAGTCACTTTCCTCTCCCTGGGGCACAGTTCCTGACACCTGCTGCTTAAAGGAGCAGAGGCCTAATGTGGCTCATGGGTTCAGAGGGTTCAGTCCATGGTCTGCTGGCTCCAAGGCAGGAACATCACGGCAGAAGGGTGTGGTGGAGGAAAGCTGCTCCTTGCATGGCGGCCAGGAAGCAGACAGGGAGGGAGAACTGGGGACAAGAACACACCCTTCCCGGTCATGGCCCCAGTGACACCTCCAGCCAGGCCCTCCTCCTAGCAGCACAGTCGGCCACGAACTCATCAATGGATGAGTCCACAAATGAGTGTGGTGCCTCTGTGATCAGTCGCCTTCCAAATGTGTGAGGCTTTTGAGGGACACTTTAGACCTAGACCCTAACAAGCGTGGTCAGCCTTTGTTGGTAGTGTGGTCACACTCAGGTACCCCCAAGTCTGCCTTGGTGAAGGAGGCGTGGGATCTGGAGTGGCTGTGGTAATGAGGTAGGGATGGCTCCTGCCAGATGCCCGCGCAGCAGTGGTGGCCAAGTCCTACCTTCACCTGGCTCCGGCAGTCTCTTGCAAGAGGCCATGGTGCTTCACAACCTGTCAGGATTGTGGGCCAGAGCTGAGACGGCCTTGTAAGCGAAGGGCTGGGCTGGGAGAGAGAGGAAGAATGGGGGACCTGGGAACTCGGGCTCCCAGAATAAGAGCCGTGTGGGCACACCGGGCACTGACTACGAGAACTCACGATGAAAGGGCTGACGGTGCTGGCGTCCCTGGGAGCTGTTCTGGGACAAGAACGACCCCGTGTTCACCATTGCCTTGACCTCTTGCTCTCAACGTCAGGACCACAGAGGAGGCCGTCAGACTCTCCCAGCGCCGCATTCCAGGCTGCTGAGCCTGGCCCGGGGCTCAGGTTGGCTTCCTGGACAGAAGGGCCCCCAAAGTCCCAGCTCATCCTGTGCCAGTGTCTTGGGGCTGTCTGAGTGCTTAGAAGCTACTGAGTTACCCGCCTCTCTTACCTGTGCCCCAAGCCAGCTGCGGTAATCGTCACAGGAGTTGAGGTGACAGCCATGTGATCTTCTAGTTCTTCCTTTTGCTTTCTGAATTCTTCCCATTCTTCCTCTTATACTTCCTCTTCTTTCTCTTCCTTTTTTTTTCTTTTTTGAGACAGGGTCTCCCTTTGTAGTTCAGGCTGAACTCACTGCGTAGCCCAGGCTGGCCTCAAACTCATGGTGATCCTCCTGCCTCAGCCTCCAGAGCACTGGGATTGCAGGTGTGCACCACACAAGCTGGGCATTATTGACCGGTGGGCCTGGGTGATTCTTCCTGGAAGGCCGCCCTTCCTGCACGCTGTGGCCTGCTCACCTGCAGCCCTGGCTTCTGCCCAGCGATGGGAGGAGCTCCCTGTCTCTCACTGGGACCACAGGGATGTTTTGCACTGTCAGACGCCCCTGGGGAGCACAGCTTCGTGCTGGCGATGTGAGCAGTGCCAGGGCTCTTGCCTAGCATGTGAAGCCCTGGGCCCCATGCCTAGCACAGCCAAAACTTTAAAAAGCAAAATTATTTTTAAAAAAAACTATTGGAGGTTTTCCCTCCTGGAAGGTGGCCCAGGGGAGCCTGTATTCCCAGGAAGCTGGTGGAGCAGTTCTAGAAGTCGGCTGCCGACTCCGGAAATCGGCTGCAAATCTGGCTGGGCTTGGCTGTGTCCGGGAAGTGAGCTGGAGATGATGGGGGTGTGGGGAGATGCCGCAGCCCCGGCGGCTGGAGCGGGACGCAGGTCGCTGGAGTTCACGGTCAGGCAGCCGAGTGGTGCCCTGGGCCGCACAGACCGAGTCAGAAGCCCGCCCCCCCATGACCCCTCGACCCTGCCACGCTGATCGGGGTCATCGCCTCCCCTCCCCCCCTAGACCCAGGGATGCCCGGCCCGTGGCAGGCAGACCCCACGCCCAGCACCGCACGAGCCACACGGTGCCACGCGGAACCACCTGTGGGGGAGGGAAGTCGAAGCACACACAGAGCTCTGCTCCGTTCGGGACCTTTTCCTACTCACGAGTCTTCGGGTGAGTTGCTCGGGGGGCCTCATGGGGACCCGGTGCAAAGCCTGACACTCGTCAGCGACGCGGTGGATCGGGTGCACCAGTTCCGTCCCTGCCTCGCGGGCTCCAGAGTCTCCACCAGGAGCAGCGGCCGGAACCAAACTGGACTCGGGCCGCATCCGGGCGCGTTGGTCCCCCTGACCGGCTCCCTCCTAAGGCCGGGCTGGCGGCTCCGCAGCGCGGGAAGGAACTGCGGCCCGGCCTGGGCCTCGAGCTCTACAGCAGCTCGCAGCGCTGCCCCAGCGTGAGTGACAGGCACCTGTGGATGCAGCGCACCCCGTGGGGCGTGGCCACAGTGGGGCAGAGGCGGGACAGCAGGAGGAGCCCTGCTGTCAGCGGGCACAGCTCTGAGCTCACCTGGGCTCGCCGGGGTAGGACTCCGGCTAGAGGAGGCCTGGCTCCGCTGCTGCTCTGGGTTCCTCTCAGGCTGCAGGTCCTGAGTCCTACTAGGGCTCTCCCCAGACTCCGGGTTCTAGGTACCCCCTGGCTCCAGCTCCCGCTCTGGTCTGTGGGTTCTGGACACTGGGTCCCGGCGCCGCTGCTGGCCGGGGAGGGAGGGAGCAAGCGGCTGCCCCCCCCCACCTCCCCAAGCGCCAGCCCCCGGGGTTCCTGTGCTCCTGTGAGGGCGAAGGGAGAACAAGCGGGAGACGCAAGGACAGCTTCCTGCGGTGCGAGGGCGGGGACGCTGCTGTCAGAGGGATTCAGCCTGCGGCTCATCAGAGCCCAGAGCCCGCCCCTGGGTCTCCGGGCGGCGCTGTCCCCTCACCCTCAGGACAGTGGGGGCCGAGGGTGGAGAGGCGCTGGGTCCTGGCCCCAGTGTCCATGCGCGGCCTTCTCTGGGCCCAGGCTCCTGTCCTGCAGGACTGGGTGGGGGGGGTCGCCATGGCGACCACAGCGAGCAGGTGCGGGGGCGGGGCGCTGGCGGGAGGCTCTGGGGACCTGCGCCCCTGCACCTGCGGTGTCACTCGTGCCCGTGGGGTTCAGGTTAGCCTGGCACCCAGCGGTTCTGCCATCAGACAGGGACATGCACAGCAGCTTCCCTGAAAGAGTGGCTGGTGGGCGCGGAGCAATCGGGAGGAGTGAGTCAGCTGGGAGCGGAGGGGATGAACCAGGAAGCGGTGACCCTGCCCCACTCCCACAAACACAAGCTGCCCTAAGCCCTGGAGTGAGCCCAGCAGGAAGTGGGGAGGTGGCTGCCGGGGGTGGGTGCCCCGCAGAAGGTGCCACGGGCAGAGGGAGCAGCAGGTGCAAAGGCCCCAGGACAACACAGGCGTGACGGGCTGAGTCCCATAGGGAGGCTGCTGAGACCTGGGCAGAGGAGAAGGCGGGAGGGCAGTGAGATGCCTGCACCAGCCCAGGGGGTCATCAGGCTGCTCTGGGCCTTGAGCTCTTCGTCCTAGGCAGCTCTGATGGAGGCCTGGCCACTCCAGCCTTTGTGTTGAGAGAATTTGTCACAGTGTGAGGGGCAGGGCCGCTGTGGATGGCCGGGCAGGTTGCGCACTGCAGCAGTCTAGGGTTGCAGCTTTCATACTGATGCTGTGTGAGTGGCTGTCACCTGCCTGAGCAAGGTGTGTGAGGAGCAGACAGCATGGCCAGGGGCCAGCCCAGTGCGGTGACCCCGGGACACACCATGGCCGCCGGACCAGAGTGGGCAGGGGCCAGCGAGGTGCGACCCAGAGCCCTCAGGTTCTCAATGTACTGGGTGTGGAGTGCCAAAGAGAGAGGGTGTCACAGGGGAGCCGGGTCTGGCCCCGAATGACCAAGAGCAGGTGTGGAGGATTCACCTCAACCAGTCTGGGAGGCTGGGTGGACTGGCTTTGGGGAAACCGAGTCACCTCTCCTGGCAGCTGCTGTCACCCACAGCCCCTTGGAATCTTACTTGGTAGCTGCAGGGCATGGGTCTCTGGTTGGGGGCTCAGGGCCCAGTGCAGAGTCCCCAAAGTGTACAGTAAAGCCAGTTTACACACTGGGACCCGCAGCGATCCTCCTGCCTCAGCCTCCCGAGTGCTGAGATAACGGGCATGCACCAGCTCCCTGGCTTCAGGGAGTGATTGTACACAGCTGGCCATGGGGAACAGATGGAGGAGGAGTGCTCGAGCTGGGCCCTGGGCCCGTGGGTGTGGTGGTGGCTTTTCCGTCCCTGACCAACTTTGGAGCTGGCAGCACTGAATGTGGTGACCTCACCCGGGGGCGGGGCCCGCCTTGGGGAGCCATCGGAGTTGTCTGGGACCCGCCTGTCACTCAGGTTCCAGAGGCCGGAGCTGGAGCCACTGGCTGGGGCGGCAGCTGGGAGCACGGTGGCGGACGTGGTGTCCTGAAATAGCTCTGAGCAGCCTGGCCGAGCGTCAATCCTGTCCTCTGTGTCACCGCCTGGCTGCCCAGCCTCAGGCGTTATTCTGGGCCCATTCTCGGGTGGGCGTGGTGGGCGCTGTCAGGTTAAAGCTGAACCCCCCAGGACTGAGCTTCCCCTCTCAGATTCGGGGGTCCATAGCACCCTCCTGGGCTGATCATGGAATGAAGCAGCTGAGACAGCGCTGGACTGGGCCTCGGAGTCCAGCTGTCTCTACCTCGGGTCCTATACTCGAAAAATGAGCCTCTGAGGGCCTAGGACCTGCCCCAGGTCACACAGCACAGCTACCCGGGTGCGGACTCAGACCCAGTGCTGCGTCCCCAGGGGCTGGGGTGGCCTCGAGGGCTTCATGGTGGGAACTGCAGGACCTCTTTCCTTCCCCTGGCCCACAGCTTGAGTGTGCTTGGAGGTTTGTCACTGCTAAGCTTCCACAAGCCTGTGTATTCCCTGAGGAGGTCCAGGAGGCTGAGGCAGGAGGATCATTGTGAGTTGGAGGCCAGCCTGGACTACACATAGCGCGGCCCAGTCTCAAACAAAGCACAGAATGACACTGGTTGAGGTAAAGGTGAGTTGGCCCAAATAGGCTGCCGTGCTTTCTGTGGGGTTCTAGAGTTTTTAGCTACGTAGCTGTGTTTAGACGCTGAGTGCGTCTGGCACACGTACCAGGCATTCGGAAGGGCCATGGGTCACCGCAGCCCCTGGAGAAGGATTTTAGGGTTAAAAGATTGGCACCCACAGTTTTCCTAGGAAACGGAGCTCAAGTGGCCGCAGGTGGCTCTGGAATCTCACACTGCCGAGGGTCACGTGACAACCTGCTAATTCCCAAGTCGGCCACAAATCTGTCATTCGGGACGGAGTTAGAAAGCTCTGCCCTCTATTGTGCCCACGACAGCTGATTCACTTGCTCGTGGTGACTGGATGGGGCAGGACATCTTTCAGACCCAATAAAATGACATAACTCATGGCCAGCCGTGTTGGCGCATGCCGGTCATCCCAGCACTCAGGAGGCTGAGGCAGGAGGATCACCGTGAGCTCCAGCCCAGCCTGGCCTACATAGCGAGAGCCTGTTTCTAAATAAATCCATCCGTACCTCCTGAGGTCTATAAATCAGCTGTTATTTTCTGAGCACCCGTTAGGCAGAGTTTGGCTAAATTTCTAAGGCAGTGGCCCTGGCCTGGGGGCCTGAGATCTCAGAAGACAAGTGCTACAGACGGCTGTGCACAAACCCAGCACCCAGCACCCAGCACCCAGCACCCAGCGCAGTCTGGCACAGAGCAGCAGGTCTTGGGGAAGAGCCACCCACACAGGCCTGTCTGTGATGACCTTCATGCCATTGCATGACTGCAGGTGCCACGGCACACGACCATCGGGCTCCAGAAACGTGCAGGGGAGGCGAGAGCTGCAGGCGGAGGACTGCGTCACTGCAGAGATGCAGCCCACTGGGGGCGGGCACACTTCCGGGCTCGGGCTGGGGTGCTGCCTGTGCCCCCGAGGGTGTCCCCGAGCTCCCGCCGGAAGTGGGAGTCCCTGGGAGGGGGCACTGTCACCACCCTGCTCTTCATAGGAAACTTCCTCTCAGCTCCCACACATGGCGCAGCTTTGAAACGGGCACTGGTGTCACTAAAATGGTCAGAATTTTCAGTGTTAAAGGATGATTAAACCAGGCACGGTGGCTCATGCCTGTCATCCCAGCACTTGGGAGGCTGAGGCAGGAAGATCACAGAGAATTCAAGGCTAACCTGCGCTACATAGTGAGACCCTGTGGCAAAAAAGGAAGCAAAGGGTGGTGGATTCGTGTCCTCAAACAGGCCTGGGAGCTCACCCGCTCAGCCGGCATGAGGCTGCAGTGAGGGGCCATCAGGGGCGGAATCTGCCACACCGGGCCTTGGGCTGCAGCTGCAACCCCTGAGCCGCCGGCCCGCCCGCCGCGGTGCTGTGCTCTGGTGCCCGCACGCTGCCCCATGAGGGCCTGGGGGTGGCGTGGCGCCTCCTCTGTAGAGATGGGGACCTGCTGGGCCGGTGGCATGGGGAGGACTTGGCTCCACTCAAGATGTCCCTGGAGCCACTGGGGGCAGCCGCAGCTTCTGACTGAAGTTGAAATGCTGGCCAGATCTTCTTCATCCTTCTGCATGGACTCTTCAGCCCAGCGATGCCCAGTTTTTCTCTCTGTCCGTCACGTGGCATTTCTTGAACCCCAGTCTTTTTCTTACAGACCCTTGGGGGGAACATCCACATGCCACTGTCTTCACGTGCATCTCTGCTCTGGTTGGCTGGTTGTAGTTTTCTGAGATAAGGTCTCGCTGTATAGCCCAGGCTGGGCTTGAACCCATGGTGGTCCTTCTGCCTCAACCTCCCACCCCCTCTGCTTGTTGCTCACAGGGAAATTGCTGGGCTCTGAGGATGTGAGCATTGTTAGACATCTGGAGCACGGATTTCCAGAGTGCCTCCATTGTTGGTAACATCACGGGGTGTAGTGACAGCAAAAACCTCCATTCACATTGTGACTCAAAGAAAAGCACTGGGCAGAGCTTTCCCTGGAAGCCAGGAAATAACTTCAGCTCACATGGACCCATACACCATGCTGATCCTGAAGAATTTGCAAGTTTTCACATCTCTTAATACTGACGATCCTAATTATTCACAAGACAGTTAAACAAGCTTCTTACTCACTGTTAAATAATCACCATTTCTGGCTGCAGAATGAATTATTTACTTCTGCTTTTTAAAATTAATAAAATAGCCAGGCAAGGTGGCACACACTTGCAATCCCAGCACTCGGGATGCTGAGGCAGGAGGATTGTCATGGGTTTAAGGCCAGCCTGGGCTATGCAGTGAGTTCAAGGCCACCCTGCACTACATAGCAAGACCCTGTCTTAAAAATAAATAAAGTTGAAGAGAGGAAAGTCTGAGGGTTTCATGTAATATTATAATATTATAATAAAATACAACAGTAATGTAGTTCCAAAGAAAAAATGACTGATTTTCTTACTGGAATGAATTGTTTTGATGTTTCTATATTATATATTAAATTTAATAAATTTATGAGTCTGTGACTTTAAACAAAATTAAAGGAATCTGTAATCTGTAAAACATAAGAATCCTAACTTTTCTCTTGCTATTTTGTTTTTTGAGGCAAGGTTTTGCTATGTAGTTCAGGTTGGCCTTGAACTCACGGAGATCATCCTGCCTCAGCCTGCCGAGTGCTGGGAGCTGCCACACCTGGCTTCTTATGGGCTTACATTAAGAGCCAGGGTCAGCATCCACTCTGCCTAGCAATGCATTGGTTCCCCTGACGTACCAATAAGCCAAAATTTCTTTTTTTTTTTGTACCGGGCATCGAACTGGGACCTTGGGCTTTCAAGGCAGGCAGCGGCATCACTGAGCTAAATCCCCAGCCCTAAGCCAAAATGTCTTAATTTGATACCTGATCTATTAGCGCAATATCGAAACCAAGATTTCAGTCTGTCTTATTTCATGCTGTGGAATTTGTAGAAAGCGCCAGCAGGAAGACAAGTATTGGAAGCGCTGGTGGTGTGGAAGGCAGACCGCCAGGTGAGCCTGTCGGCGTCCCGCCCGCCTGCCCCTCAGGCAGCACTCAGCGGCACCAGGCTCCTGGCTGCCCCGGCCGGAAGCCGTGGAACTGTGCAGCTGGGTTTCCTTGGCAACCAGCTGCACCAGCTGCAGAGCCGGTGACTTCCCCTCCTCGGGCGCGATGTCCTTCCAGAGAGAAGCCGCGGCCACTCGGGACCCAGGGGCAGGCGGGTCGGCTCGCTTCCGGCCTTAGGCTTGTCCAGTGCACAGCGGTCCTGCAGGTCCCTCCCTGAGCCCCGGCCGGCTGGGCCCCTCAGGCTCTGGTTCCACTCCCCTCCTGTCACAGGTGTGGGGTGCTCTGCCTTTTCTTTTCTGTTTTGTACTGAGGATTTAACCTAGGACCTTCCCACAGAGCTCCATCCCCAGACCTATTTTCTTTTCTGTTTTGAGTCAGGGTCTCACTAAGTCACTGAATTGCCCAGCCTGGACCCAAACTTGAGACTGTCCTGCCTCAGCCTCGCAGAGCGCTGGGATAACAGGTACGCACCACACACCGCGCTGCGGGATGCTTCTTCTGCAGTTTCGGGCACACCCGTAGCTTTGCGCATCACCCCGAACTTCTCCCTGCCCCGCTCTGCCCCCACCTCTCATCCCTGGACGGAGGGCTACAGCTTGCCCTCGATTCTTGCTCATCCGCAGTTCTTCCCAGACTGGTGCAGCAGCCCGGGGCTGGTCGCTGCCATAGCTGCCTGGAGGCTCGGCCCGGCCCCTCCTGCAGGAGACCAGGCCAGACTGGGACAAACCTGACATCCTCCGACCGACCCGGGGGAGAGAAGGCAGCGTCCTCTGAGGGAGACTCCTCAGCCGGCTCCTCCCAGAGGATGACGTGGAAAACGTCCCACAGGAAGCTGAGCTGGCCTTGGGTCGGTCACGCTCAAGGCTGGGAGAAGCTGGGTGTGGTGGCCCAGGCCTGTAGTCCTAGCACTCAGGAGGCTGAGGCAGGAGGATCACTGTGACCGGCAGGGTTCACACTCCGTGGTGAGGAGGAAACAGCGACAACAGCGACGTAGACAAGTGGATTATCCATTCACTGCGGGAAACAGGCGACAGTCCTCTGGCTGGTCACACAGAACTGACCGACAGCTTAGCCTGTTAATAGCCCCTGGGGGGCCCGGCCTCCTATTACAAACGCTGTGGGGTTTTGTAAACCGCTTCCCTCAGGAGCAGAATTCTGGGGCCGGGCTCGAGGTCACCACCAGAGGGCGCCGCCGACTTTGTCTCTGGCCTGTGGCGCTGGGGACGAGGGTGGCGTGGGGCAGGGCGCCAGCTCGGCCGGGAGGGCCGGGCCAGTGAGGTTCAAAGAGGGGGCTTAGGGCCGCGCGTGTCCCCCGCTGGGTGACTGGTCCAGCCCCTGCCCGCGAGCCGGGCTGCGGCGGTGGGGACATTGCTAGTCCGTGTCCTGTGCTTTCCTCGGTCTTCACCGCCCGCCGTGTGGGACCCTGACGGGCTCCCCGGAGACGTCTGGGTCACACCCGCCGTCGGCCCTCATCCGTGTTCCTTGACTGACTGAGTCTGTTTGGGGCGGTTTCAGTCACTCAGGGAGGCTCCCTGGGCCTTAAGTCCAGCGTGAAGGCCCGTCCAGCGCAGCAGCTGAGGGAGGAGGCTGCGCCAGAGCAACCCTTCCACTCTGGGGCTCCGGGTAGGGTGGGGACTGAAGTGCGAGAACGCCAGATTAGAAATACAGGCAGGAGGACCCCCGAGAGACCAGGCCAGCCTGGGCGACACAGGGAGCTCAGTAGCGAGGCCTTGTCTCAAAAAACCAAAAAATGAAAAGAAATACAGGGCCGGCGCTCAGAAGCATCTAGGTCAACGCGGTGCGGCTCCTGGAGCTCCCAGAGAGCAAGAGGACCCCGCAGGAAAGGGCTCTGCAGACCCAGATGAGCCGGGCAGGGGAGTAAGTGCAGCTCTGTACCCCCTCTCCCCATGGCTCTTGGACCCAGGTCACTGTGAGAAATAAAACGCAAGACTCACTACCAAGTCGCTGTCTGCAGGACCGATAAATCAGTACAGGTTGAATCAGTACAAACTATGCTGAAAGGCATTCATGTGCATTATTGTCTTTGCTTTCAAAACATTTTTTAAAATTTAAAAACTCCAGCTAGGGGTGGTATGGCATACCTGTAGTTCCAGCACTCAGGAGGCTGAGGCAGGAGGATCACCCAAAGTTCCAGGCCAGCCTGGGCCACATACTGAGTGCAAAGCCAGCCTGGACTACATAGGGAGATCCTGTCTCAAAAAGAAAGCAAGTGGGGCCGGGGATTTGGCTCAGTGGTTTTGCCGCCTGCTGCACAAGCGCAAGGACCCAAGTTCGATCCCCGGTACCAAGAAAAAAAAAGAAGAAAGTAAATTAGTTTAAAATTCTAAGCCTGACATGGTGGTGCACACTTATAATCCAAGCACTTGGGAGGCGGAAGCAGGAGGATCCATAGTTCAAAGCCAGCCTGGGCTACACAGCAAGACCCTGATTCAAAAAAAAAAGGGGGGGGGCCGGGGATTTAGCTCAGTGGTTCTGCCACCAGCCTCGAAAGCGCAAGGACCCAAGTTCAATCCCCAGTATCAAAAGCAAAAAAAAAAAGAAAATATGCTTTGCCGGGGATTTAGCTCAGTGGTGCCACCGCCTGCCTTGCAAGTGCAAGGTCCCGAGTTCGATCTCTGGTACCAAAAAAAAAGTCAAAAAGAAAAAAAAGAAACAGCCGTGGTCTTTACAAGCAAAAACTAAGAAAAGCGCCGTACTGACCTCTAGACCAACCCGGAAGCATTCTTCGCCTGAAGACTCAGCTTCTGTGAAGGCGGCCCTGAGGTGCAGGACAGGAGATGGTCACCTCCACCTGCACCAGCCTGAAACTAGAGGGCACCAGAAGCGCGTGTGACCTCGTCCATCCGCAGAGCGCAGACATTTGAGTCGCCTTTCAGCCTTTTCAGGGATCCGGGCCACCGACCTGTCACTGGGCCCTGGTCCTCGCCCGGCGCTGCGCCCCGCGGACTGGGCACTAGAGGGCGCCCGCGAGCGCCGACCCTGCCCGCGCACGGCTGTGGCTCCGAGCGTCGCCTAGCAACGCGTCCACGCCCGGCGGCAGCTGCAGGTTTCTCTTCTGGGGTTTCCAGCTTCTGCAAGTTGCGCTCATCGGGTCCTCTCCCTTCCCCAGTCCAGAGACCAGGGTCCCCTCCTCGCTCCTGGGGCGGTCACCCACGCCCGCTCCCACCCCAGCTGCTCCTGACACCCCGCCTCCTGAGCCTCTGCAGCCTCTTAGCACCTCCTAGCGGCCCCTGGCGTTACTACTTGTATTAAAATCACTGCACCCAGCACTGGGAGGCTGAGGCAAGGTGACTCGCGTTTGAGCCCGACCTGGACAACTTAGCGATTTAGTGAGACCCTGTCCCAGAGTTTTACAAAATTTAAAGTGCTGGGGATGAGGCCCTTAATACAGTCCCCAGTACTGGCAAAACAAACACATCTGTATCTTTTTCCCAAAAGCTACATTAGATTGATCCATTAGATCAGGATTTTAAATAGACTCTGATAACATGCCTCTGAATAATCCATCTCCTTCGTAGCTTCGTGTTTTGTTTTGCATTTAAACATTATTTCCAGCCAGGCAGCACTTCGGCACGGCCTGCCTCATTACTGCGTTTCCGGGCTGGGTTGGAAAGCCACAGGGCACCAGCCTGCGGGGCTTGCTTTCCACTCTTCCTTCCTTTTCAAATAAAGTTAGAGGGGAAAATGAACTCCTTGTTATGTTTCCTGTTTTGAAATTCAAAGCAGTGCACACTGGGAAAACATCTCCACACTGAAGCGAGCGTTCCTCATGTCACTTAGGCAGCATGGCCGTGTTCCGCCAGTGGGGGTCCTGCCTGGGGCCGACATGTGCGTGTGCATACAACACAGTCACGGGCCTCTTGCCTTCTACTGCGTACGTGGCACAGGGACCATTTTAGAGCTGGACAGGACAGTGTACGGTAGCAGGTGACATGGCCACCTTCTGACAACATCACACTTATCATACACTATACGTTTATCGTGGTGAAATAAACTGCACATAGATGTAGCGTGTTAACCACTTCTGGGCATGGTACTTCTGCATTGTCACACAGCCATCACCACTCCCTGCCCCGCCCTGAGCTTCTGTCCCCACCAAACAGAGGCCCCCGTTCTCCCTCAGCCCCCGGCCCCATCACTCTGCTTTCTCTTTGTGAACCCAGTTGACAAGTTTTTACTGCTATGTTTTGCTTTTCTGGTGAAACTATGGTAAATGCTTTCAAAATGAATGCTGACTGTAAGCAGTGTTTCATGGTGCCTATCCTGAACCCCCTTTAAAAATCAGAGTAGCAGCTCTCAACACACAACATCATTTTCCTGGTTGTCTTAATTACTTTCTCAGTGCTGGGATGAAATATCCGACACCCACAAATTAAAGGAGGAGAGGTTTGTTTTAGCTCACAGTTTGCAGAGGTTTCAGTCCACAGACACCGGGCTCCAAGGCAGGTGGTGTGGCAGAGGAGAAACAGTCCATGGCAGGGCAAGCAGGAAGCAGAGCAGAGATTAATGGAGAAGCATGAATACATGACGCCCTTCCAGGCCACACCCACAGTGACAACCTCTTTCCACCTGGCTTCTCCTCACAACATCACACCTAGCTATGAATCCATCAGTGTGGGCTGGGGATTTAGCTCAGTGGCTTCCTGCCTGCCTTGCAAGCACAAGGTCCTGAGTTGGATCCCTGGTACCAAAAACATAAAATTAAATTAAAACATAAACCTATCAGTGGACTAATCTACCATCACACACCCACAATCCAATCACTTCCCCAAATGGAAGGGCATCATGACCACAGTTTTCAGGCATCAGTGTTATGGTTTATATCTAAATGTCCTCTAAAGCCTTATGCATACACTCACACCATCATGGGGCTGTGATACTCAGAGGTGGATTAGGCCACTGATGCAGATATAGCTAAATGGGATGTTGGGAGGTGGAGCCTGGTGGGAGGGGGTGGACTGGGGGCGTGGCCTGGGTCTATCTCCCTCCTCCTCCCTTGATCTCTGCCTCCTGCCTCCTCTGCCAGGAGCAGTCCCTCTACCATGCTCCTCTAGCTTGGAGCTAAGCAACTATGCACAGAATCCTCTACAAACTTTGGGCCAGAATAAACCTCCCCTCGTTTAAATTGTGAATGTCCCGGTATGATGAGTAAGACACAAAAGAATACATTAGTTTTTAATGGTAGCAAACTGGACATAACAAAAGTTACCATGTGGCCCATGGGCATCTCAGTAGCTAGTTCCTTGTGTTCACCACCAGCCAGCCAGCCATCTCCAGAACTTCTGTCTTCATGCACAACTGAAACTCTGACCCCAAATGCTAAGTCCCCTCCCTCCCAGAACCCCTGGAACCCCCATTCTGATACAGGGCATGTGAGCTATGGACCTCCAAATAATATAAGGGAAACATTATAACTCCCAACCTGCTAGATGTCCAAAGCGCCAAGTTCTTGTTCTCTAAAATCAAAGAATGAATTCTAAGAACAAGGGAGGTTAAGAGTAGGAAGAATTTATTGAGAGAGACAGAAGGGGATCCGGAAAGTGGGCTGCCCATGGGCCCCGCTTCTCAAGGGTGTTTTATTGAGCAAAGCCACAAGGTGAGGCGGGTACAAGGAGGGACAGAACTATAGTCAACCAATAAGATTACAAGTATAGTCACTTAGGGAATATTGATCCAATGGGAAATCATGAAGTGAGTATGAGGCGGGACAAAACTAGGGTCAACCAATGAGATTACAGTAAGTATAGCCACTTACACAATGTTGATTAAATGGGGAACAAATGGGGAAGTAAGTCACATAGCAAGTCTGCATGGACCATTTCCTGAGAAGGAATGGGCCAGGGAGGTTTGGTCCCCACCCAGGGTGATAGATGCCTGTTTTGAATCTCAGCCATCCCTAGGGGAAGCATGTGGGTGTAGTCCTTCCTCCTTTTTGAATCCTGATGGTCAGTAAGTGGGCCTCAATGGTCTTCGGTATGGACTCCCTCCAGGCCCCAGCCCTGTCTGACTGCCTATAATAGATCTACTTAGCTCTGCTGTCTGCAGTAGTTCCACTGTCTCTGTGAGCCTGTCTGCCAGACCAGGCTGCGTGGAGCTCAACGGAGCATGGTTAATGTGGGAGCAGCCTTAGGTTTGAGCTCCAGCACCATGAAAACAAAACCAACTGGAGCCCCGTAGGACCTCATGTGAGGAATCCTGTGGTATTTGTCCCTGTTTGATGGCTGTCTCACCGGGCACCAGTCCCCAGGCTCAAGCAGAGGGTCCTTCCATGTAAATATCCCCTTGAATGGCAGAGAACCACATTTTGCCTATCTGTCCATCCATTGCTTTACTTCTGCCTAGGAAGAGCAAATCCCTGTTTGCTCTTGGTGCAGGTATTTGAAAAGTCAGCATCATTGCATCAGCTGAGCCTGAGGAGCCCCAGAGCATCCTGGGGCCTGGCAGCCCCTCCAGCCCCACCTGCTTCACTCTGCGCCTCAGCCCTCAAGGGCCGCTGATAGGGCTGGACTTTCGGCCTTGTCTCTAAATGCAGAATCACAGACTGTTACAGCACAAAGGTTTGCAAGTTTATCTTTTTGCTGGAGATGGTCATATTACCATGAGCTGGCAAGTTCTGCCTCTCCGGAAGAAGTTTGAGGTCTGATTGCCCAACTCTGTCCTTTGAGACAGACCAGCCCACCTCCTCATCTGGCCTGGTGGGTGCAAGTCCAGGCATCTGAACAAGGAAGTGCCTGGTGCCCATGAACCCCCACTGGATCAGGCCTCTGGATCCAGACAGGAGGAGTATGTTTCCTCCCACCAGAGCCTGGGAACTTACACGTCCAGGTGATGTTGGGGTTTAGCTCCCTGCAGGGCGCACTGCCTGGGTGAGGTTCTGAGCCTGGAGAGAGGCCCCCAGGCAGAGGCCACTCCCCAGGGTGTGACAGGAAGATAGGTGGGAGGGGCCAGTTTGTCCAGGTCACAGGTTGACACCCCCAGCACTTTTTAGACTGTGACAGCAGCTGAGTTTAGACCACTCTGGCTTGTGCTGTAGCCCAAACATAATCACTGCACTTAATGTTCAGCTTTGTATTTAACCATTTATTTATCCTCATAAACCCTGTGAGCTGGGTGCCATTATCACTCCTGTTTTATTTATTTATTTTTTATTTTTTGTCAAACAGACTCTTGCTGTGTAGTCCAGGCTGGCCTTGAAAACTTGCAGGGATCCTCCTGCCTCAGCCTCCTGAGTCCTGGGGTTGCAGGTGTGCCCCACCATGCCTGGCTCTCACACCCATTTTACAGATAAGGAAACTGAAGCACAGAGAGACTTCCCCAGAGGTGATGATGCCACAGTTGACATCAGCACAGACTCTGTTGCTGTCTGGACTCCATGCTGCCTCTCCCTGCGGAGCACAGCTGTGTCTTCAAGGCAGGCACCTCAGTTTGGCTCCTGCCTGTTTATCTTACTGGTCACAGTTAGATTCCAGCCTTAGGAGGAGTGGCCTGCTTTGAGCCTTGTAATTTGTTTCTCTCAGGTTCGGACTGCACTGTTCTTGTGTCCCCAGTGGCAGTTGGAAGTGTTATTTAAATTCTGACAAGGCTGGCCCCTGTCCTGTGTTATTACAGCACAAGCACTGGCTCGCAAGGCTGCCGCTTCCTTATGATCCCCTTAATGGTAGCATGTTTAACACAAGAAGAAAGGAGTAAGCAGGCAAGGTGGCGCACGCCTGTGATCCCAGCTCTGGGAGGCTGAGACAGCAGGACTGGCCTGAGTTCGAGGCCAACCTGGACTACGTGGTGAGACCCTGTCTCAAAAAAAAAAAGAAGAAAAGGATAGACCACGCTGCTGTCTGGGAGTCAAGTTTTCAGACCCAATAAGAAGTCAGACACTGTTATGAGGAAGTAACTCCTGAACTGTTAGATGTGCAGAGTTCATGCCTTGTGATTCCAAAGAATGGACTCAAGGACAAAGGAGGTTAAGAGTAGGAAGTTTAATTAAAAGAAAGCTCCTGAGAGACAGGAGGGGTCCTGCAAGTAGGTTGCAGCTGAGCTGTGTGTCTAGGGGGTTTTGTACAGTAAAAATCATATCACAGGTTACCTTAGGTCAAACTATAATCAACCTATACGATTGCAAGTACAGTCACTTAGCTAATATTGATCCAGTAGAACAGTTTATGTAGCAAGGGTACACAGGACAGAGAAGACCACAGGCATTTCTGGAAGGGTAGGGTGAGGTTAGAGTGCCCTGGTGATCTGTCTATGTGCTTGTTACATTGTTTCCAGTGTGTGTTACATTGTTGCAGCTTATACAGTGTTTTAGTGTGTTACATTGTTGGCTTGCACATTATTTTGTGTGTTACATTGTTGCAGCTTATAGGGCTTCTTGTGTGTTACATTGTTGAATTATACCTTTTTCTTATGTGTTACATTGTTGCAGCTTACACATTGTTGCTCCTGTGTGTTACTCTGTTGCAGCCTAAGGAGCAGCTAGTACTGGTTACAGCCCAGCTTTGAGCTGCCCTTTTATCTCTGGGGAGGCCGCAGGCCTGGCCTTTGTATCTCCAACTTGGGCCTTGTTTCTGTCACTCAGCCCTCGACCACAGGCCTGGTTTGCTTCCTCTCTGCTCTGACTCTGTCTTGGGCCTGGCTCTGTCTATCACTCTACCTACCTGAGCTCTCTTCGAATCACTGCCAAAAGGAAGTAGGTGAAATTCTTAGCTATGCATGTGTCTAATCCAGGCTATCCACTGAAAATGGAGAGTTCTCTAAGAGAGTTTGTAATAAAACGAAAATCCAAACCAATCCCACATCCTTCCACAATGATTTCTTTTAATAATGGAAAAAAGCTAAAGGCCTCATTCATAGAACAGAGAGGAATAAAGAAAAAATGGAGAGTGAGATACTTGTTCTGACTGAGCGGACTCAGCATTGGCAGGATGTGAATCCACCCGGAATAATTTGTAAATATAACGCAATTCAAATAAATCTGGTCAGAGGGAGGGCCGGTTTGAAAGTTTAACAAATAGACTCTAACATTAATCGGGAAGAATGAGCAGTGGCAGCAGCCATGAAATTTTTGAAAAAGAGTAACAAGGGCTATTTTCAACTTTTTTGTAGCCTCCAGTTTTCTCTGCTCAAAAAAAATCTTTGCTGTCCTGTTCAGACACTCTCAGTGGGTCCTCGCTGCCTCCTGGACAGTGGTCAGGTCACATTCCTTAACCCTTGTGTTATAGAAGAGCATTTGGACAATATCGAAAGGTGTTTAAGGCCAGGAGTGGTGGTGTATGCCTCTAATCCCAGCACTTGGGAGGCTGAGGCAGGAGGATCACCACAAGTTCGAGGCCAATGTGAACTACAGAAAGAGTCCAAGGCCAGCCTGGGCTACATAGTGAAACCCTGCCTCAAAAAAAAAAAATGTGTTCAGAGAGCAGTAAAGTTCGTGGGCCTCTCCGTGGACTGGGAGCAGGCCTTTGTTCCTCGTGTGCTTCCTTCCAGTCTTTGTATACAAACATATTTCACATGGTCACAATAGGATCAAATTTGTCCAGAAGCCCAGAGCACTGGGCACTTGGCTCTGGGAATGGCAGCAACAGCGACAAAATGCTGAGCCCACGGGCAGCACTCGGAACAAGGACAGAGGCTCCCTGCATGCTCCAAATGCTTTCGCCCCGTGGGTCCCCTAGACATGACCCAGACTTCTCCAGCCTCGAGCAGGGCATTTGTGCCCCTGACATAGCAGAGGGGCTGCAGGGGCTGTGCCACACTCGGTCCCTGCTCCCTGAGCAGCCCTGCCTGGTGGCTTTGTTGCTCCCTGTTTTACGCAGGAAGCAAGAAGTAAGAAGTGGGGTTCTTTAGAAACTACGGAGCAGGAGTGGACCCCTCACCTAACCACGCCTTGGCGTTCTCCATTCCAGCGCTGGTCCAGAGGGGTGGGGGGCCCTGAATTTCCATCTCTCGCCTGCCCTTAGGAACAGAAAGTGACCTCTTAGCTGCAACCTCCCGGGCATCCAGGCCGGATGAGCGGCAACCTTGGAGCTCTCCCCAGGCCTCCTCTCCAAAGGAAGCGACTCAGTTCTGCTTCTTCACTGATCTTTTCAGATACTTTGAGCAATGGGTGGGTGGGGGGGGTGCTGGAGCAGGGGACCCAGAGGAAGGCAGGAGAGGAAGGGAAGTGAAAAGTATCAAGGTGCAATGTGTGTGTGCACTGACTCCCCAAGATGAATGTATTCAATGTATATCACAGACATACTAATAAAAAAATTTTAAATGAAGGGGCTGGGGATTTAGCTCAGTGGTTCTGCTGCCTTCCTCGTAGGCAAAAGGTCCCGAGTTCAATCCCCAGTACCAAAAAAAAAAAAAAAATTAAAAATGAAATCTCAACTCCAACTTCCCCTTCCACCTTGATTGTGCACCCGGATTTATCCGTATCCCCACATCCTGGGGCCGCTTTGCTTACAGGTCCGAGTCCCTGTCCACCAGGAGTCCCACCTGGGGCCATGGTGATATCTGGGGACAGCTTTGGTTGTTGTCCCAGGGCAGAGTGTGCTGCTGGCATCTGGTGGTGGTGGCCATGCTGCTGGCCATCCCATGACGCACAGGTCAGCTCCCGTGCCAGGGACAGCATCATCTGACAGCCGTGGTGGAGGCCACAGCTGAGAACCCTGCTCCATGTCTGCACCAGCACCCCCCCCCTTGTGGGGTCTGGCAGCACCCTAATGCACGTGCCTCCACAGAAGTGGCCCCAGGGAGGGGTGTCTGTGGCACCTAAGTCACTGGCGTCCAGCCCAATGGTCCTGAAGAACTCTCTGGGAGATGCTGCCACACCCTCCCATTATGCAGGGGTGGCTGCCCAGTGGGGAGCAGGACCTAAAGGTGACGTGGCCAGGAGCGGCTATTTGATCACTTGTAATTCCAGAATTTCCACTCTGGTGCCCGGCAGGTTTCTCCACACTGCTCTTCTGTGGTCCTCAGGCTCACCGTGGCATGAAGCAGAGTCTTCCTTCTGAAAGGTGAGGCTTTAGGCTTCGGTCAGATCTTCTCTCATGACATCCAGCCTGCGTGGATCAGAGGGAGATGGGGGCCTAGTTCTCAGGCACATCCCTGGGGGCTGGCGGTGTGGCTCGCTCTGGAGCTGGAGCTGTAATTCAGGGCCAAAGTGCACAGCAGAACCCTGTGAATCCAAGGGTAGTCGCGTGTGTTTACTGTGGTACTGAAGCGTTTGCCCTTAGGGAACAGCATTTTCTTGGAATATTATTTATGGATGCTATTTCAGGAATTTCCGTGCCTTGGGTGGGAAGGTCACCTGCTTTTCCTGTTGCTCCTCTCTGTTCTTCATCCAGTTCATCTGCAAGTCAAGGGAGCACCGGAGACCTGGACTGTGAGCCTCTGAACGCAGCCTAATACCCGAAATCTCTCCTTCCACCCTGGGCAGTTTAAATTCAGAGTATCAAGTCCTATCCCCCGACTTCCTTTCTGAGTGATGTTTGTCAATCACATTTGTAGCTTAGCTGATTCCTGGATTTTGTGAGTAGGGTCAAGTTGTGTCCTGAGCTGTGATCGTCGGGGACATTCTCTCCTTTCTAGGATGTCACACTCACAGGCAGGATTACCGAAAGCCAAAGAAATGGTGAAGGCATCTTTAAAAAAATACAGTGTTTTCATTTATTTTGAAATTACCACTTTCTACTCTAGGTATCCATTGAAGTTTTGGTCTGTTTCTGGTCAGTAGGGTGTCCTGTTGGCTGGTAAGTACATCCATGGAGCCTAAAGCTTGCTTTCCTGTGGCCCCTCTGTCCTTATCTAAAAAGCACCTACATGCACAATTCCAGGAGCATATGAAAGTACTATTTTCTTTGTATTCTCATGGACAAGGGCAGGCTTTTCAGAGGTGACTCTGACGTGGCAGAGAAATGCATAATGGACTTTAGTGGTCGCTTTCAACACTTTTAGAAAATGATTGATATTTGCAGGTCATTGTATCTATGATCAGCAGAAGTGTTTGTGGCTGTTCCCTTGGGGGCTGTGGGGTATCACCGGCCACTCTGGCCTGGCCCTAGGGATCGATGGTTCTGCAGGATGGAGTGGAAAGATGCATACACCTGGCATTGTTACGGACTTATTCCTGGCCACTCTGGGAGATGAGTTTATTTTTTATTTTTTGAGATGAGGCCTCCCTGTGTGATTCATGATGACCTTAAACTCACAGTAGCCCTTCTGGCTCTGCCTTTCGGGAGAGGGATTCAATACACAGGGACAGAAATGAGACATTGTGTTAAGTGCAGATTGGATTTCATGCCGAGCCCAACGACTGGGCCTGTGGGGCTCGCAGACGGGCTCCGTGCCTGGGCTGATCACAGTGTGCCCCAGCTGGGCCTGGCCAGCCACTGCGCCTCCCCTGGCCCCTGAGCCGCCTGCACTGTCACCTGCCCCTCCGGCCCTGTCCCCCACTCAGGTCACCCCTCCCTCTGAGGCCATCTCATCTGGTCCTCTTCATGCTCCTTCGGGACACACCCAGGCATCTCCCTCCCTAACAGACAGACGGACAGATCTCCCCCACCTCCACGCCCCGGTCCTGCCTCCACCCCAGGCTGCAGTGGTAGAATTTGCGCGAGAGACTGCAGTAATCGCTGTTTTCTTCTTGCAAATTAAAGGCTTTCTCAGTCTTACTCTTTGCTCTGTGGCTTCCAGGAGGCGCCTGCCTTTTCTGTTTCTCTAACTCCTCTTTTCCATCTGGCTCCTTACTTACCCATTAAGTAGGAGCTTCCGAAATCCCTCCTCTGGCCTGGGTCTCCATCTTAGCCTGCTGTCAGTTTCCATGGTTACCTCCAACTGTTCCAGGAAGGTACCCTTAAACCCCTCCCACAACTTCACATCCCCTCAGGGTTTCCTTAGAAAATCCAAAGGAATTGAAAAAACTGTTCAAGTATGGTGATGCTGGGTGCTAAGTAGTTATGAAAAAAATCCTAAAGATATATTTTTAAGAGAATTTTTTGTTTGTTTTTTGTACCAGGGATCAAACTCGGGACCTTGTGCTTACAAGGCAGGCGGCAGAACCACTGAGCTAAATCCCCAGCCTTTAAGAGAATTTTTGCCAGGTAGTACAATACACCTATAATCCCAGCCCTCAGGAGGCTGAGGCAGGAGGATTGCTTTGAGTTCAAGGCCAGCCTGAACTACACAATGAGAACCCACCTCATAATAAATAAGGAAATAAATAAGTGGATGGATGAGTTATCAGTGAGTGTTCACAGTAACCTGTCAGAGCGCCTGGGTATTAGGAGGACCACCCTTCTGTCTTCCACCTGTCCGTCTGCCTATCATTTAGGAAGCAGCCACCATACCCCAAGCAGTGAGGACAGGTTCTCCTGCCAGCAGAGCGCAGTGCCTCCGAGGGGTCTGTGGGTTGGGGAGGAGACTCCCTCGGCGTCTGGATCATGGGGCAGCTGTGGGGGTGACCAGATGGCAGTGCCTAGTGTGACAGAGACCCACTCGCTGCCACTTCCCAGTGCTCCAGCTCTGCCTCTTGGGACCACTGCTGGCAAGCAGGCCCTTGACCTACGGCTCCGTTCACTGTGGTCCTCAGTGGGGCTGGTGACTGTGGGGACCACTTTCTGCCATTCCTGGGGGAGCGGGCTCCTGGTCCACTGGCTGGGAGAGTGCCCCACCTGGCCAGGGCCCTGTGATGCAGGTGGGGTTCCTGATCCAGCTGAGGCCCGGGAGACACTGAGGGCATTGCCAGCCCCCCCATCAGAGCAGGACTCTGGTGCTGGTGGCTGTGCTGCAGGCATGCAGGGTGCTTTGCATGACAGTATGCTGGCACTTTCCCCCAGGTTGAAATCTGGCTTGGTCTTCCAGCACGCACCTGTCAAACACCCTGTAAGCCTTGGGGTGTGTGCAGCCATATCCTGGGTGATCGCATCCTGAGCCACAGGTGCAGCACCAAGGGTCTCTAGACAGTTGTCAGAAGGGTCCCCGCAGGCCTGCCCAGCTGTGAGCCACCATGCACACAGGCCTTCAGAGCTGCTTGTTCTGTGCAGCCTCGCAGCTGGAGGTGGTGTCCATGAGAGCAGGCATGCCTTAGCACTGTGACTACAGAGTGATCTCGAGTCACTTCCCTGCCCTGCCCTCTGCTCCATGCAGGTGTCCCCTTAAGGCTTCCTGTCAGCTCTCACGCTTAGCAGCAAACCACAGTGGAAAGCAAAGCAGTGAACCTAGCAACAGACAAATACCAGGGAGACTGAGTAACCAAATCTGGGTGTGGCCTGCATTGGCTGGCACTTGCCTGGGCTGGTGGCTGTGATGCTGATGTTCCTTGGATACGTGGAAACACCCCAGTTACCCTCCTGCTTTCCCAGGAGTCCCTATAAAATCAAGTTCCTGCCTAGGGCCTGTGCGTCTGGGAACTGCTTTTGAGATTTCCAGCATTTACCATTCATACCCTAAGCACGGTACAGGCAGCCAGAACTTCCCCAAACCTAACCAGCCCGCTCAGTACAGAGGTCCTGGCCCTAAGTGGGGACAGTGGGTGACAGGCCCTTTCTGGCACTTTGGAGGGGGCTGGAGATTCAGAGTCCTCTTGTTAGAAGGGCTGTCGTCGGTCACCCTTATCCAGTGGAGCAAGCTGAGCTCTGCACCGTCAGCCTCACAGCTCTTTATGCAGAGACCCTGGGCCCACGCTGAGCAGAGGTCCGACAGACTGGTCCCCTCAGTGCCACTCAGCTATTCAGGGTACCCCCAGCTCTGCTAACCTGCCCCAGGGCAGAGACTTGGGACTTCTCTTTGATTTCTTCATACTCGTAGATGGTTTTAATGTTGTCTTTGTTTTGTTTTTTGAGACAAGGTCTCACTATGTAGTTCAGGCTGGCTTTGAACTCAGTATGCAGCCCAGACTGGCCTAGAACTCACAGTGATCCTCCTGCCTCAGCCTTCTGATGCTGGGATTACAGGTGTGTGCCACTATTACTGGGAAGTAACTCCCAGCCTGTTAGATGAGCCAAGTTCCTGTCTCACAATGCCAAAGAATGGCCTCACGGACAGAGGAGTTAAGAGTAGGGAAAGTTTATCAAGAGACAGGAGGGTCTCAGAAGTGAGCTGCTGCTGAGCTGTTTGTCTAGGGTTTTTCTACAGGTTACCTGGGGTCAAGCTGTAATCGGCCTATAGGATTACAAGAACAGTCGCTTAGCTAATGTTGATCCAACAGAAAATCAGTGTGTGGAACAAAGGTCCACAGCACAGAGAACAGGCATCTTCAGAGCGGTAGGAGTGAGGACAGAGCACCCTGGTCCTCTATGTGCTTGTTACATTGTTTCTAGTGTGTTACATTCTTTTTTGTGTGTGTTACAGTGTTGCAGTTCACACATTGTTTGTGTGTTACATTGTTGTGGCTTACTGGTCTGGTTACAGCTCAGCTTTGAGCTGCCCTTTATCTCTGGAGAAGCTGCAGGCCTGGCCATCAGGTCTCCATCTACCGCCTTGTTTCTATCAGCTGACCTCCACCCCAGGCCTGGTTTGCCTCCTCCCTGCTCTGACTCTGTCTTTGCCTGGCCCTGTCTGCTGGTCCCTGTCTAACTGAGCTTTCTGCGATACCACCAAAGCTTTTCTGTTGCACTGCCAAGCTGCCTTTAGCGCAGAGGTGGAAACTTCCTGTGCCCCCGCATTTCCCATTCTACAGATTGTCTCTCTTCAGGGCCGCACCCCTCACCCTGACTTCTCCACGGACTTTCCCAGACCCAGGTCTACAGGCCCCAGCCCCTGGTCTTCACCCTCACAACTGACCTGTAGGAGTTAAAAAATTGGCACCCTGCGATTCAGGGCCTTCGAGGCCATTAGAGAGTCATTTGTATTAAATTGAATGGCAGGCAAATGCAGGCCCTCTACATTGTATTCCCCGGATCTCTGGGGCTCAAGACAGCAACCGAGGCGGATGTGTCAGTGTCCTGCTCACAGTGTGGACCCTCGTGTTGCTCCGGTAGCTGGGGACATCCTGAGATCGGGGTCCACACAGGACAGGCTGGCTGGTGCACTCAGGGTGTGGCACCCCGGCTAGAGGAGCATTGGTGTCGCCAGGAAGCCCCATCCTGATGCAGTGAGGAGCCCGCCTGCCCCTCACTTCCTGGGTCCTCAATCTGTGTGCCCTGGAGGAGAGAATTCAGTCAAGACTTGAGCGTGAGCTCAGGCCGTTCAGATCTTACTGTAAAGCAGATGCAGCGAGCGCTACACCTGCAAGTCCAAGGGCAGGGAGTGCCACGAGAGCATCCATGAGTTTGGATGCCTGTTATGCGAGTAACAGTTACCCTGGGCTTCAGAGGAGCGTGGTGATTATGACGCTTTGCCGGGATTCTCTTCCAGTTACTTTGGAGGGTTAAAATCTCAAACAGTTCTTCCCTGTTCTCTCAGGTGCGTGAGTTCCCTCAGAGGCTGTAATCATGTAAGAACCTGAGTCAGGTCGCAGTCCGGGAGGGACATCTTCAAAGCTCCCTGTCCTGGTGTCACTGGCCACTCTGTGCCTTGTTGTGGAAACAGACAGCCGGGTGGCCAAGAGCCATCTTATGAAGTCACCCTTGGGGTCGCTCTAGGTCTGAGACCTAACATGCCATAGATGTAGGAGAGAGCCAGGGGGGTGTGGGGTGGATTTTACCGTCCCGCTAGGAAAGTCTGGGCAGTGCCCGCGGCCCTCAGCTTTACCCGGTGCTGTAGAGAGGGCTGTCTGAGACTCTGGCCAGGCGTCTGTCCGGGCGGGACTCTGGCCCCATTTCCTCCCCCCCCTGTGCCTCTTCAGAAGCTGGCGCCTCCCTGGGCCCGTAAGGAGGGCCTTCAGGCACTGCTTGGGACAGGCAGAGCAGACAGGGCCCTGCCTGGCACCCTGCTCTTCGAGATGGGGGTGACAGAGTTGGGGTGGGGGCTTCAGAGCCTGCTTCAGTAGGTTAGAAAACTCACAGGAGAGGAGCAGTTGGCTTCCATCGTCATCTGTGAACTCTGTTGCTAGTAAAATTATAATTGTTCTCCGTGAGAAATCCCATTAACCCTACCCCTGCTTATGATGTAGTTTCAAATTACTTTTCCAATTCATCGAACCTTACATAAAGAAGAATTATACCAGCTTTAAAAATATGTGTGTGTATGTAGCTTGTTTCGAGACAAGGTCTCACTATGCGGTTCAGGCTGGCTTTGAGCGCGTAGCCATCCGCCAGGCTGCCCAGTGCTGGGATTACACCAGTTTTTAAAAGGTGTTCCAGTGAAAACAGGCTTCTAAACGCGAGGTACTTTCCTTCCATGGACAGCCTGGCACCTCGTCTTCCAGCCGCACCCCCTCCTCGGAGCCCCTCACCCGGCCCCGCCCACGCGAGGAGCGCCACGGGGTGGGCACGCACTGTGACCGCGTGGGGGGCTGCAAAGCCTCCGCTGGACCTGGGGTCCTCCCTGGCTTCCTGCAACCGCTTGGACAGGGGGCCGGGCTGGCGACTCTGGGTCCCCGCGTCGCCAGGACATGGGGTGCGGGGCGGGGCGGGATGGCCCCACCGCCTGGGTCTCTGCGGCAAGGGCGCCCGCAGTGGCCTGGGGGTCACCGCCCTCCACGCCAGCCCTGACGCGCGGACCCGTGGGGTCACCAGGCCCGGCAGGCTCCCGCCCAGGCGAGGGGCGTCAGCGCGGCCTCGGGAGCAGGTGCTCAGGCTCCGTCCCGCCACAGCAGGCCCCGCCCACGGGGCGCCCTCTGGCGCTGCCCGCCCCGTGACCCCGCGGGGCGGGGCTCCAGGTCTCCTCCCACTTCCGGAGGGCGGCCCGGCGCGGGGGTGGGAGCGTGCAGCCGTGGGCGGGGCGGGACGGCCCGACCCGCGTGGGAAAGCGGGGAGAGGTGGAGGAGCGCGGGCGGGTGGGCGGGACCTGCTGGGCGGTCGGGGACTGGGTCGAGACCCGCGCGCGGGGAAGCGACACCCGCGTGGCTAGAGTGGAGGACGGGTCGGACCGCGGGGGGGCGGGGACGGGGGCGGGGCGGGCCGAGGGGCGGGGCTCGGTGGCGCTGGCCCCGCCCGGCCCCGCCCGGCCACCTGCGCTCCGCCCGCCACCGCCCAGCGGGCGGCGTCCGCGTCCGGCCTGCGGGTCTTCTGCGGCTGGGTGCGCGGGTTCCTGCTCGAGTCAGGACCGCGTGGACGGCCCGCCGGGATGCGGCGACGCTAGCTCCCGCCCGGAGCGTCCCGCGAGGGAAGTGGGTCCCCCTCGGCGCCATGGCCAGCCCGGCGGGCGCGCGGAGCACGGAAGTGGACTGCCTGAGCCCGGAAGCCCAGCGGCTGGTAGGGCCCTGCGCGCTGGGGTGGGTGGCGCTGGCCGGGTCCCCGGGCCGGGCGCGCGTGGTTCCCGGGCGCGCTGTGCCGAGCCGTGCGTGGGCCGCAGTTCTCCGTGGGTGTCACCGGGCACAGCGCCCAGGAGGGGCCCAGCCGCGCCTCCGGCCGGAAGGACCCCGACCCCGGGCCCACGCGCCGACCTCTGGCTCTTCCGGGTCCTCGGCCGAGGCCCGCGCAGCTCTCGGCAGCGGCCCTGGGCGGGGGGCGGTTTGGCCTTAGCACTAGAAGGGGCAGGAGCGGGGAAGGTGAGTTTCCCGCTCCTGCAGCTTGTGGTGAGTTCTGAGTGGGATTACTGTAAAAGTAAAAAAGTTCGGTTTAGAAAAGAAATAGGGAGTTAGAACTGCGGGGGCGGGGGGGTCCCCTACTTTCTAGTCTGCCAGCGCGGGACCTTGATGACAATGTGAGTCCGCACTCCCTCAGGCAGCGTGACTCAAGCGCTGGTCAAGACCCACCGACCGCGGCGGCCTGGGGGACCTGACTAGGACGTCAGCGCAGGCATAGCAACCGGCCCTGATGAGCCACAGCCGAAAATTAAGTTCCTGCCTGAGGACTGTCAGGGCTATTTAGTTATTCATTGCAGTTCTGGGGATTAAACCCAGCGCCTTTGGCCTGAGGTGTATCCTCAGTCCTTTTTAATTTTGAGAGAGGGTGTCACTAAATTGACCAGGCTGGGCTTTAACTTGGGATCCTCCTGCCTCAGCCTCCCAGTGTGCTGGGATCACAGGTGTGCACCACCACGCCCGGCTTGTCGGTGTTTTTAACTGTTGTTTCGGGGCTAAATGTCCGTTTCAGTGCGCTGCTTGTAGGACCTCCTGTGTAGTCCAGCAGTAGGCCAGGCTTGGAGCTGGTTCCTACCCGCCGGTCTGTTGAGTTTCTCGGGCTCTGGGAACCTGCAGGGAGACCCCGGCGTCTAGGCGGGGCGGGGACCCGAGTGCTCCCTGATGCTGGCGCTGGGGCAGCCCGGCCAGCCCCGTGAAAGGCGCGGGTGCCATGGATTCTAGCGCCTGAGAACCGCTGATTGAGTGCGTGGAGGAGGGAGGGGTAAATGCCGAACCAGGCGGCCGCGCAGACGGGTGTCGGGGAGGAACTGAGAAGTGACCTGCGGGAGCTCCCGGGCTGGCTGCGCCTGCTGACCTAATGCCTGGACCTGCCCTGCCAGCGGGTCCAATGCTGCCCGAAGTGAGGAGAGTCCGGACCCAGCCCCATCCCTCGCCCCCAGTGTCACAATCCAGTAATCCCAGAAACCTGCAAGGGGCGCGTGCGCGTGCTTGTGTTCACCTACACGAATGTGTGGTCAAGTTCCTTTGGCAGTGAGGCCTGCTGTCATCCAGGAGGTCATTTTTAGTCTCTGTTCTCCAAATGTGAACATTCACACTCCTCTGCAGCCTGGCTCTGGGGTTGGGTACCGGCTGTTACTCTGGATCCATGCAGAATTTACAGCACTGTATCCTCTGCCCTTCCAAGCCCCAGAGTCCTGAGTTCTGAAGTGTACAGTGGACCTTTGACTTACGAACTGAGTTCGTTCCTGAGGGCTGGCTGTAACTCAGGCTGGTCAGTTGAAGGCTCAGGCT
Organism: Heterocephalus glaber; assembly: GCF_000247695.1. The sequence continues at coordinate 3,029,490 of NW_004624847.1, forward strand.
CCTCTACACAGCCCTCAAAGTCTCTCCTGTACTCGGGCAGATCTCAGTGTCCTTAGAGAGATCTTGGCCCAGGATTTCTCACTTAACCCCACACAGGAGAGGACGCTGTCATGTTCCGTCCAGAACTCTCTAAGAGTTAAATCTGTATCTGAGACCTGGAAGCACAAGCAGCCGGCGTTTGGGTCGTAACTCAAGACATTGGTTGTAAGTTAAAACAAATTCTGGTTGTAAGCCAAGTTGTTTGTATGTTGGGCTGGTCATAACTCAAGGATCCACTGTATTTGGTCCCGGGGTTCCCAGTGGGAAATTGTGGACCTGTGGAAAGTGAGGGTCTGGTTGGCTTGTTTTGGGTTTTGGCAAAACTTTGTCAAGAGAGACGTGGGGAGCAGAACTGGCCGAGGCCCCGCCCTGGGCGGGCAGGCAGCTGGAGGCTGGTGCCGTTGCGTTCTGCGTTGTTTCCCTGGCTCCTGGAGACTGGGGCTGGAGGAGGGGCGGAGGGGCCGGAGCTGCGTGGGTGTGGAGGAAAGCAGTGGGCAGGAGGAAGCAGAGACCGGAGCAGGAGTCTGGGCTGCCTTTGCAGGTCCTTCTGCGAGGTGCCCAGCGCGGCAGCTGTAGAAACCACGTTTCCTGAGCTGTCGCAACTTCCTCGTGTTCACAGAGGTTGTGTCACCTCCGCCCCTTTCCACACATCGAGGGGTGCTCAGCCCAGGCAAGCCCGTGAGGTACACTGGACACCCCTCTCCCAGGTCCCCAGGTCCTGGGCAGGGGGACACTGGTCCCTGAATGGTGGCCACTGGGGTCCTGGCATTGGATATAAAAGCGAGGAGTTAGGTCTTTTCTAGCAGCGTGGAGAGAGCCCTAAGGGTCTGTGCATCCCGACGCTGATGCCAGCACAATTTATGACAGTAAAGTCCTGGAAGCAGCCTGTGCAGCCGACAGTAGATCAATGGGTAAAGAAAATGTGGTGTCTGTGCACAGTGGACTTCTGCTGTGCCACGGAGGTGGGTACATCCGGGGCACTCATTCATAGGTAAAGGGTGCACCCTGAGATTGCAGTATTAGGTGAAGTAAGTCACACACAAGCTTAGCTATTGTATGGTTTCTCTTATGTGAAAACTGAAAAAATGTGTGTGTGTATATATATATATGTATATATGTATATGTGTGTGTATATATATATGTATATATGTATATGTGTGTATATATATGTATATATGTGTATATATATGTGTATGCAGAAAGAGAGAGGGAACAAAATAGAATATGGAGAAGTTGGAAGTAGCGAAATCTTTCTCAAATGGATGGAGGAAGCTGGGCATGTTGGCGCACGCCTGTGATCCCAGCACCTGGGAGTCTGAGGCAGTTGTCACAAGTTCAAAACCCGCCTAGACAACACAGTGAGTTCATAGTGAGACCCTGTGTCAGAAAATAACAATAAAAACCAACAAGTAAATGGATAGGGGAACAAGGGACATAAGGAGGGGAAGAAAGGGGGATAGAAAAAAGAAAGAATTGGAAAAAATGAAAATAGGTTTTGTAAATGGGGAGGGACCAAGAGTTGGAAGGAACAGGGAGAGAGGAGTGGAGTGGTACAAGAAAGTTTGAGACACATTCTATACTTGTACCAACTCCACAAGATAAATGAGGTCATCATGTCCTGCAGACATGTCCTAAAAAAATAAAGTGTCCTGCTGGGCGAGGTGGCACATGCATGTGATCCCAGCACTTGGGAGGCTGAGGCAGGACAATCACTGTGAGTGCAAGGCCAGCCTGGGCTGCATAGTGAGGCCCTGTCTCAAAAAAATGAAAACTAAAACCAGTATCCTACTTGGCTAAAGAGAGACTACATTTCCCTTTTTCTCTAAGTTTCTGTTCAGCCTGAGCTAATATCACACAGCGGAAGCCTCCTTAGCAAACTGCTCAAAGCCTTCGCTGTCTCAACTGCCACAGGAAATCGAGTTATTTATAGCTGCAAAACTGCTGCCCCACCACGCAGATTGCAGTGGCACCTGAGTGAGCAGAGGCCTGACTGCAGCAGGGTGGACTCCGGCTCCTCAAAAGGCAATGTTCTGAGGCCTCTGATCCCCGAGGAATTGCTGTGACTCAGCGGGGATTGTTTATGGCCTGGCTGCTTAGTCATTCCCGCCTTTCCAAAATATCTGTTTGCATTTAAGAGACCAGTGCGGAGCCCAGCGGTGTTTAGCTGTTCCAGCTACTGCAAGTGAACGGACTGGAGGGGAGGAAGTTTTGTCTTGCTGCAGGCCAATCATATTTTAGGGTTTTGTTTTTTTGAGGCAGGGTCTCACTGTAAGTACAGAAGCTCATTTTCATAGAATGGACTTACTTTCAGGATTCAGAATCTAGATGAAATTCAGTAAGTTAGCACCTTTCTCCCAAACTTAAGAAAAAATTATTGGGGCCAAGGATTTAGCTCAGTGGTTCCGCTGCCTGCCCTGCAAGCACAAGGACCCAAGTTTGATCCCCGGTACCCCCCCCCAAAAAATTATTATTCTGGACACATCCAAGTGTGTGTTTTTGGTTTTTTGGTAGCACCTGGAATTGAATCCAGAGCCTCATGCATGCTAGCTAGGCAAGTGCTGCACCACCAAGCTATTTGCCCTAGACCTTTTTTTTTTTACATTATTGAGACAGGGTCTTGTTTGTTTGCCCAGGCTGGTCTCAAACTTGAAATCCTCCTGCCTCAGCCTCCCTGGTATCTGGGATTCCAGGCATGCACTGCTATGCCTGGTTTCCAAGATTTAGTAATTCACAGTCACCATATGATTACAGACCACTGTTACAGTCCTCTGCCCCAGGCCAAATTCCAAAAGCAATAAACCAAAAATTAAAAATACACAATGAAAACAATAATAAAAAGCCAAACCAGAAATCCACCCAGCAACACAATGTGTGTCCTGAAACTTACTTGTTTACTTGTGGGCTGGCCAGTGCCTCTGTAACTCACAGCTTCAAAACCAAGTTAGTTTCCCTTAAATCTAAAGCACTTTGTAGTAGAGAAGTGATTTATATTAAATTACTATCCTGAGTACTACTGCTATTTGGGGTTTTGTTTTGTTTTGTTTTTTGTACCGGGGATCAAACTCAGGACCTTGCACTTGCCAGGCAGGGTCCGGAACCACTAAGCTAAATCCCTGACCCCTGTTTTGGACTAGGGAGAGGAGGAACTTTGTTTTGCTCCAGGCCATTCAAATTTTAGTGTTTTGTTTTTAAGACAGGGTCTGGTTTTGTTTTTTAAGACAAGGTCTGGCGGGCCAGGGATTTAGCTCAAGTGGTTCTGCCACCTGCCTCAAAAGTGCAAGGTCCCGAGTTCAATCCCCAGAACTAAAAACAAGCAAACAAACTAGACAGGGTCTGGCTGTGTAGCCCAGGCTAGCCTCCAACTAACAGCAGTCTTCCTGCCTCAGCCTCCTAAAATGCTGGGATTACAGCATAGGGGTGCAGTATCATGTCCAGCATACTACTTTTAATTTTGCCTAATACCTCCTTTCCTTTGTATGTTTGTGTGATGGGGAGTATCAGACACCACCCTTTTTGACCTGTGTGTCCTTGTTATCAGTGGCAGGTAGAGAGAGGTGCGATTCTCCTAGCCCTAGAGAAACAGGAGTAGGCTGGGGGCGACCCTTCCTGCAGCACCCCTGGCTCTGCATTGTTTCCAGCACATTGAGGGCACGGAAGGAAGTACGAGGATGTGCTCCTCTCAGGAAAAAGTAAATTATCAACAGCGAGACTAGAAATTCATTTCCAGGAAAGATACTGCATTTCCCCCAGCAGGTCTCCTGGCTCCCCTGCTGGCTGGGCCTGCTCAGGGCCCTCTCCTTGTGCCCTCATCTTCCTCTTAGCCAAGCATGGTGGCGAACGCCTGTTATCCCAGCACTCAGGAGGCTGAGGCAGGAGGATCGCTGAAAGTTCAAGGCCAACCTGGGCTGCATAGTGAGAGCGTCTCAAAAATCCAAAAAGCTAACTTCCTCTGGACTGTCCCAGAAGATACCCCATGAATAGCAAAGGTAGCTACATTTGCCAGGCCCTCTGCCCAGCCTGGCAAGGGTTTTATGGAGCAGCTCTGAGCCGTAACCTCCCGGAAACAGCTCAGAAAGGCTGGGACTTTCCGGGTCCTTCGTTGGAGTGGGAGGCGGAGGGGCTGGCTCAGCCTGGGCCTGCCCCTGGGAACAGCAAGGACAGGGCCTCTCCGGACCAGCGCCTCAGGCCGGCTCTGGCAGGAAGTCTGTGTGCAGAGGCCCCTTGGGCAGCCGTGGGTCTCACCACCCAGGCCTGGGCGGCAAGTTTCTCTTTGCTTGGCAGTCTCTTAGGACACAGGTCCTTGCTCCCGAATACAGGTGAGAAGTCTGCATTTTTTCCATCTTTTCTGTACCTGGTAGACTTTTTTGGTTTTGGTTTTGGTTTTTTTGAGGCAGGGTCTCCCTTTGTATTTCAAGCTGGCCCTGAACTCATTATGTAACCCAGGCGGGCCTCAAACTCTCAGTAATCTTCCTGCCTCAGCCCCCCTCATGCTGGGGTCACAGGTGTGCACTACCACGCCCAGCTCCTTGGTAGTTTTCAGACAAGAATGTTCAGTGAACTTTACAAAAATAAGGTAGAGAATTAGCTGGGTGTGGTGGCGCATGCCTGTAATTCCAGCAGTCAGAAGGCTGAGGCTGGAGGATCACCTCCGTTTGAGGCCAGCCTGGGCTACATAGCGAGACCCTGCCTCAAAAAAATAAAAAAATTAAAGAAATTATGAACAGCAAGTGTAGAGATTCATTGTATGGAAGAAACTAAGGAGCATCCATGCTCCTCCACACGGTGCAGCCCGGTTTGTACTGTGAGGTTGGGTGGGGGACACACCCCCCGGCACTGAAGAAAGAAGCACCTGGTTTGTTCCTGATTCGTGTGTCTGCTTCTTTAGTATGTGGCATACTCATTAAAGAAGCTGTTGGCTCTGAGAAGGAAAGTCATGGCCATTCCGGTGGCAAAGTGAGGAAAGAGGTCTTCAAATTCCGTGAGGGTCCCGCAAGTCCGCAGAGTCAGGACGCTCTTGATCACAGGGAGTTTGAGGGTTACACAGAGCCTGTTCCTTGCCTTCTACAAGGAGGGCTGATGTCCAAAGCTCAAGTCACTCAGCAGGGCTGGCAGCTCACACCTGTGGTCCCAGCACTCGAGGAGGCTAAGACAGGAGGACTACAGGAGACCCTGTCTCAAAGTACAGCATTTCAGAAGGGCTGGGGCTGCGCCTCAATGTGAAGGGCCTGGTTTCAGCTGCTCCACCCCAAAGAAGTGAGCTCTCCAGGCTGCATAGTGGGTGTGCATCCGTGGGTGCAGCCTCCACCTGCAGAACCCGGGCCCCAGGAACTCGAGGCTGCGGCCCGCAGAGGAGCAGCTCCCAGCCATCCCCAGAGGCCCAGAGGACCATTCAGGGGTCCTGGCCAGGGCTCAGCCCAGAGCAGCAAGGTAACGGCTTCGCTGAGGCAGCTGCTTTCTCTGAAAAGTTTGTCATGATCTGAGAGTCTATACTTGCTCTCAGTTAATTCTGATAGAAATATACTGTTTTAAGTAAATTAAATAAAAATGAAGTTAAACCTTAGTCTGTAACTTTCTATTTTCCATATCTTCATTTATTTATTTATTTGGGTCTTTTGAGAAGGGGTCTTGTTATATATGTAGCTCAGGCTGGGGTCCTCCTGCCTCAGCCTCCCAAGTGCTGGGATTGTAGGTGTGCACCAACCCCCCCCCAGCCTGTCCTCTATCTTCAGAGCACTTGATGAAAGCAGACGAATTGCTCCTATAGCCTCCACACCCAGACTGAGTGCTGGACCTGCCTGCGGCAGCCTGCAGTGTGGACCAGCACAGCGCCCACTGCTCCCGAGGTGTGAAAGCTGTGGCCCTCAGCTCTGCCAGACTCAGACCCCCCCCCACACACACACACACACAGTGCCAGGGACTGAACTCGGGGCCTCTGCACGCACTGAGCTCCCCTCTTTTGAGAAAGTGTCTCATGGAGTCGCTAAGTTGCCCAGGCTGGCCTTGAACCTGTCACCACCTGCCTCAGCCTCCCGGAGTGCTGGGATGACAGGTGTCACTGCATGCCCCTTCCCTCTTTAGAGAATAACTGGTTTCTTAGCGTCTTCACTGCTGCCATGGAATGAAATTCACAGCTGCTCCAACCAACCAACATTCAGAATATGAAGATTTTAACCGTAACACTGAAGAGGTCAAGTCAGTAGGAACAGAATGTGGCTTTTGATGTAGAAACACTCGCCCCCGGTACATGGACACAGGAGGCAGATGCCAGGCACACCTGTGCCGCCCCCATTGCTGCGCTGCAGACTCCTGCTTCGACCCCAGGGCCACACGTGGTGCTGCCGTTGGGACCTGACCTCTGGCCTGGCCACCGACCTTTGGAAAGCACTGAGCATAGCCAGGAGCTGTCTTCCCTCATTTCTGGTGCTGCTGGGCCCCACAGAATAGTGGCGAATCCACAAGCTAGGTAAGGCGTATTTTGAGCTTTTATGTAAGTTGGAATCAGCGATTGGGTCCAAAAATTACACAGTGGGGTTTTTTTTGTTGGGGGTGTTTGCTGTGTAGTAGGGTAGTAGGGTCTTGCTGGGTAGTCCAGGCTGCCTTGAACTCATGGCAGTCCTCCTGCCTCAGCCTCCTGAATGTTGGGACTACGGGTGTGTGCCACCACGCCCAGCTAAAAGATGAGCGTTTCTTCTGGGACAGAAATGAAATGCAGGTGGCAGCCAGGGCCTTCAGCCGCCATGCTTGCCCTCTGCTTTTAGTCTGCTGCCTGAGTGGTAAGCGTTTCCATAGAAACAGAAATTGGTGGCCATCAGCACTTCCTGTTGCAGGGCAGCTCAGGAAGGGCTGTCACTCTGCAGCCTCGTCCTCTCTGGGCTGGAAATGCCAAAGGCTTGTTGTGGCCCCCTGAACACGGCCGGGTGTGTCCTACAGGAACAGGGACCCAGAGCCACCAGGAACGCTGTCCCATCCTGCTTCCCCAGGACATCCCTGGGAGGGAGGCTGCCTGCTCCTAGACAAAGCCGGTCTTTCTGCGCTGCAGTTACTCGAGTCCTGTTACCATCACGGCCAGGATTTTTCATCCTTCACTCTTTCAGAGAGGTTAGAAATGGGCTGGGGATTCCGCTCAGTGCCACACTGCACCTGCCTCACAAGCACAAGGTCCTGAGTTTGATCCCCAGTACCAAAAAAAAAAAAAACAGAGAAGTTGGAAATCGTGGTTACAACAGATCTCAAGTCTGAGGGGAAGCGCTACCAGCTTCTTAGTTCCGCTCCATTCCAAAACCTGGAGGCCACACTGAAAGCATAGCACCAACGGAGCCCAGCCTCTGCGTGCGGCCCGCTCAGCAGCTGGTAACGGCTATATCCTGGCCTCCCTCCTGGGGCGCCTCTCCATGTCCCCAGTCGTCCCCACCCCGGGCCCTCACCACGTCCCCAATGTGTGGCTGACAAGGTCTCCCACACAGCCATCCTCGAGTGTCTCCATCCCTGGGAGCGTCAGGTGCATCTCGCTCAGCCCTGGGAGCTGGCTTCCTGCCACCTGGTGAAGAAGTGATGGAAGATGTGTCTGTGTTTCCCGAGACCGGCACCCTGGAGAGGGGCTCTCAGAACTGGTGCCCAGCCAGCCCCAGGGCGCCTGGAGGTCAGTGGCCTGGTGACCCTCCTGGTGTCCTGGGGGTCTCCTGCTGTGGTCTCAATGGGTGCAGGCTCACTGCTGGGCTGTGTGTGTAAATGAGATGTAAAGAGGGCTCCGGGATTTGGGATTCAGGGTTCCAGAGCTCTGCGCTGCAGCAGCTCTGGTGATGTGGAGCCCTCCCTCAGCCCGCCCACCCAGGAGTGGCTTTCAGCCCTGTGCAGCCCCACCAGGAGAGACGCAGCTGTGGACGCCAGGCTGTCAGCCGGCCTGGCCCGCCCATCCTCCCTGGGTGCATCAGACAGACAGGCAGCGCCCAGCACTTCCAGCAGGACCCTGCAGGCCTTGGCTTCTCCTGCCCACAGCATGTTGGCGGCTGTTGGTTGGGCGTCTCCACTTCCCTCCCCCGCTTCCTTCTTAGCTGTTGCTGTTTATTCTGAAAGTTGTCACATCCTGGGACGCGTGGCCCTGGGCAGCAGCGGTCCCCTAACCCTAACGCTACCAGGAGCAAGTCGGGCCCGGCCCGAGAGTCTGCGTTTCTGACAAGTCCTCCGGGGAGACAGGCGCTCTGCTGGGGTGACATTGGAGAGCCCGTGTCCCCACCCCAGGCGCCATCCCCTAACAGCCATGTACCACATCCCTGCACACCGCACCTCCCAGCCTGGGTTGGTTTAAGACAGCAGAGAGCCGGGGTGGTGGTGGTGGTGCACACCTGTGGGAGGCTGAGGCAGGAGGATTGCTGCAATTCAGTTCGAGGCCAGCCTGGGCTACACAGCGAGACCCTGTCTTTAAGTAAATAAATAAACAAACGAAGACACACCAGAGATGACACTGTCCACCCTTAGGTGTTGCTGGCTGCATCTCAGCCAGGACGCTACCAGCATGGGCCAAGTGGGGAGCCCTCGAGGTCCCTATGCAGCTATGCCGGGAAGCTTCGGGTCCAGGCCCCTGAGGTGGCAGCAGATGAGCAGCTGCTCTGGTTCAGTCCCTGGCAGTGCACAGGGGCCGCTGAAGGCTGTGGAGGTGATCGGGTGCGGCGGCTCGCAGAGCTCCGCCTGTCTTCTGAACTCTGGTTTGGGGGCCTGAGCCGTTCACCCTTCATCAGAGCTCACACTCCGCAGAGCCTGTCCTTCCTCATCTCCCATGCCGTGCGGAGCCGAGAAGGAGTAGTGGGGGCACCGCCAACTGCAGAGCCCACCCGGCCCCCAGGTGTGCAGGCGCCATAGCCCCGAGCTGCTTCAGGAGCGGGGTGTCCTGGGCTCTGCAGCCTCTGGAGGTGGCCGGGTGGCGGGGTCTCCCCGGGCTGCTCTGGCTGTGGGGCTGCAGGGCGTCAGCTAACTCAGCCCTGCGAGTCTGCCTGCAGCTGGTGGCCTTGGCTGGGCGCACACAGGCACCCCGTGGCCTCCTGTCCCCACGCCTGCCCCCTGCATCTCAGCCAGGGCGGCATGTCTGGAACACTGTCCCTCAGGACACGTTCCTGGGCTCCAGGAGCGATCGGGGCCCCAGTGCAGTGCCCATGTCCTCTCACACTGCCTGGCACTTGTCGAGCACAGGGCGTCACTGCCACTCGGCCTGTGTCTCTGGAGACCCAGCCACCTGAGTCTTGAGAATCCTCCCCAGCTGTCCCAGGAGGTACTGGCCGCCAGGTGAGCCCCATCCCTGCTGGCAAGGGCAGGGAGCGGGAGGCCAGTCCAGGGATTTGCTCATTAGGAGCATGGCCTGTGGAACGTGAGCATCACGTTCACCCTGGACCTGGTGCGGGGACAGCACGTGATTCGGTGCCTCCTGTGGCTCCTTCTTCTCCCCACCCCATCTCTGGGTCCCCTTCCCAATTGCAAAATATCTGTCTCCCTGTTTCCTGCTGTCTCTCTTGTTTAGCTACTAATGCCTTGGGTTTCTCAAGTGAGAGCAGCCGCGAGAAGCCTGTGTGTGATTTACCTCACTTAGCGTCACAGTCCTGAGGTGCAGCCACTTTCCTACAAGTGACCCGGGTTATCCTTCTTGGCGACAGAGCAGTGCTGTCCCATGAAAGCAGGCTGCCAGCTGTGCCCTCCCACCTGCCATTTTATGTTTGTTGTAAGGGAGTGTGGGTCCAGGGGACTTTATCTTTTTTTTTTCTTTTAGAGACAACACCTCACTGTGTAGCCTGGGTTGGCCTCGAACTCGTGACGATCCTCCTGCCTCAGCCTCCCCAGTGCTGGGATTGCAGGTGTCACCACGTTGCAGTGCTCTTGGCCCCTGGACAGGAGGGCGGGCCAGGGCTCCCGGCTGACTGACACCGGCACCTGGGCTCTTTGCACTGTATTCAGTTCACGCCTGGCCCTGTCTGGCTGTGTCTGGTGCGGTCGCTGAGGTCACGTTCGCTCCCTGTCCCTTGGACCCTGCTGCCAACCCTGAGTTGGAGGAGCTGAACAGTTGAGCCTGGTGTGGTTTTCCTGGCAGGCAAGTCAGGCAGTGCTGAGTTTCTGGGCATCTGGGCGGAGCTCTGTGCCCACCCAGGCAGGCACAGGGTGTGTGGGTTTGCTGGCGGTGTGGCTGCTGGGCTGTTTGTCAGGCGGACTCCAGGAAGCAGGAGTCACCACTTCCTGTCTCCGAGTATGTGGTCTCCACGCCAGGAGAAGCACATGTGCAGGCGCTTTGGCCAGCGGTCCTGGAGGCCTTGGCCCTGCCGCAGCGCTGAGTGGCTGATCTTCCTCGGGGCAGTGTGGGCGGTGCTGGCCCGGTGTCTCTCAGGACTTCGGACTAGAGCATGGCCTCCCTGTGGGCGCCGTGTCAGCCCCAGAGTGGCGCCAAGGGAGCTCCCGATCTTCCGTCTGCATTGCTGCCGTCCTCCCAGGCTTCACTGGTGCTGGCAGGATGCAGTTTCCTGCTCCTGTGGGACGGGGTGCCCTATTCCTGCTGGCTGTCACCTGGGGCTGCTCTCAGCTCCTGGAGGCTGCACAGCCCCTTAGAGGCCTCCCCACCTGGCAGCTTGCTTTGTCAAGGCCAGCAAGAGACTCCCCACCCCCAGCTTCTCTCTCCCCTCACCTGATTGGGGCAGGCCCACCAAGCACAAACCCGGTGACTATTGATGGCTCCTCTCTAAGTTACACCCACACCCCAGCAGAGGGGCAACCGGGGCATGTACACCAGAGGGGTGGGAATTTGGGGGCCCTTCTAGAATTCTGCCAGCTGCACTCCCTCCCTGCCCCAGCTGCTGAGCTGAGGCTGCTGTCCCAACTGCCTCATCACAGGGACCTGAGCTCCCTGCAGTTCCTATCCTGCACGCTGCCTGGCGATGTCATTTGGTCATGTTCTGGTCATTGTCCCTTGGACTCTGCTGTCCCACAGTGCTGGGCAGCTTCTGAGTCCAATTTGTGCCTTCGGCTCCCAGGACTGGCGGGCTCAGTGAACTTGGTCACTTTGCTGGCCCTGGCAGGGATGTGGGTGTGGACCGACACATCCGGTGGGCCGCCTCTCTCCTCCAGCTGTGGGATTTTGTAGACCCAGAGGCACTATTCGGGGCGCAACTGCTCTGGAAAGCTGCAGACAGCAGCAGACGGCAGCGAGGTCTCGGGTCTGGTGCAGCTGGGGTTCATGGCCAGGGTGGACCCCGGGGCTCTGCCCCTGAGCAGGCCCGGCCCTGCTGTGCTGTCCAATGCCACTGAGGTGACAGGTGGGCTTGCATTGCTGCAGGAGCCCCAGCAAGGGACAGAGGCCCAGCAAGCCAGCCCGGGACAGGCCAGCTGTGGCCACCACTCACCCGTGGGTCAGAATCTAGAGGTCAGTTTGTGGTACAGCGACGTGTGGGGTGGGAGGCAGCATCCTGCTAACCCTGAAGCCCAGCCCTCTCCCCTCTCCTGGGCTGCTGGTGTCCCCAAAGCTCAATTACCTGGGAGGAGCGAGACGCCTGAAAACTCGACAAACCCCCAGAAAACTTGCATGCAAGGAAAGTGGCATCTGATTGACATTAGAAAACCTGAGTTCAGCGACTCTGCCTTTTGTGCCCCTCTGTCGCATGCAAGAGGAGTAAGCACAGAATTTATCAGATGTGAGATGGCATACAGGAGCCGGGTGGCAGCATGGTTGGGCAGGTCGGACGTGTCAGATGCTGTCCCGCAGAAGCTGGCAACCATGACGCCCGAGAGCTTGTGAAGCACAGGCAGCTCCGCAGCCAGGCCTTGGTCCTGGACACACAGGTTCATTCCTCAGGGCCGTTTGCTGACAGCTGAGGAAATCAGAGGAGGCTATTTATTTTGGTCAAAAGGGAAAAGGCTTTATTTGGAGCTAGCTCTGGGGCCATGGGGACCTTTCCTCAAATCAGCATCTCACTGTGCGGTTGTGTGGGGTCTCTCATGGCCAGGGACAGGCCACAGGGGAACCCTGAGACAGCAGACGGGCTGGACCTCGGGCTGGAGCCCCCAAACCGAGGTCTGCGGGGGTCCGCCCATCCCTGGGGCTGGAGAGGGCTGGGAGCTGGGCTCCGAGACTGCTGCATGTGATGAGGCCGCCTGAACACGGCACTGTGCCTTTGCTGTGGTCAGCCTGATGGCCGCTGAGTGACCAGTGCACAGGCCCCTTCCCCGGCCTCGGCGTGCGTGCGTGCGGGGAATGAATGGCGCACTCCTCTGAATGGTGCAGTTTAAAATTTAGGAATTGAAAGGAAGAAAGGGACAAGAGGAAACGTGAAAATAGAAGGAAAAAATGGAAATAAAGCTTTTGTACATAGGGAGAGAAGGGGGCTTAAGGGGCTTATGTGATAAAATAAAACTTATTTTAAAACATTTAGGAATTATACCTGGGTGTGGCGGTGACACCTGTGACCCCAGCACTGTGGGATTGGGCTGAGGCAGGAGGATCACAAGTTCTGGCCCAGCCTGGACTTTGTAAGACCTTGTCTCAAAATAATAAATAGATAAATAGATAAATAACTAGGGCTGAGGACGTAGCTCAGTGCAAAGGCCCTGAAAAAATAAACAGCGTATGAAGTGATTCTGGAGTTTTCCATGCAGTGTCTTCCGACCTCCATGGGCCCCAGTGTCGGAAGGCCTGGGATGAAGCCCAGATGGGGCCTTGGTGCTCTGATTGTACTATTCCCCTTCCTGATGACCCTGTTAACTTCCCCAAGCCTGTGATTCGTCACTGTGTATTAGGCTCCAAGCAGGACTTTCTCCCCGGGTCAGGAGCCAGTCCCGGGAGGGTGCAGCTGGCCCAGTCCCTAATAAGATTTCCGGTCTGTTGCAGGCAGAGGCCCGGCTTGCAGCGAAGCGGGCAGCCCGCGCCGAGGCCCGAGAGATCCGCATGAAGGAGCTGGAGCGGCAGCAGAAGGAGGTAAGGCTGGGGTCTTGAGTGCTTCCCCGTGCGGTGGTTTTAATTTTAGGCTCAGGCACCTGTTGCTGCTGATGCACCTGTCCTGGTCACACTGCCGCGCTGGAGTGTGTTTGTCATTGTGGCTGATGCCAAGGTCAGGCCAGGGGTGCCAGGAGTGGCTGCCCCCCGGGTGACAAGAGACCTTCCCGGGCCTGCTTTCCAGCTACCAGGAGCCCAGGCAGCCGGGTCTGAACTCCATGGCCTCACTGTCCACCCAGGATGTGAGCAGAGCCTCTGAATTAAAATGGGCAAGAATGGAGGACTATTTGTTTGATGCGCCTGCCTGTTTGGTTTAGACGCACTTCCGCAGAGGTTTCTGCCGAAGGACGGAGTGAGCTCCCTGGCTGCAGAGCCTGAAGAACGTGCCCTGGGAAAGGGTTGGGAACTGCTCACATGGTTCCGCCCTCTCTACCTGTGCACGGGCTCCCGGCTCTGGAGCCCACCCTGGGTGCTGGGAGACAGCGAGGCGGAGGCGGGGCCCTTGGGGTTAAGATCCGGGAGTTCTGCGCTGGGCAGAGAGAACAGCCGCCTCTGGGCTGCTTTCTGTCCCCAGCTTCTGGCTGAACTCTTGAGGATCAATGGCAAGAGTTTTTTTTGGTACCTGGGAGTGAGCTCAGGACCTCATGCTTGCCAGACAGGCACTGCGCTGCTGAGGTACATCTGCAGCAACAATATTTTTACTGTGATCATTTTTTTTAAAAAAAAATGTAAGTTCTGTCCTTACTTATGAGTAGAACTGATCCACACAGATGCTGGCGGACTCCCTTGTGGAAAGTTCTTGATGAGAGTTAGGGATGCGGCCGGCACCTGGCGGGGAACAGCGGTGTCACCCTTGTCCCTTCCTGGTAGAGGGACTTCGCCTTGAAAACCCAGTGCTTGCCTGGCCCCAGGCACGGTGCACCAGGCCTAAGAGAGACAACACCTCCGTCTGCAGGAGCTGCACAGCAAGAGGCAGCAGCCGTCTACCTGGCCACTCCCCAGTCGGACTCAGTCGGGGGTGTCTGTGTGCGCAGGCCCGGAGAGAGAGGGGAGCAGCTGAGGGCCTGAGAGTCCACGTTCTGCCCGGCTGTCTTGTCTTCTCGGGCCTGGCTATTCTTAGAAGAGGCCCGACAATCTGAGCTCACACCATCTGATAGCCTGGGGCCCTGGCATTTTAAGTTGTTGATTAAGGAGAAATGAATACGCTTTGGAAGACCAGTGTGGATCCATGGGCTGGGTGTGTGGGTGTAAAAATTGGGCAGTGCAGTCCCTGTTTGCACCTGCACATGGGTGCCACACGGGGACCAACGGAGGCCCCGGGGTGCTCTGAGGACACCCAGAGGGCTGGAGGAAGGCGGTGGCCAGCCAGCAGCTGAGGTTGCCCCAGGGAGAGTGTGTAGAGCGAAAGAGGTGACCAAGCAGGGTGGGTGGGGTGGGGTGGGTCTGTCATTAGCCTGGACAGTGAGCTAGCTGCCATTTTCCAGACCCCAAGCTACTGCAGCTGCAGCTACGAGTGGGGGACCCTGGGGCTCTTTCAGAGGCTAGGAGCTCATTTTGCGTGGATTGATTGGGGCGAATACACGCACATGTCCTGCAGGAAATCCCAGTGAGCCTCGAACTCCGCAGGAGAACCCGCACTCCTAGAAAGCAGCAGGGCTCAGTGCCTCTCCTCTGTCCATTGTAGCTGGGGTGCTGTATTACTGGGGCCTCCATGTGGAGTGTATTCACCTGTGCGCTGCCGTGGGAGCCCAGAGACACCAAGTTTCTGCTCGTAAATCTTGGCAGTTCCCCGAACAACGTCTGACCTAGATGTGCTTTGTGGAAGGAGTGCACATGAATGGGTATCTCGGTCTTACAAAGTGATCGCTGGCTGCAAAATCAGAAGAAACCTCTCGGGCAGATTGCTGTGTCTGTGTGCAATAATCACCTCTTTTCTAGTATCCCAGTCACATCCCAGTAGTCACTGGGTTTTGCTGAAATTCTCCTGGTATTCTTTGTGTATGTGCATGAAGGAGCATGAAAGCCTCTTTCTCAGCCAGGTGTGGTGGTGCATACCTGTGATCCCAACACTTGGAAGGCTGAGGCAGGAGGATGGCCACAAGTTTGAGGCCAGCCTGGGCTACACAGTGAGTTCAAGGCCAGCCCAAGCACATAGCAAGACCCTGTCTAAAAACAAAAAAGGTCTCTTCATGGTTTGGGAATTTTACCAGCTGGCTTTCCAATTAAATTTCTACGCCTTTTACTTAAAAGTTATCCCTATGAGAAGGAAATTCCAGTCACGGGTGAAGAGATGCTCTTCACCTCTAAGGGTGATGGATTGCACACCTTCTCTATTGCAGCGACAGCAGCCTCTAGGAGACCCATGTAGGTGTGTCCGTGTCTCACCGGTGGGTGCATCTAAAATAGTGTGAAATGAGGGAGGAAACGACTAACCCTTTCAGTAGGACTTCCAGCATCTTGATTAATTTTTTGTCAGTTCTCATTTTTTTCTCAGAATGGCTTTTAATTCATTTCTGGTTACTTACAGAACCTTCCTGATGTCCCTGCTACTTTAATCTGATTTTGTTTTCTTTCCCTTTTTCTTGTGTCCCTGTCTGTAGATCTATCAGGTTCAAAAGGTAGGCTCTTCCTTCTTCATTTTCTAACTTGCATGACGTGTTCCTCTTCCCTGCCAGGGGCCTGGTCACCTTTCAGAAACAACGCCCAGAAAGGACGACGCCAAGGTCCCCTGTGTGTCTAAGAAGGCTGCGGGCCCCACGTCCGCCCACGGAAAGCAGCAGTCACACTTCTGTGACCTTCATCCCCATTTTCCTCAAGATAGGATTAGAAAGAGTCTCTGCAAGCGAAAAAAAACTAAGACAAAATCACATTTTAGAATTCGAGGAACCTTTAGAAATCACATACTGGATGAGAATGAGAAAGATCATCTTTCTAGGTAGCTTTATTAGAAACCCTGAATTCTCACACGAAGAGATTATTAGATACTGGTTTTTAAATCTGGGTAAGAAAGAAGATGAAGATATAACAACCAAACCCAGCAGCGTAAGGCAGCCCTGCCCTCCCCCAGCACTCAGCGCTGGTATCCGGTCCCCCTCGGTCAGGGCTCAGCCCAGGTCAGGAAGAGCTCCAGAGCAGGCTGCCCCGGAAGTTCTGGGGACAGCCAGGTCCAGCACTGGGGCTCAGCGGTAGCGAAGCGGGGAGAGCAGCTCCCTGAGGGTTTAGGAAGTGGGGTCCAGTAAGCCTTTCCCATAAATGAGTTCAGCTGGTTACTCTTATGGATTTCTATATGAATTTTATTTCCAAATAAAGGACAACTCTGTTTTTCTCTCAGAGCAGCTGAGACAATTGGAAAGCGGCCCGAGTCTCAGCGGCTGGGGTAACAGGCCTGGGGCTGGGTCCTCAGTGAGGGTCCCCTTGCTCTCCTGGCCCTGAATCAGCCCACCCTGCCCCCCGGCGCCCGGTGCCGTCCTGCTCAGGCAGGAGCTTGGCTGGCAGATGCAGGATCCACGGGCACTGCTGTTCTCCGGCCTAAGTGCTGAATAGATCTGAGTTCCCAGTCATCCCCTAGGCAGGAAGAGCTCCTCAGGTTCAAGACTGGCTGGGGCCTCCCTGTCCCCACAAGGCAGGGCGTAGCTGTCCCAAGCGCTACAAGGCCTCGAACTGGTCACTTCCAGTGGCATCCGTTCCTTTCCTGTTCCAGATCCCTGTCGGGTTTCTTGGTTTTGTTCACAGGGACAGTGGCAAGGACTTTGTCAGGATATAAACTGCATAGCAGGCAGCTGCAGGAGCCCCAGAGCCACACCCGATCGTCTGCACCCCCAAAAGGAGGTGTCAGCCTTCCCCACCCATGAGTTCTGGGTGGTGCCTTCTCTTGCATCCAAGCTGTTTCTGAAAGCCAGGCCCCTTCTGCTGGCCGGGCCCCTGCTTCCACTGCATGACTCACGCCAACTGCAGCCCATGTGTAAGCCTGGAGTGAGCCACACCGGGGCTGCCTGCTCACCTGCAACTACACAGTGGCACTTGCTGTCCCGAGGGTGCCCTCCCCAGTGGGGTGACGCAGGAACCGGCCGGAGTCAGAGCCACCCGTGACGGGGTAGATTTGGAGGATGTCTAGTGCTTCATATAGGTATAGAATGGGCACAAAGAAATACAAGAAAATAGACAAACAGGTAATATACTTCTTTAGGAATTCAGTAACCTATGAATTTATATAGATCTCCCTTTCATTAAAATATATTTTCCTTCTGTCTTTGTAATTAAAGAGGAAATTAAGCTAAAAGAGGAGGACATTGTAATCTCCACATGAAATTCTGGAAGTTGACGGAACGGCAGAACTAGTAATAATTGAAAGCAAAATGGCGATAAGCTGATGTGCTCACTGAAGTTGAAACAACTTGGTGAGGTGTTTGCTTTTCATTTCCTTTCCAGATTTGTCAGCTAAGGAAATAACTTGCAAAAGAAGTTGGGGCTCATGTGGCTTTTGGTATTAGTTTGGCTTTTGGTACTGTTGGCTTTTAAAAGCATTGTTGAACTTCTCCCCAAATTTCCTCCCTACGCCATCTCTAAGAGAAAGACCACACCGAGAGCCGTGCATTTTAAACCTGACCGCTTTCAAGGTGAAACTAAGCCAAACCTAGCAGGGGTGTGTTTTAGTAATTGAAAACCATTTCAAAAATGACCCTGTAGCTCTAGCATCCAGCTTTTCCCTTCTCACGGTAAGACTCTGCTGTATGAAGCCAGAAGCTGCGTCGCTGTTGCATGACCCAGAGGCTTGCTTAACGGTTCCTTCAGTTTTCTATTGGAAATCGGAGGGAAAGTAGGGAGGAAAGCAAAGGCTCAGTGTTTAGTTATGGCCACATCACCCCTGGGCTGTGGGGTCTCCATGCTTGGTGACAGTGACAGCCACGCTGAGCCACCCTCTCCGTTGGCTTGGACCCGGTGGTCTGCATTAGCAAGGTGAAGGCAGGCGCTGTGGGCAGCAGCCCAGGGTCGCCTGCAGGGCTGTGCACGTCTCCCACCCGAGCCCTCCTGTGCAGGTGCCAGTTAAGAAGACACTGCTCCTCCGAGCTCTCAGGCCTGCATTCAGCACAGGACCCTGGGGGACAGCACGGGCACCCCTCTCTGCTGGCCTCCTCCTTCCTGGCGCATAACACGGAATGGCTCTCAGCTTGTGCTTCTCCTCAGCAGTTTGACTCCTTTCCATCCTTTGCAGCCCAACAGCTTCAGAGGGGCTGGCGAAGGCTCTGGCCTGGGGTGCTCAGTGTGGGGGTCCCCTGGGCCTGCAGGGCTGGGCTGGGGGTCTCGCTACAGGTGGGTTCCTCTGCAGCCCTGGGTGCTGTGACCGCTTTGCCTGGCATGCGACCTTCTCGGGCGGCGTGGGGTGGTGGGGTGTGCATGTGAGAACAGTCTCTTATCTGGCACTGTTTACTTCCCTGGCTAATTCTCTTTCCCTTCTTTCTTAGAAATATTATGGGCTGGATACTAAATGGGGTGACATCGAGCAATGGATGGTAGGCCTTGAATACAATTTGAAGACTTATAATGCTGCGTAATTTAATTCTAATGCAGTGTAATTATGTAGATAGATTCCCTTTGCACGGTATTAATTTGATACCGAGAGCTCTGCTTCCAGGCCTGGCCGCATCTGGTCCCCACTGTTTACGTCACCCAGTGTGGCCTGCATAGAAGTGGCCTGGCCCGACCGCGTGTGTCCTCTGTGGACCAGCAGCTCTTGGGGCTCCCACCACAGCCCCCCGACTTCCTGGGACAGAGGACCCCTGGAGCCAGGCCTTCCCAGAGGATCTTCCCATGGCCATCACCCCTGTCACATTCTAGCTGGAACCACAGAGGCCTTGAGCCTGTTTCGGGACCACAGCCAGCTGCCCCATCCCCCATCCAGACCTTTGTGCTCCCCTCATCCCATGCTGCAGGCTGGGCAGCGCCCCGCTGTCGGGTGAGAAAAGCCCTTTACCTTCTCCACCCACTCCGTCCAGTGGCATCACAATGGCCCCTGCCCGCCCAGGTCAGGTGAGAGCGGGCTCACCCCCGTGGCCCCTGCCTCTAGCCCCCACAAGGAGAGCCCCACGATGCTCCTCATGACCTCTGCTGGCCCCCAGAGCCAGCCTTCCTGCTCATTAATTCGCCCACCCCTTCCCGTCCTGCCTGGTGTCCCTCGAGTGCAGACAGCCTTGACGACATAGGTCCCCTGCCACAGCCATGTAGAGGACAGGGCCAGATTCAACCCGGGCCGGCCACTGTTTGGGGTTCTGAGACTTGCTGATTCTGAGGACGTGCTGACACCACTGCCTACACAGGGACTCTGAAGTCAGCCTGCCATTAAAATGGATCAGATCAGAGGGGTTAGAAAACATTAAGACGAAGCTCCTGCCCCTGGAATGAAACACACCAATCCTGTACAAGCTGAGAACCAGCCCCTTAGAGGAAAGGGGTCTAGTTGACACCTTTAAATCAAGGCAAAGAAAACATTCAACCCGCGCGTCCCTAACACTCTCCTGCTCTCCCTCCTTGCCTCGGTAGGAGGACAGCGAGCGCTATTCACACAGATCCCGGAGGCTCACATCGGTTAGTACCGTGCTTCTCATTTCCTGGGCATCTCGGCTGAAGCCCAGCTCGTCCCTGAGTGGCTGAAGTAGATATTTACTAATGCTGATAACACACTGGTGTTAATGTCTAAACAAAGACTATGAAATTGGCCTTCAGCATTTTAACCTGAGCTGGGTAAGGACAGTGTGTTTGGGAAATGTGAGTATTCCTGGCCTTTTTTAGTGTCTTTTGCTAGCGAATACCCATGAGTCACTTCCACAGTGATGGACCTGGGGCTTTATGGCTAACTGGGCTAAGTCACCTGTGATGTAAATATCATCACTTCAAGAAGTTAAATTAAATCCATGTTAGCCATAAACAGGCTGAGGCAGATAAAGCCCGTGTTGCCCAGGACCTGGGCTCGAGTCCTCAGCTCACCCTGGGTGTCAGCCACCCCACCCCACTGCCGCGGCAGGGATCAGCCGAGGCCTGGCCATGGGCTCTGTCTGCAGGCTGTGTTGTCGGCTCACGGTCTCCTTTCTCTCAATAGGCCTCAGACGAAGATGAGCGCCTGTCAGTGGGTAGCAGAGGCAGTCTTCGGGTCAGTACCGGGGTGGGTCTGCATGCACCTCATGGGGCCCGAGCCCTACCTTCCCGCCCCGGCTCCAGCCTCCTCCCTGGTCCCTGGAGTCTGGCAGCTGGTACCTAACTGAGGAGTTGCTTGTTTAAATCCACTTAATGGGATTTCTTTGCTGTCCTGAAGAGACTGTTAATATGCATGGGCACTTTGGCCTGCCGCCTTGCAGAATAGAAGTCACCCCTTTTTAGCATTTTTCTACATCACAAAACCACCACACCTTGATTACCAGTTGTCTCGGAGTTGTTGGTGAGAAGGCACAGTCCTGCCTGCAGCAAGTCTGCATGCCTGTCCCACACTTTGGATAAAATGGCAATCTCAGTTGCCAGCCGTCATCCCAGCAGGGGAGGGCCAAGGCAGGAGGGTCTCGTGGAGTTCGAGGCCAGCCCGGGTGACATAGTGAGTTCAAGCCTGGCTTGTACTGTGAAGTGAGATCCTGTCTCAAAAACGAAACAAAATTGGAATCTCAGTTTACTCAGCTGTGAGTTAATTATTATCCGGTGATGGTTTTGCATAGCTGCTGGAGGCTGCCTAGTAAAAAGGGTGAGACCTGTGTCTGCCCCAGGAACCTTTCTTTTATTAATGGTTTGAAATCTTTTCATTGCTGGCAATTTAATGGCAAGTTACTTTATATACATCTATGTCAAGGTGTTTTCCACAGACATCCCAAACCCTTATAACCATGCTTAAGAAGATCGTGTGCTCTGGGAGACTGTGTCTTGTGGTGCTTTCACTTAGTGAGCTCCCCAGAGCGTGTGGGCTTCATGTATCACAAGGTCGAAATCAAGTCTCCCGAAGGTCAGAGCTGGGCCTCAAGTGGCCACTCCTTTTCTCTAAGAGGCTGCATGGACCCGAAGGCTGTTTCCATCACTGTGCCAGTTAACTCACAGTTCCACCCTTCGACTTTCGTGTGCGCTGAGTGTGTTTTATGTGACAGCTGTGACGGGCATCATTGTCCTTAAGCCTTTGAGCCATGCTGCTGATGCCCCTGTCTTTGCAGCACTGAAAGCAGGCACAGCATGGTTTTTCGGGGCAGTCACAGTTCCCGTGGGACGGGATGTGCTACAACTGTGACTTGGTCCTGAAGTCTGCAGCCAGGGCACAGCGGGCCCAGAAGGTCGAGCCCTTGAAGCAAGTGAAGGGACCAGGGAAGTGGCCAGTTGAGAGCAGGACTGCCCACTGGATTTACCATCCTGGGCCCCATTGATGACATTGTCAGAACTGATGGCACACGCCTGTGATCACAGCACTCAGGAGGCTGAGGCAGGTGAAACGTGAGTTGAGAGCCAGCCTGGGCTACTTAGTGAGTTCAAGACTAGCCCGAACTACACAGTGAGAGCCTGTCTCAAGAAAGAAACAAAACAACAACAAAAACCAGAAAACCCCATAAAGCCTGATTGATAAGAAATACAAGAGAATAAGAGAAGAGAGATGGAGACAGAATTCAAATCTCTATCATAAGGTCTCATCTCCAGATCCATGCTCCTCCTGAAATTGTGTGAAGACTATGGTGACTTACATTTCTCTGGGAAAAGAATGGTCACTTTCTTAAGATTCTCCGAGGATTTCCTGCCCCTAAAGAGCTCGAAATGATTGGAGTATTAATACCATTACAGGGACGCTGGCCTTCATTTCACTCTCAAAGCTCTTAACCGGAAAAATGAGTTAAAATTCTCTGCTGGCCGCTCCTGTTTGCCAAGGTAGCAGGTGTATTTCGGGTGTGGTTTCATGCAGGGAGCCCACAGGCAGCACACAGAGAGAGAGGAGAAGGTCCTTGGGATTTTCCTTTTCCACCAGAGTCTGCTGCCCTGGGCTTTCCCATGATGTCCTTGCTGTAAAGAAGTGGGCTGCCTTTGAAACCAGAGCTTGAGAACAGGGATCCTGGAGGGGAGAATCAGGCCCCTCATCGTAACAGGGGCAGAGCAAGCCCAGGGTGCTTAGTGCCCTGCTCGGAGTCCCCACTCTTGGTGCCAGCATCTGCACTTGCCACCCCAGGCCTGGTGCTGCGCCCTCTGCCTGGGCCAGGTGCCCCGGGTCTGACACCGAAATCCTGACTGCACAGACTTCGAGGGTATGATCACATCTTGAATCCCGCAGCTCCCACACAGGCTTCTGCATCCAGCTGGCAATTATTATAAACCCTAAAAAGGCCAGGAGGGGAAGGTTCCTGCCCTGGTATCTGCATGGATGGTCCTCTTAGGAAATTAGATTTTAATCTTCCTTATTTAAAAACTGACAGGATGCATCTGTGAATTTTCCTCTAATTTAATTAGAATCTATTATGTAATACAGGAAGAAATAAGATTGCTCAGGCCATTTCATCTTTTACAAATTACAGCATTCATTGTCATGGTAGTCTTATTTAATGTTTTTGGATTTTATGGTCACTATTGTTCTAATATAATTTTTTTATAAATATATGTGAGATCCTAGAAGTCACAAAAGATGTATTTCTGTTAAGAGCTTAAAGACTATCAGTTCATTTTGATGTTCTGCTTAGCTTTTTAACTTACTTCGGGCCTTCTCCTTTCTGTTGTTTCTGCTCCGCCAGTCACAGCCTGAGCAGCAGTACAGGGGTCCCTGTGTCTGGGTAAGACAGTCGGATGTGACTTGCTGTGTGGTCCTAACTGTGTGGTGTGACCTGGAACAGCCCACGTTCCATTCCCACTAACCTGGGGTGCTGTCCAGAAAGCCCAGGGCAGCCGGGTGTGGCGCAGTGGTCCAGCTGGTGCTCATGCTTGGTGTGCAAAGGACCGGGGTTTGATTCCCAGTGCCAGCAGAAAGCCCAGGCTGTCCTTGTTCAACCGCCAGACTTTGCTTGGGGATCGTGAGGCAGGGGCTGGAGCTGCACAGGGTGCCCGGCTACCGAGGCTCCACCCCTGAGTGCTGGCCTTTGGCCTTGGGGGGGCGGGGTGGCCAGACCTACCCGAGGTGAAATAGGTCAGTAAGCTTTCAGGGAACCCACTTGGGCTCGAAACCCTAAAGCCCCTACATTTCTTTTCAAAGATTAAAGTCATTTTACCGGATGTAAACCTCATTGCTTTCTAATCTGTCGCCCTTCAAATTAAATGTACCCTCTGGCTCTTCTGCTGGAAAATACCCTCTGAGAAGGACAAGCTCTAAAGTGAGTTTCAATGCCTTATGCTCTCAGAGCACCTGTAAATTTATGATTAAAAGAAGAAAATTTAATCTCACCCAAAAGCAGGGCTCCCCACGAAGGTGACCCGGTCCTAGGGTTAGCGTTTCCAGGACTTCGCAGAAAGGACTTTCTTACCTCCAAGCATCTGGTGCCTCACCTATGACCACTTCTTTTTGAAATTATTTGGCAAATTCTCCTTTCTAAAATGTACTTTTTTCATTAAGCTGGTAATTAACCAAGAGTGCTGTAGCCTGCCCAGTGCGTTTGATCCGCCCGGTGCCCAGAGCAGGCCCATCCTGGCCCAGTGAGGCACAGACCTGCTGGCATTGGAGCTCGAAGCCTGGATAGCACTCAGGAAGTGCCCTTCGCAGAGGCTCTGTTGTCTCTCTGCAGCATTTCCACACACACCCGTAGATGAGAGCATTTTTGTGACACTATAGCTAGCGGTTCTGTTCTTTAAGGAATTGAAAGCATCACCATCCTGCTCTTAGACTGTCACCTCACAGTAGATTTGGCTGAAGGGCCAGTCTCACTGGGGCAAATGAACATAGATGTTAGCAATGGTCAGGAACACATTTTGGATTCCAGTTTTCCATGCCATTCTTTTTCAAAAATTACATCGACTGCATCCAGCATTGCACTCCGCATTTTTGATTTAGCCTTGCATTTGGTTTGCCATCTCTAACACCCTTTAAAAGTGCCTCGCTGAGCGACTCACATAGAAAGGGAAATCTAACTGAATGACTCGGAAGCCAACGGTGCCTGTGTGGTCCCGCATGATGGCACCGCACTTTGGCAGCTGCATGGCACTCGTTCGATCCTGGGGGTCACACGTTGCTGTTGGAGTTCCAGATTTTGCAGGGCCTCTTCCTCTACCACCTTGTTTCGATGCCGCAGAAAACGCTGCTCTGTGAATGTGCCCTCTACTGCCATGTGTGAGGTCACCCAGCGCTTGGCACCGTTCATATTCCTGGGGTCCAGGTTTCCTTCATGAGGCCCTCGCTGCCTGGAAGCACCCCAGGTGACAGCAATGGGGGAGACCCACAGACTGCCCTCTGGTAGCTTGTGACAGCAAAGCACACAGCACATGCCCCCCGTGAAGCCACATGGGAGGGCTGTAAGGAGAGAATCCCGTGGAGCAAAACTAGACATCCGGGTCCTGACTTCCGATGATGTTAAGATGCTGTCCGTGGCTTTTAATCCGAGTGTTGTGACAGCCACTCGCCCACCCACTGAACCCTGTTTCTGCCCTGTAAAGACAGCCCCGCCCATTAAATGCAGCAGTGAAAGCAGCATGGGGAAGGTAGTACAGTTCTGTGAGGTCAGAGCGGGCACCGTCAGCTGGACCCTGTGCTCGGAGTGCACTCTGGGAATGCCCCCAGGAGTGTCCCGTGAGTGCCATGCGTTTTCCCGCTGGAAGAGACACGGCACAGGAGTGCGAGTTCGCTTGCCCAGCTTCACCACCCTGTCTCTCACTGCAGCTGCAGGAGTGGCAGCGAGGGACCCGCTGAGCCAGAGGAGGGCTTGCCCGGCAGGGAGGGACCCCAGGGTTTGTGTGTGATTCATTTCCCTTCCTGGTGTAGTATAAAGTCTGCTAGAATTATTTCCTGTCGGCCTGTGGCATTGTGTTCATTTCTTCCCAAACCAGTTTTTTTTTTTTTTGTAGTGCTAGGGATTTTGAAATCAGGGCCTTGTGCATGCTGAGCAAAGACTCTACCTCTCAGCTACATCCCCAGCACTGTTTTAAAAATTTTAAATTTTGAGACAGGGCCTCACTGAGTTGCCTAGTCCACCCTCAGAACCTGCAGTCCTCTTGCCTCTGCCTCCGGCATAGCTGGGGTTACAGGTGTGCACCACCTCACCTGGCTCCAAAAACTGGTTTCAAAAGATACAACAAGGGAGCGAGATTTAGATCTAAATGTACAAGTCCTTGACATGTGTTACCAGGTCAAGTGATCTAGTTGTGGAAGGCGCCAGTGGATTAAATAACTCACCCGAGGTCATACTTGAGCTTCCGTCTGGACCTGGGCCTCGTGCCTGTGACCCATGACCCTGTGACCCTGGTTGTCAGATGCACAGGTGTGCGCTTCCTCCCCCTTTGGGAGCTGGTTCTGTGCCTGGGGCTGGCACCTCTTACTGTGGCCCAGGACGGAAGGACAAGGCCACTCAGGGGACCCAGTGTGGGGGCTGAGGGGCCTGGGCTGGGAGGCGAGCTAAGGCAGCCACAGACACCCACCAGGCTCCTCCTTTGTTCCTGGAGGATGCGGCAAAAGCTCATTAAATTTGTCTTCTGGGTTCTCTTCAGAAAACAAAGCAGGAAGCCTGGAAGAATGAAAAAACCTACGTGGAAGATGCTCCCCTTGATAAACACTGTTCCCATGTTGAACTTTGGCCTCCCTCACTCCTTTCCTTCCTTCTCCATAGTGGGGATTGAACCCAGGGTCTTCACACTGAGTGACACCCCCTTTTTGTTTTTTATTTTGAGACAAGATCTCCTTAAGTTGCCCAAGCTGGGCTCGAACTTTTGATCCTCCAGCCTCATCCTGGCAGAGTGCTGGGATCCCAGACTTGCACCCCCCACACCTGGCTGAGCATTGCATTTCATTACAGAGTGAAAGAAACCATTTCTGAATCGTATAAAGTACTTCATACTGGGCTGTAATTTCCCAGGACTCACCCTGAACCACGGCCTGAAATCTCGTGGGCTCGCGCTGCTGGCCTGATGCCCAGGCTTCCAAAAGCTAGAATTGCCACAGCGCTGCTGTAAAACTGGGTGAGAAAACTACCAAGGAAAGCAGCTGCCGGAGTCGTGGGCTTCACCCCACAGGGCAACCTTAAAACCAAGCGTGACTGGGCCGGGGATTTTAGCTCAGTGCTTTCACAAGGACCCGAGTTTGATCCCCGGTACCAAACCAAAACAAAACAAAAAAACCAAGTGTGACTTGTTGGTTGCACCACCTGACCTGGCATTGTCCCAGCTGGGGTCGTGTGGATGAGGCCGGGATGTCTGGGAATGTGGTGGGCTTTGCGCCTCCCCAAACTTGCCCTGCTGCCCCTGCCCAGCTTTCCCCTGGCTAAGTTTTCTTGCTGATTTGTGCTGTGCCTTCATTTGCATACTGATGTGGGTTTTCTCTTTTCTTCACTGAAACAGACTAATGGTTATGATGGAGACTTGTACGGATCCCAGCCCCCGAACAGAAGATCTGGCAGGGTTAGTACGGCAGCTCGCATGCCACAGCACTCACACAGGTTGCTTGAAAGCTTCTGAAAGTCATTGCTAAATTTAGCTTCTTTTTATAAGAGGTCTTGTTCTAGCACTATAGCGTGAAAGATTACTTTTTCTGGCTAGCGGACATTCTCAGGATGCTATCAGACATTCTTAGGATGACAGACATTCTAGGTGTTCCTAAGAGGTTGATAATGTTAAGAATCTCTTTAAATTTGAAACCAGATTCAACTGTAAAGTCGAAGATTAAAGGTGACTCCTTTGTTATGTTACTGTGTGCATAATGTACAGGTAAGTTCAGCTTGCATGCACACTCAGGTCTGACATTTCCACAGTTCTCTGGACCTCTCATTTGTAGTTTTTTTTTTTTCTTTTGCTACTGGGGATCAAACTTAGGTCCTTGCACCTGACCAACAGGCAGCGAAACCCCTGAGCTAAATCCCCAGCCCTTCATTTGTAGTTTTAATGTTTATCTCAAGACGCGCACACACAAGAGCCTGCCTTTTCCAGCGAGGAGAACTGAATTCTGCTTCAGGAATGGAATGCTCACAGCTAAGGGTGGGAGGCAGGAGTGGTGAGAGGGGAGCAGAGGCAGAGTGCACTCTGCAGAGGGGAGAAGCATGGGGAGACCCTGGATTGTCAGGGTGGCCTTGCCCTGGGCGGGGGTTCGGGTTAACCTGTTCTAGTTAGGCCTCATTCTCCACAACAGGTCTGTTCTAAAACCTTCCTCTCCTGTCACTTTTTTTCTTAGTAAATACATTTCATGCCGTTCAGTTTTATTTTAACTGCTGTGCTAAAGACATTATATGGTCTCTTAAATTGTATTCCTAGCTTTGTTTGCATGGGTGACCCGCCCGCAGGAGAGCAGCAGTCTCAGCTTTCCAGAACTGGTTGGGCCGGCCCTGTGAGCCTCCTCCTGCCCCCCAGGGTGGCACGGGCTTTCATTACATTTCCTCTAAGCCTTTATGCCCCAGACTAGACCTTCCAGCTGCAAGCCCCTGCCTGCCCCTCTCACCCGACACCTGTGTGTCTCGACAACTGTGTGTCTCTGCCGTGCAGGGCCCAGGCACAGGGTGGGAGCTCCGCTGTCCCCTGCAGACACCTGTGCGGGCACACACCTGTGTGGACACACATCTGTGCAGACATGCTCGGCACCGTGTAGGTCAGAGTCCCCGTGTCACCAGGTGGCAGCTGCAGTGCTCCCCGGTGGCCCTGGGCCACTTGGGGGAATTTTAGAGCCTGGTTTGCAATTTTCCCCTTGCTGTGTTGTTTCACTGTAATTGATAACAGAGTCACAGTCTGGAGCTGGACACATTCTGTCCAGCCTCTGCCCAGCATCAGTGTTCTCCGGGACGTCCCCAGCGAGGAGTTATCACACACATCAACTTGTGTATCATACGTATCCCCGCAGATTTTCATCTTTGATTTTTACATTAAGACAGTACAAGTGCGCTTTACTATTTAGTTAAGATTTATGAAACGCTTCTAGAAATCCCATGTACAATAGGACCTGGTTGTAACAGTGCTCACAGAGTGAAACCGGCTGTAGAACTGATTGAATAAATAATCGGAAAGTGAAATGTTTGAACACCAGAATAACCTCTGAGTCTGGGGGCACAGACTGCAGCACGGGTGCGAGGCAGGGCATGGAGTGCACCTGGGGGGAAGGAGACTCCTTCCAGATGTGGGAATACCTGCTTGTGGGCTGGGCTCTCCACAGCGCCCCCTTGTGCCTCCACCTGTAACTTACACGGGTTCACCCGGTCCACCTTTGGGGCTGGCGCTGACTTTTCAGAGTGCGCCCAGGGTATGGTGAGGACAGGGCCCTCCCACAACCAGGTCTCAGCTGGCAGGGTGAGAGTCCCTCTCCGACTCCTCCTCCCTCCCTGGCACTTCGGGCTGAGCTGCAGCCCTCGGGTGTGCAGGCTGAAGAAAGATGAAGCATTTTGCAGGCAACAGAATTTTAGTTACCTGAGGGTGTGCAATAGGGAAAGTGGAGACTGGGAAGTCAGGTGTGGGAGTAGATAAACCACAGGGCCACGCTGAGACTAACACGGAATTGTGAAGTGCAGCAAGACGCTGCCCTTGCTGACCGCTGCCGGGTGGTCTGGGCTCCACTCCAGGCTCTCCGGGGTTCTGGCTCCGGCTGGAGATGCAGTTGCATATTCATCTTGCACTTGGGGGGCAGTGCTTTGAGGATCACCACTGACAGCTGTCTTCCTCCTTGGTGCTCAGAACTCCGGCCACAGCGGGGACAGCAGATTCTCAACTTTGTCATCATCCAGGGAGGAGAAGTTGGTTGGTTTGCATTTAATTCTTTCCATCCTGCCTTCAGAAGCTGTAGGTTCTGTAGCATGCAGGCGTGCATCCATGTGTGTGTGCTTGTGTGTGTACACAACTCTCCTTTTCTCTCCTAATCCCTGTTTTCCCTTGGCGTAGATATTTTGTGTGTGACTGTCCTGAGTCTTTGCACTCAGACTCCTCCCTGTCCTGTGTTTCACACCAAGTGTGGGACTCGGGCTGCACTGAAGAACATGTTTTTGTGTAGATTTTTAAATTAGAGTTAATCAAAGGGAAAAAATAAGACTACCTCAGCTTCCTTTCCTGGAGTTTGCTCATGCTCATGCTTGGCAGTTTCCCAGGGATGGGCTGGAGTGAAATGAAAATCCTGTCCCGTTCCGGCCTGCATGGCAGAGCTCATGTGGGTTCTGACAGACTGGGCTCTGGTTAGAGGCTCCAGGTGGCTGAGCTGGTCCCTCCTGGTTCATCTGCACTCAGCCAAACCCGGAAGTCGTGTAGGAAAGGTTGGGGATCCTGGTCCTGTCCCATATAAGTGGAGGAGTAGACAGGAAGACTGGTCCTAACTGGGGTGCCAAGCTTGGGGGATAAATGGGGAGAAGACACCCGGAAAGAGCCAAGATCAAGAGCCAGGCAGAGCCGGGAGACCCCCAGTGTCCCCCTATACTCAGTGACCCCAGCACCCACCCTCCTCAGAATCAGAGGGAAGAAGTCAGAAATCCACAGGACGCCTCTCCTGTTGCCCATGGAGTTTTTTGGGGGGTACCGGGGATCAAACTCGGGGCCTTACGCTTGTGAGGCAGGTGGTGAAACTAAGCTAAATCCCCAGCCCTGCCCAGGGGATCTTTGACCTCATTAATATGTGTCTGGGCCGGGCCCCCCACCCCGTTCTCCCTCCAGATCCCCTCTGCCACAGTAGTCTGTCGCCTGCCCCTTCCCCCTCTCCCTGTCCGAACCCCCCGCCGAGGGGGCTCCCGGTACGCTGCTCTCGCCTCTTTACCTCCTTTGCCCAAATCCCCACTGCTGCCCGAGCCCCCGCAAAGCCCCCTCTTAGGGGTGACCCCCAGGGGAGTTCTCACTGAGCACCCAAGTGTGGGTGCGGCTTCTTCATCCTGGGGCGGTTTTGCTGTTTTTCTGGAGAGTGCTTGGGCATTCAGAAAACCGGAACCTCGTGAGCTGAGCTGCCTGAAGCAAGCCCGGTGCTGGGCCTGTAGCCTGTAGCGCTGCAGGGTGAATTATCCGCCCGGGTGCGGCTCACTTCACACCAAACAGAAGTAGTCCGTCCCCCAAGGGTCCTGGTCCCGTGAGGGCCAGGATTCCGGGCGCCCCCTGAGCTGCCCGACGGCACCTCCCACCCCGAGCCCAGTGTCTGCCTCTGCCCGCAGTGCACTTGTCACAGCCCGCGGCGACTGCAGCCACGGCGGCCTTTCCAGTCTCCTGCCGGGCACAGCAGACCCTGGTGACGGTGACGCGGCAGCTAGCGCTGCGGGCTGTGTGACCCAGGGGCCTCTGTTCCCTGGGGTTGCAGGGTCGCTCCCCACAGGGGATCTCTCACGGGGCAGAGTCCTGTTTGTGCTGCACTGGGATCCCCCCTCAGCCCTTGGCTGTGGCTTATTCGAGGCGCCCCCTCTGGGCCTGAAGGGTGGTGAGGGCTTTGGGGCGCCTTTCCCAGGGCCGCTGTCTTCCTGGGATTGGCAGGACCCCAGGCAAGGCCACTCGCTTCCCCCGCAAGGACCCTTCGATTTGTGTAAATCTTTTTATTGGGGAAACTGTTAACGTACACAGTCTCAGTCCCCAGACTTCGGTCTCAGTCACTGCGCTCAGTTCACCACACCTGCCACGGGGCAGGGCAGGAAAACGTTTCCCGAGAAGAGTTTTATTACATAAGTAGAGGCTGATATCCCTGCTGATTCCTGAATTAGTTTTTCCCACCAAATTTAAGGCTAAGATTAAATCTTAAGGCTGACATGGTGACACATGTTTGTAAGCCCAGCACCAGGAGGCTGAGACAGGAGGATCACCATGAGTTCAAGGCCAGCCTGCACTAATAGCGAGACGCTGCCTCAAAAAAACATCTTTTGGGGCCTGGGATTTAGCCTAGTGGTTTCACCTCCTGCTGCGCAGGGGCAAGGACCTGAGTTCGATCCCCGGTACCAAAAAGGAAAAAAAAACTTTTATAGATTGAAAAATCCTAACTTGGTCTCATGTAGTTTTGCCAGTTACCTGGCCTGACTGGTTCCTTCCCCTGGCCCATAAGGCTGGCCAGAAAGGGAAATCTGTCTCCGTTTGCAGTGCCCCGGGACCTCTGAGAGGAAAGGAAGGTGTAAGCCTCCCTCCCCGCCTGCCCTCCACTTTCTCTGATTCCAGGGACCCTCCACCCGGGCCTCGGGCTCCCCGGTGGTGGCCCTGCTCCCAAGCCACAGCCTGCCCAGAATGGAAGCTGAGGCTGTGGCTCCCTTCCCGCCCCCACGCTGTGTGGCTTGTCCACTGGTGACATCGAGTGGGCACTTCAGCCTCTTCAATGTGACGTCCACAGAGCCCAGCGGCTGTTTGGATTGCAACCAGTTTGCTGAGAACGTTTCCCTATCTTAAAAAAACACCTGAAATAATTCAGGACCTAAGAGAGAAAATGGACCTCGGGGGAGGAGGGTTGTGTGCACTGTGTGTTTTCCAGAGCTTCAGTCCAGAAATCGGTCTCTTGGGTCTGTCCACTTCCACCCATTGTTCCCCATTCGGCGTTTTAGGTTGTTTTGAGAAAAAGTGTTTTTCTTTGGTAAATGTATCCAGGAACTGGTCTGGAAGGTGTCCATGCCATCTGAGCCCCTGGGCCGGAGAGGGCCAGGTGGTTTCTTTGGCTCTCCCCATGGTTCCTGTTTTCACAAGGCCTGCGTTCAGGGCTGGCCCGGGGTGCGAGGCCTTGGCCGCAGTGGTGACGAGCACTGTCCCACGCGGGGTGCCGCATCCGCCCACGTGCGCACCAACCCTGGAGGTTGAATTGTCCCCTCTCGCACGCACTGTGAGCGGCTGTGTCCCCCGCCCAGCCATGCACCTTCCCGCCCGCTCCGTGGGCCCTGGGCAGTGGCCTGAAAGTGAGGCACGGCCGCTGTGAAGGGAGCCGCATGCCCGCCAGCCAGCAGCCCCTCCACATGTCAGAAAGCCAGTGTCCTGGCCGGGTTCCCCTCACAGGTTGGGCTGCAGCAGCGCAGCCCTGGCCTCCAGAGCCCGCCTCCAGGTAGGTCCCTGCTGTGCCTGCGACTTTCTGTGCTCCGAGGGGAAGGTGTGGTTTCCACACGGCTGCTTCTGTCCAGTCGTCTCGGTGTCTGTGGGGGCCTGGGTTCCAGGACCCCTTAGGAAGCCGAAGTCCGAAGCGGTTCCACCCCCTCTTGTAAATGCTGCTGTGTATAAGAACCTAGCACAGTGGTGGCGAGCCTTTGGCTCGCTGGCCACAGCAGACCGTTTGTGTCATTCACAGCGATGAAAGGTTCGCCGTCACTGCCTAGCGCATCCTCCTGTGCCCTCTCCGTCCTCTCTGGATGACTTTACCGTGGTACTGAGTACAGCATACTCGTAGTTGGTGAGCCAAGCTGTTTGGGGAACGGCGACAGGAGAGAGTCTGTCTGTGTTCCGCACAGATAGGGGATTTTCTCATATTTCCCACCCTGGGGAGGCTGAGGGCTGAGACGGGGACCCTCGGGTACAGCGGGCACCTGCGTCACAGACCCCGAGTGCCTTCCCCACCTCGGGTTTTGAGTCGTGGGCTGCATGTCCTGGCTGTTGTTGACCTTGCTGCCATTCTGATCCCCCCACCCTTTCTCCCAGGACTGCCTGAAAGGAGTTGACTAGAAAGCAGTACTAGTTCAAGGTTTATGGGTTTTAAAATTTAAAAATCACCTCCTATTCCCCTTTCCTGTAAATGTTGGATTTGCATCCATCCTCTCCCTGAAAACTCGGTGCAGAGTTGGCCTTCCCTTCTCACTGCTCCTAGGACAGCCTGCTGCTGTTTGGCCAAGGCTCTATACACCATTGTTTGCTTCTGCCCCGCAGCCCCCCTATCTGTGCAGCATGGCCCAGCCTGCAGGGAGTTCCCGGGTGCGTGGCTCCACCCCAGCTCTCGTGTGCCCCTCTGTCCCACCCGCTTCCCATCCTGCTGTGAGGTGCACCTCTCTGTGGAGCTTACATTGCCTGGGGTGCTGTCAGTCCTCTTTGGCCAGGTCTGGGTTTCTCTCCCGACTGCTGATGGGGCTGTCACACAGCTCTGTGTCCAGTGAGACTCCTGTTTGCTTAGGATCCTTAGTCTGGATGGAACAAGGGCAGCGCGTGCTTTCCCTGCTGGTGGAAAGATGGCTCTCTGGTGCCTTGACACCTTGGGTGGATTCCAGCCCACGTTACTGTGTTACTCTGGAAATTTCCAGCTTTAAATGCAGGCACTTAGGCATTGCAGGAATGACTAAGGCATGCAGGAATTCGACTAAGCAATCAGAGTAACTATATCACTCAGACACGCTGCATTTCCACCAGATCGCACACCTGCAGAGGAGAGGGGTAAAGGGCTTTGGTATGTCCTCGGGGAAGCAGGCACTTCAGGCTCATTAAACTGGGCAGAGTTTGACATCGCCTTTGCGAAACTGTAAGCTCCTATTTCTGTGATTAAGTACGTAGGATTTTCAAGGTAACCACACGTTCTGCCTTCTACTTAGCTACTTTTAGAGTTGTACACATCAACATGAAAAGTGTAACACAATTTAATATTTTATTTTAAAGTCGTGTTTTAAAACTAAAAGTAGGAGGATGCTTTGCTCAACTTCAGGATGTTGGCTGCTCTGCTGGTTTGAGATCTGGATTGACACGTTTCTCCTGAGCATGGAGTGCTGTTCCAAACATAGATGTAGTGATGGGTTGGAGGTGAAGCCACACGCCAACCAACCTGTGCTCGAGTCTGGGTCTCCGGGGAGAGTGGGGGAGGTGCCAGGGGCCACCCTGCACGGTGTCCTCCGGATGTGTCACCTCCCAGTCACCTTGCATGCTTCTGGGCCCCAGCGGGAAGAAGGTGGTGCAGTGACCCTCTGTTTCAGTCCCAGGCATCTGTGTTCCAAGACAGCAGCGTTGGCCGGGCTCAGCGGGGCAGCACCTGCGGTTCCCTGGCTGTAAGACTCGTCCGTGTTTCCCACTGACCTTCCCGTCCGGTGCCACCCACCCGCTGCATGGGGTCAGAGGAAACCAGCCTGACCGAGTGTCCCCGCTCTCCCCTGAGCTCGGACAGCACTGACAGGAGTGACCTCAGACTAATAAGAGGGCAGTCTGACAGCTGCTAGTTATTTTTGCCTCTGAATAGTGAAAGGTGAACAGGCGTAAAGATGCAGCGTGTGGCACACATGTCACTTCCTCATACTCTTGGGGGCCATTCCTCCCCCTTCACATTTAAAATGACAGACTGGGCTGTCCCAGTGCAGGGCCCTGGCTGTGCAGTGAATGCCAGTGAGGGAATGGGAGAGTTGATTATCGGGGAGATGGGAGGATGCAGCCCCTGCAGGTGGGATTTGAGCTCTAACAGAGGGGAGTCCCACCTTTAAGGCTCTGGCACCAACCCCACAAAGTGCCTGAGCCCTCCGTGGGACAGGATGACTTACTGAGACACACTCCACATGCTTCTGCAGTTTTGCTCTCAAAGTCACCAGCTGCTGGGCTAGGGTGGCTCTGCGGAAGTGAGCTTGCCGGGCACACGCAAGGGCCTGGCTCTGAACCCCAGCAGGAGAGAGAGAAAGGGGGACAGAGCAGAGATGAATCCGCCATTTAAGTAGCTGATCCAGTTTCCTGATTTATTGTGCTGCTTCCCAACCATCACAGAGATTCCTAAATTCTCGCAAAGAAAACCAGTCTGACTGACCGTTTTCTTCACACGAAGGTTTTAGCAGTATTTAGTCTAATATTTAAATGACATGGCATTCGTGTTTGTTGATAGCCAAATACTGATTGAGTTCTGTACTGTATAAATAGTTTAATGTGGTGGAACCCACAGTGGTAAATATCTTTCCCAGTTCTTAAATGTTTTTGTAAGTCACTAGGAAGCTCGTGGGCCAGGCCAAAAGGGTGACATTGTCCTGCCTAGAGTGGAACTAAATGACTTTCTTGTATCAGAAAAGAGGAAGCACACTAACTCTGTTAGAGAAAGAAACTGCCCACCTACGAGGTGGTTTTCTTGTGGTCTAAAGTCCAGCAGAGCAGGCATGGTGATGCACATCTTTAAACTGAGTGCTTGGTGAGGCTGAGGCAGGAGGATTGCATCAAGCTGGAGGCCAGCCCAGGCTTCATAGTGAGTTCAAGGGCAGCCCGGACTGTCTAAAAAACAAAGAAGGATTTTTTTCAAGTGTGCCTAGCCTCATCTGCCCACTGGAGATTGATCAGGATCACAACGGACACAGACTGCCCGCGGGGTGGGGCTGCATCCCAGTGGGGCCGAACAGAGGGACGGGACTGGAGCTGAGCCTCACAACCCCGAGGCCAGAGCTCCCTGTCATTTGCAGCAGGAGGTGCCTGCTGGCCTCAGGCAGAAAAGATGGAGAACCAGGGTGCAGTGCGGTGAGGGCGGCACCCCGAGGCAGGGTTCCGGCCACGCCTGACGCACAGGTCTCTCCCAGGGTGCCTCAGACCTGTCCGGATCTGCTCAAGCTCCAGACCCTGAATGGTGCCCTGTCCACCTCTGCCCAGCCTGCCTTGCTCAAGAGAAAGCAAGGCTTTGTCTGTCACCGGCTGGGAGGAGGGTGACCAGAACCCAGGCGACCTGGTGCTCCCCGCACTGTGTGGGCCTTGGCCGAGCCCGTCATTAGAAGCAGGTGGCGCAGGTGGGCAGGCCCCAGATGGAAGGCCTTCGAGCGCTCCCCAAGAGCCTCACAAGGTGTTGAGTTAGCCCTGAATCTTGCTTCTTTCCGCTCGGTAGGCAGAAAGAAGCAGAGTCTTCCCCCGTGTAAATGCTGCCCTGCCCTCTGACCTCACGTTCAGTTTCTGAGCAGCTTCAGTTGTCAGAAGGTTTTAGCAAGCCAAGCGTGGTGGCACACGCCTGTCATCCCAGCATGTGAGAGGCTGAGGCAGGAGGATTGCCATGAGTTCAAGGCCAGCCTGGGCTACAGAGCGAGACCCTGTCTCAAAAACAAAGCAAGGGTCCTGGTGCACAGGGTGGCTGAGGTGTAGGGGAGACGTGACTGCAAGCCCACTCTGGACAGGACGGTGCTTTGTTTTCTCCTTACTAACTCTGTCCCTCGGATACTGGGGTGGATTCTTCCTGCTGTGGGGCAGGGACACTTACCGGGCTCAGGCTGGCTCGGGCTTCCCCTCACCCCAGTTTCTTCTCTGCTCACCCCGCCACTCCCCAACACACCCTCGGTGGCTCCTCCTGCTGCTGCTTCGCTGACCCTGTGCCTGTTTCTGTCTGCACCTCCTGCGGCGCCCGGCAGCCCTCGGAGTACAGCGGCCTCCTCAGCTCCGGCTCCTGCGCCTCCTCCAGGGCCAGCTCGGCACGAGCCAGCCCGGTGGTAAGTCTGCCTCAGGCCCTGGGCCTGGCCCTTCCTCCTCCTCCTCTCCCTTTCATCCTGTGCCTCTCTGCCCTTTAAAGTGACCCCTGCTTCGAAGGCCAACACAGGGTGCAGTCAGAAAGGCCTCTGCAGGTTGTATTTCAGGACTAAGCGGGGTGTGATGGTGCACACCTGTGGTCTCAGCACGTGGGAGGCAGAGGCAGGAGGATCAACATAGATTCAAGGCCAGTTTGGTGACAGTGGGATGAAGGGTCGGCACACATTGACACAGGGCTTTGAGGGGGAAACTTCTACAGTGGAGGAGAGGGGACAGATGTGGTTCCCCAAGATTTACAGCTCAGCAGGACTGACTACCATTTGCTTGGAAATGTTAGCAGTTGTCAGACCTGATAGTTTTTGTGAAATGCGCTGTGGCCGAGAGCACCTCATTGCCCCTCCTCCGGCTCCATCGACCCGTCTCAGACCTCCTCGCTGGGCCACTCCCCGCTCCTGCCTGGCTCAGCCGGCCCTACTCCAACAGTGTCCGAGGGGTGCATTTTCCCCAGGGTCTTCACAGCTCCACCTGAGCCAAAACTTTCTTGGAAACTACTTTAGCACTGTCGGAACCCGGGTTTTGCAGGACAGTTTCAGCAGGGGTGGACACAGAGGTCCGGCTGCAGCGGGAGGTTTGGTTAAAAGTAGGTACACAGTGCACGGAAGGCCAGGCTACACTGCTCTCCATGTGCAGAGAAACTGCCAGCCGCTGGGCGTGTGGTGCACATCTGCAGTCCCAGCAGTCAGGAGGCTGAAGCAGGAGGAGCCCTACCTGGATGACTTAGACCCTTCTGCAAAATCCAGCCCTTTGGAAGGGCTGGGGTATAGCTCAGTGCAAAGGCCCTGGGCTCAAGCCCCAGTACCAGGAGAAAGGAAAACAACTCCCAGCCACAGAGAAGCCTAAACGTGTGTCCTGACTCCGTTACCCGGCACCGTCCCACCGGGCACTGTGCGCTGAGCCTGGCCAGTTCCTGGTCCCCGGGGGCAGCCTTGGGCCGGGTCTGTCACAGGGCATGGAGCACAGCGTTGCCAGCCGAACTCGTGCAGACTTTTACAGCAGAGAGGCTCACACCAAACACAGGCGGCAGCTGCTCCCAGGGGAGGAACCCATGGATCCCTGGCGGCTGAGCCCGCAAGTCTAGCGCCCGGGTCCCTGACTCCCCGTACCCTTGGCACTGAGGCTGCGCACTATTCGTCGGTAGCTGGCAGTCGAGTGTCCCGCCCTCAGCTGCTATCTCCCCCTCGTCCTCCACGGGGCCAGCGTTAGAACCTGAGGGCTCCGTCCTGGTGCAGATGGAGGCTCCCCAGTGCGGGTGGGGACACCCAGCGTCTGAGAGCTTGAGCCCTAGCCACTCCTGAGGAAGGCTCCCCAGCACCAGCCGGAGGCCAGAGTAGGATGTGCCACGCCCTGGAGCTTTTGTGGTGGTGACGACGGTGGGTTTGGTTTTTTTTGGTTTCTTGAGGCAGGGTCTCCCTTTGTAGTTCAGGCTGGCCCTGAACTCACCATGTTCCCCAGGCTGGCCTCGAACTCGCGGTGATCCTCCTGCCTCAGCCTCCTGAGTGCTGGGATTACAGGGTCATTGACTTTTTTGAGACTTGGTCCCACCAGGCTGGCCTCAGACTCCCGGCAGTCCTCCTGCCTCAGCCTCTGAGTGCTGGGATTTCACATGTGCCGCCATACCTGGCCCGGCTCAGGTCTTTCTTCCCGAGTCAGTGGCTCCAGACACAAAGGTCGATCCATTCTGGAGCTGTCACCTGTGTGGGCAGGCTGTCCACTGCCCTGCACTGTCACTCATGGGTGGGGACCCCACAGCCGATGGAGGCCCCCCCCTGTGTTTTTAGAGCCACAGAGCCATCCCTGGGGGGGACAGAGGGTGTGTCACTGTGTCTGACCAGGCTGGGGAGACAGAGCTACGCTGGCCCTCTGCCGCCGTTTCTAAGCTTGCCGACCTCTTCCGCTGCACCATGCTGTCTGTCCTGTGTTCTTCGGCCTGGACCGTAGGGTCAGTGGTGTCCTCCATGTCAGTGGTGAAGCCCGGGCTCCTGGTCCTCCTGCCTGGGAGAGAGGAGCAGCAGTGACCAGGGCCAGTGACCAGCCAACCTGGCCTCCAGGAGGACACGGAGCAGGAAGTGACAAGACCCAGTTCCAGAGGCAGCTCTCATTCCTCACCCAGGAGGTCGTGACACCCTGAGAAATGAGATCCCCAAGAAGGTGCAGCCAGTTTGTCCCCCCTTGGCTGGAGTTGCCCTGGCAACAGCCTGCAGTGGCCCCCGGAGCTATCCCTGGGCAGGACTTCATCGGGGTGCACATGGGCCCCGGACAGGTCCTGAGACGGACAGCGACACCAGCTGGGGGGTGACCCTCAAGGCTCTGCAGAGGCCCAGGCAAGCGTCTCATAGCCTTCAGACCTAGGGGCAAAGGCAACCAGAGCGAAGCTGATTGCTGGTCCTACTTCAAGGAAATAGAAGCAGCTCAGTGTCCAAAGGCCGTTGCCAGGGCCAAGACTGAAGCCTCCCAGGCCCAGGGCTCCGAGGTTTGGTCCTGGGAGGGTGGAGAGGGAGGAGCCACGCCGTCCTCCTCCGCGCACAGGGGGCCTTGACCCGGCTCACTTCTTCAGTGCTTTCGGAGCATCTAGGGTGTTCCTGCACGCGGCTACGTGTGAGCCAGCGCCGACGTCCCTGCCCACGTGGGACCATGTCACAGGAGTGTCATGAACCTCTGCGGCACAGTGGCAGGGGGCACGGGTGTGGGAGAGTTTGGGGTAGGAGGAGCTGAGCGTTCAGGCTCAGACCCTCAGGAGCGACGCCGCTGCACGCAGCCAGCTGACTGCCCCAAGAACCCCGGTGAAGCAGCCACATATCTGAGCATCCACTGGGAGCAGAGCCGGGACCATGTCCTGAACACCATTCCTGCTGCCGGAAGTAGAGAAACAAGGTGATGGTGATTCCCATTCAGGTCTCGAGGAGCGACCCAGCAGCCAGGTGGAAAACTGAATGCAGGAGCACAAGGCCACACCACTTGGGGTGACACAAATATCACTGGGTTTAGAACCAAAACTCCTACGCCACTGTAGACCCTGTAGTCAAACCACCATTTGCTTGGAGATGTTAGTGGTCATCAGACCCAGATGGTTTTGTTTTGTTTTGTTTTCTTTAAATAACTTTATTATCAAACACACACACATACAAAAATTAAAACCATTCAAAGAAGAACAATGCAAGGGAAAAAAACTACAATAATATTCAAATACAGTTGAACTCAACCAAAACAAAACTGAAAAGCATTTAAACATTTTTCCATATAACTTAGAAAAGCATCTCAAGCACCAACAAGACACCAGAGGATGTGATTTGTTTCAGAAAGATCCCCAAAACCAACATTGAACAGATAGCGATCTGGAAAAAAACTCCAGTTAGCTAGCAGACTCCACATAAGCCAAGCTTCTCCCTAATTTAAATTTCAATATGGTCATATGACACGCGATGGAAACAATCCAAGAAATATGTTATTAGGCAATTTCATCCGTGTGTATCCTTATTTACACTTTCAGTTTCCCACACTAGAGAAGCTATTCGGTATTTACACATGTGTGTCCTATTTATTTCACCGAAGAGGATGGCCTCAATATGCATCCACTTAGCTATAAATGTCTCTAGTTTCTCATTCTTTATGGCTGAGTAGTACTCCATTTTATTTAAAAAACCACGTGTTCTTTATCCAGTTTCCAGTTAATGGGCACTTGGGCTGTTTCCCAGCTTTCGCTATTACAAACTGTGCCACTATAAACATGGGTGAGCATATATCGCTGCGGTATGATTCTTTTAATTCTTTGGGGAAGATCCCCAGCAGGGGACTAGCTGAGACCCAGATGGTTCTGACAAACTGAAAGGCAAGGACCTTCAGTCGGTGTTCGCTGAGCAGGGTTCACAGCTCCCGCTTGGTTTTGAGGGGACACAGCAGGGTGCTGCCTTCATGACCCCATCCTGGCTGGGAGTTGGGGACACCAGGAGGACAGGGCCCCTCTCCCGAGTGCAGCACCAGGCCTGGCTCACATAGATCCTAGAGGCCTTCCACCTACGCCGTGTTGATTATGAAAGACTAACATAACATCTTCATAACCCTGTTGGAAGCCTTCCCGTTGTCCTACAATGCTGGATGCTGCTTAGAAAGCTAACAGAACCCAGCAGCCGCCCCACATCACAGGCCGCCCTCCGGTCCCTCCTGCTCGGTGTCCAGCCTCACACACCAGGTCAGCAAGCTTCTGTGACATGGTGCAGAAATCCCTCATCTGTTCTATTCTTTGTGTATTACATTTTAGAGGTAAAGTGTTGTGCTTTATGTCAGAATTAAGCATCATCCCGTTTACTAAGTCCCTGTGTCGGGGCTGGACTGCCATCTAGTGGGAGTGGTGAGTGTGACGACTTCATGACAACTTGGGCTCTGGATGCTTCTTGTGTCTCAGGAACGCTGGCAAACACATGGGCCTCTCTTACTGGGAAAACAGGCAACATGGGATTTAACATGTTAGAGAGAAGTCAGCTAAGCATATATTCGCTGTGCCTTCCCCTCAGAGCTTCGTGTTTAATTTTGCTCTGCGTGGGTCCCACTGAGGCCCCATCTGGGATTGGGAGGGGGGACCTCAGGATGTCAGCCACACAGGAAACGAGAGAAGCCAGATTCCCACAACCTCCTTTTTAGGTTTTAAATGATAAAGCTAATTTTTAAAATCACCTTACCCCAATTCATATTTCTTTAATGCTTTGAAGTATTTAATATTTGTCCTTTTTCCTCTACAGGTTGAAGAAAGACCTGAGAAAGATTTTACTGAGAAGGTAAGGAATTCCTCTAAACCTCCATCATAGCTGTTACTGACCTAGAGGGCCCCAGAACTCCGGGATAAAAGTGACGGGAAATAAGGTGCTTGTTGTTAATAAAGTTGTTTGGCGTGAGTGGCCCACCCAGTGTGGTGTCCCTCCCCGAGGGGTCCCTGCGGTCACCGTCCTGAATCCCCTAAGACAGTGAGGCTCAACGCAGAGCTGTCAGTTCAGCCAAATGCCGAGCACCTCAGCATGCCCTGTGCCTATGCGCACCCCACCTGGTGGCAGCTTCTGGTGCGGAAGTGATTTAGCAAAGCGCAGTGGCGCTGGGCTCTGCCTGCAGTCACACCGACGCTTCCTGTTCCAGGGCTCCCGCAGCATGCCCGGTCTGTCCGCAGCCACGCTGGCCTCCCTGGGCGGCTCCTCCTCCCGGAGGGGGAGCGGTGACACCTCCATCTCCATCGACACCGAGGCGTCCCTGAGGGAGATCAAGGTAAGGCGCTGTGCTCACTCAGGACTCAGAAGAGCCTCTTGGACAGTCAGTCTCTAGATTTTAAAAAAAGATACAGTTAGTCAAGCTCTGGCTCTTTTTGCTCAGTCCTGCCTCCCCAGAAACATGGTTCTCCTAAGCTCCCAGCTCAGTCCACATCTCCCACAGGAAGTGGCCCTGGCCTGCCCAGTCCACCAGGCAGATGTGTGTCTGTCCCCTCCACGCCCCCTGTGTGTGGTCCTGGTGAGAGCATGTGCTGATGTGACTGGTCGCGTGTGTGACACGTATGTCTGTGTACATTTTCTGGAGTGTTTTGGGCTCTACACCACGTACCTGCACGTGACCTTGGGCCATCTCCCCCATCTAAAAGGCTTTCTTTCCACTTGGAACGTGCGTTGGGTGACCCGAAGGCATATTTGAGTGGTTTCCCCTCCCACTGGAGTGTGGCATTAGCCCATCTCTGTTACACCCGTGGCACCTGGCACAGGGTAACGAACTGTGTGCAAGAGAGAAACGCAGACA
This sequence comes from Heterocephalus glaber, assembly GCF_000247695.1. The sequence continues at coordinate 3,071,719 of NW_004624847.1, forward strand.
GTCCTGTTCACGTCAGGAGGCCCATTGTATCTGAATGAGGGAGGAAGGCGTGCAGAAAGCCACGCCCTCTGGAGGGCAGAGCCAAGACAGCAGCCTCAGGACTCGGGTCTGCTGCTATCGAAGAACTTCTACTCCGAATAGTCACAGAGGAAGCCAGCCCACACTGGTGACATCCGAGCAGATGGGTGACATTGCTAGGAGGCCAGGGAGGGATTTAAGCATCTCTCAGGTTTCCTGGGATCCCTGGAAGTTGCTTTCCATGTCGTTGTATGTTTTATGAGCAACTGAAGCCAGCAGAACAGTTTTCCTTTCTACTGTTGTTTGTAAAAAGCCACACACCATCCCCTGGCCGCCTGCAGTTCCCGCTGTACTTCCTTTGTTCCTCTGGAACCCAAAGCCAAGTCCACTGCGATCTGTTTTGTCTCTTACATCATTAGCACTGAGCATTTGCCCTACTGTGGCCACTCCCGCCTGAGTCCACTCTGCCCTGGGCACCAGGAAGCTGATGGTGAATCCGCGGAGCAGGCCTGGTGCCGCTTGGAGGCAGGGACAGGTTTTGCCAATATCTCCCCGTCCTCTGGCTGTGCCTTCCCAGAACGCCCAGAGTGGGCGGTGGGTGACTGACTGCCTGCTCTGTCCTGTCTTCAGGAGCATTTTGGTCTTTTTCTTTTTTAACTTTGTAAAATTACAGTCATACCTTGGTACTCGACTGCTTTGAAACTTGTCGAACTTAGTCCTTGATGCGTTTTGATGAGAAAATCGTGTCCCGCTTCTTGTCCTTTTGGTCCTCATGCTCGAGTGAAACTCATCGGTGCCGGCTGCCTGCTGGCTGTAGACTCTTTCAGACAAAATCATTAGTTTGGTGCCTGTGGTTTGGCTACTTGCCTCACCTTCTAGAACTGGTTAACGATAAGTGCCTAGGAACCTCTGTACATTACCCCTAAATTGTGTGAAGTTGTCTAAAATTATGGGTGGTGCACTTACATTTTAGCCTTTGCAATATTGCAATTTATTTTCCTTTAACACTTAAAAAGAAAATGAGTACTCGGGCTGCCCGGATGATAGAAATGACCCAGGCGTGGGGAAGATACAGCTGTGTGTGATCGCCTCCGATGCTCTTCCCTAACATCATCTACCATTTGCCACTTCCCCAGGAACTCAATGAGTTAAAGGACCAGATTCAGGACGTAGAAGGCAAATACATGCAGGGATTGAAAGAGATGAAGGTACCGGTGTGTGAAGCCTGGACTCACTATGCTAACCCACCTTAGGGTAGGAGAATCCTGTGGAAGGGATTCACAGTGTGCCCACCCTTCAGAGGCCCCATGGGGTGGCAGGAAGGCCAGCATGGTGCGGCCCTGTCTTCTCCCAAATGCAGCCAAGACACTGAAGCTATGGCTCCGCAGCAGGGCACTAATAAGTTCCCTGATGTGTGTCAAGCTCACTAAAAACCAATGTCCAATGCACCAGACGCTTACAGAAGGATTTTGGTTCCCTTCACCTTCCCTAGTCCTTGCATACAAACATGCTTTGCCTGATTTGCTTCTCAGAACATGTGCTGTCCACTATGAGGGTGCTGCTAACATGTGTGCTTTTGGAAGCATCTGAATTATTTGCATGCCACGAGATTTGACTAACTGAGGCTGCATCTCTGAATGTGCCGTCCGGATCTGAGAGTGTGCATGCTCCTGGGTTACTTCGTTGTGCTAACGGGGAACAAATTCACCCTGTATCTTGATGGTAAGATGAGTAGTTGCCATAGAAATACGGCAGCTGTATCCACCAGGCAGCCTATGGCAGATCTGTTACTTCCTTTTCAACTCCCCAGAAAGTAGACAGGAAGTAGTCTCGACTCAATATCAGAGGACACTGACCAAGAGGGGACATAAGCCACATGCCTAACCATCATTCTCAAAATTGTCACTTCTGTTTAAAAAGGGAAAGATTGGGCCTGGGATGTAGCTCAGTGGTGCCACCACCTGCCTCGCAAGCACAAGGTCCTGAGTTCGATCCTGGCACCAAATAAATAAATGAATAAAAATAAAAAGGGGAAGACTAAAACTCTGGCTTTCAACTCATGTCAAAAAGGGAGCCACCAAACACACCAGGAACCACTAGACCCAAATAAAATTGTTCCCCTAGTTTGGAAGGCCAGGGTGGGAGCACACAGGTCTCCATGCAGCCTCTTCATAGCCTGTGAGGCTCCCAGCCATGCCGCTCACGTGTTCCCTTAGTGCTGGGTAGTCTGCACCTGGTGCCTCTGCCCTCTCTGTTCTGGCTCCACCGCCTGCTGTTCTAGGACCCGTGAAGGTGTGTGCCACGTGGGGACACCGTGTTTGTCTTGCTGGCCTCGTTCCCTGTGGTCCTCTCCGAGGACTGACCTTTGTCTTTCCAGGACCTACCCAGTGAGACATGTGTACCTTGTTTAACGTTCCAATGGGCCAAAAGTTTGACATTACCACTAGCTGTTTCCTGGTTCATGAGCCAGGCAGGGAGGCGGTCACCTGTCGCCATCCGCCTCTGTCACCCGCTCTTCCCCAGACTCGGTGATTGTGTAAGTTGCCTGCTGAGCAGCCCTGAGCCTACAGGGGCGGCCCAGCTGCTGAGTCACGAGTCATGAGTCCCTGACCAGCCCCGTGACACCGTGCACCCGCGTCCCAGCGAGAAGACATGTTGCTCTCAGTTCGAGACAGAGTAGAGAATTCGGTCCCCTCGAGAGGGTTTCTGCTGTACATTTGAAAGTGCACGTGCTTCCCGTTGTGACTATTCGTGCCCAGAAATAAAGGGCACACTCACAAAGGCTGAGTTTTTCTAAAGAGTACCGAATGCGTCTCTACTTGGGTGTTCCAAACTGTGACCCCTTTCTGCAGGACTCACTCACAGAAGTAGAGGAGAAGTACAAGAAGGCGATGGTTTCCAACGCGCAGCTAGACAACGAGAAGACCAACTTCCTGTACCAGGTGGACACCCTCAAAGACATGCTGCTGGAGCTGGAGGAGGAGCTGGCCGAGGCCCGGCGGCAGTATGAAGAGAAGACCAAGGTAGGCACTGCCGTGGGTGACCAGGAGTGGCGGTGGCAGGCGCGTGTGTGAGGAGGCCCAGGCTCTAGAGAGGACGCCACGTCTCTGCCAAGTGGCTTCACGTGGTGATGGGCAGATTTCGACATGTAAACGAGAGGACATCGTGGCCATGAAAGAGCCTACATGCTGGGACAAGCCGCTTAGATGATTCAGATGTTTCCCGTGAACACACATTGCATGTTTTAATTTTTTCACCACCACGGAGAAAAAAGAGTATCAAAGATTATTATTGGGGTTTTTTTTTGAGACAGGGATCCTCCTGCCTCAGCCTCCAGAGTGGTGGGATAACAGGTGTGCGCCGCCACACCCAGCAGAGTATCAAAGATTTCAAGAGGATTATATTCATGTATTTTCTGCTGATCGGTAAAGGACACAGTTACTCCATTTAAGAGTTAGATACCTTCAGGGCTGGTCATAGTGCACATTCTATGACCCCAGCGCTGAGGAGGTACAGAGAGGAGGAGCCCCTCAAATTCAAGGCCAGGCTGGGCTACCTGGGGAGACCTGGTCTCAAAAAAACAAAAACTACAGCAACAGAACCCAATACCTTCAGGCTCACAAAAGGGGCGTCCCGTGTGAGCTTTCCTGTAGGGCCACTGGGGCTGCTCACTGCTCGCTTATGTGCTCAGCCTGAGTCTGCACAGAGAGGGGCTCGGGACAGTGGACAGGGCCGGGAAGCCCCCACTCGGGTTCTCTGTGAGATGCAGAGCAAGGAGTGCTTGTTTCTCCACGTTTTTAGACGTGGTTGATGTATATAGACCCTGACATTGTCCAATTCGTTAGAGACTGTGAGCTAGATGGCCGTTAATGCCTGAGTCTTTCTTCTTGGACTGGCTGTGTCTTCGGAATCCCAGGGATTAAAACCAGAGTCCAATTGAGGATTCAGGCCTCCCTGTCTGGATGAGGCAAAGCTGGGCTAGAGGCCGACAGCCAAGCTCCGAGAGGGCGGCGCGCGTCTGACCACACTTGGTGGCCGACACCCTAGTGTGTGGGAGCCACCCCAGGACACGGCCTCCGGCCTCTTAGTGGGCCTGGAGAGGTTCCCAGGCAGGGCAGGGCCAGCAGCCCCACGGGAAGGTGCCCGTCGCCGCCACCCAGGCCAGGCAGTGGGGGAGCAGAGACCACGGGGAGCTTCTCCAGCGCCCCCGGGACAGATCTAGGGACGCACGCGTGCTCCGCTTTCCCCAAGCTTCAGCAAGGTTAACTGGGGACCAGGCCAGTATTAGGGATGAGCCGCTGTGACCCCTGGAGCGAGCCGCACAGTGAGAAGCTGGGGCCGGGACACAGGTCTGACCGCTCTGTGGCCCCCAGAGGCCCGGCCTTTCCTGCCGTGGCCCTGGAGGAAGGCGACACCCAGGCCCACGCCGCCGGCCTCCTGTTACCGGACAAGAGTTCCTGGTCCTGTCTGAAATCGAGGGCGGCAGTGTCATCCTGTCCAGCCCTCAGCACAGCCTGGACCCCAGGGCCCCTGGAGAGGAGGCTGGGCCTTGCCTGCTTCCCCAGAGATCGGGGGCTTGGCGATGGCATCCACGCCCCCGGCAGCTCTCGCTGGTCAGGGCTCCCTCTGCCGCTCAGGAAACCTCTGTGCGCAGTGACCTTGGAGGAGGTGAGGCCGTGGCAGAGGTCCCCCCCCCCCCCAGGGACGGGACTCATGAGAATGGGAGCTAAAATGACACTGCACGGCTGTTCCTCCCCCAGGACTTCGAGCGGGAGAAGCACGCGCACAGGGCGCTGCAGTTCCAGTTCGCCGAGGTGAAGGAGGCTCTGCGGCAGAGAGACGAGATGCTGGAGGTGGGAGCCCCGCCCCCCGGGGCTGTTCGCGTTTCCTAGGCTCACGCTGGCTTAGCTCAGGCTGCCGTGAAAGAGCTCCAGCCTGGGGCTCAACACAGAGCTCGTTTCCTTCCCGCTCTGGAGACCGGAAGCCCCACATCAGGGGCAGGGTCCGGGTCCAGGGAGGCCCCGCCTGGCCTGCGGCGGTTGCCTGAGCTGTGTTCTGGCGGGGCGGAGAGGACGTTGAGCTCCTCATAAGGACAGGAGTTGTGCCAGAACAGGGCCACCTCCGTGAAGGCCTGAGGGCTGGCTCTCCACACCCTGTGCCTGTGGAGGTCGGGGCTTCAGCCCGGGAACCAGGGCACTGTTCAGTCAGCAGCAGCTCCTGCCGTAGTAATCAGTGCTCTTAGACCTGAGTTGCACACTGGCCCCGGCCTTCCTCAGAGCAGCAGCTCGCGTCTCTCTCTCGAAGACTCCTCTGCGGCGGCTGCGCCTGTGCCGCCTCCGCAGACGGCCGGCCGGTGTGTCACCTTGCGTGTGCAGGGGTCTGGCAGATGGGACTGAATTCAAGGCCTGCAGAGACCGACAGTCCCCTGGACCAGCCGGGGGGCTTGAGGTCATCACGGGGTCCTGACAAGGGGAAGACAGGTCACGGGCAGAAGTAGGAGCTATGACAGCGGAAGCAGGGCCCCGAGTGACATGGAGAAGGGCTGCAGCCAGGGAGTGCAGGCAAGGTTACGGAAGGTGGGCAAGGTGAGGAAGCTGAGTCCTCCCTGGTGTCCCGGGAAGGACCAGGCCTGCTCCCACCACAGTCGTGGCCTCTGAGACGTGCTTTGAACTTCCCGTCTCCAGAAGTGTAAGAGAATAAATCTGTGTTGGTGCAAGCCACGGAATTTGTGGCAGTTTGTTAGTGTCAGCGGGAAACGGAGGCAGCCTGTGACAAGTGTCTCAGTCGGCGACGACTGCACATGTGACGGTGGTCCCTGGAGGTGTCACCGCCCCCAGGACTCGGGGTTGGCCTTTGCACAGTGGCAGGGCCTCGAGGGCCGTGCTCAGGCTGTGCCCCTTTGTGAAGCTTCACACGACCTTCGGGTTTCCCAGCTTGCTCAGGACATCAGGGACTTTTAGGCGAGAATGTCACCGAGTAGCCTTTCCCCTGTTCTTCCCGAAGCTCAGAGTGGGGCGCGGAAACAACCCCAGCATGCGGTGGATCCGGGGCCAGTGAGGGGACGTGGTCCTTCCGGCCCACTCTCCTAGCGAGCGTCCAGGTCGCCCGGTGCTGGTGGTTTTCTTCCTGCTTAACCCTTTATCTGCTTTCTTTCTATCTGTTCCTTTCCTCAGGAAATCCGACAGCTACAGCAGAAACAGGCGAGTTATATCGGGGAGATTTCTGATCTTCAGGAAACAATAGAGTGGAAAGACAAGAAGATAGGGGTAGGCGTCTCAAGTCTCTGAAACTCTTCACTTGGGCAAGCTGCTTAGCGAATGCAATTCTTCTGGTCTTTGCAACAGCGCTTGTGTGGGTGGGCATGCGGCCCAGGACTCGGGCTCACACGCTAGTGAGCGCACCAGCCCCCACGTGGGGCATCGTGGGGCTTGGCACCTGCACCCCTGCAGCTCTTCGAGGGCCTCTGTGCCCGCACAGCGTGGCCGGGCTTCTCCGAATTCCCTGCCCCATATTTTTCTCAGAGGGGTTGAGGAAGGCTCCAGGTGGCAGGGGCTGTGCCTCCACGTTCCCACCTCGAAATCCCCGCCACAGCGGAGGTGAAGCGACCCCCACATTGAGGAGTGACGGACGGGAGGAAAGGAGATGTGTGGGAGATGTGTGACCCAGCCGTGCGGCCCAGCCCTGCCCTGCCCAAGGTCTAGAGGTGCCTGACACCATCACGGCACTGGGCTGGGATTGTGCACACACCTGCCTGCGCTCTGTAGCCACTTAGGTTTGTGTGTGACAACAAATGCCCAAAATTAGTGTATAAAAGCAGTCTAAAATTGTTGTCCTTTGGGGGATCTCGTTAGTGTTCCTTTTTGTTCTTTTGGGTTTTGTTTTGGGGACAGGGTCCCGCTGTGTATTCCAGGCTGGCCTTGAACTCATGGCAGGTTCCTTCCTGCCTCAGCCTCTTGAGAGCTGGAACCACAGGTGCGCGCCACCACACCCCACTTTTTCTGTCCTTTATTTTGCCCATCATTTAAGTGGGCGTGTCACTCCTGTTAACTCGCCACCCCACAAACCGAGCTGGACTTCGAGGTGGTGAATTTACCTCCTGGGTCTCTCAGAACCAGTGGCTTGTGAGTTTGGAAAGACTGCTGCCTCCCGGGGCAAGTTGCGGCACCCAAACAAGCTGCTGCTGACTCGTGCTCCGTTTGTGTCCCAAGAGTCTGTTGGCGTCTTGGACACAGCTCTGGTCCCCGTGCTGAGTAACTCTCCTCTCTGTGACTCTCCTTTCTCTTTGCTCACTGCACGTGCAGGCTTTAGAGAGGCAGAAAGAGTTCTTTGACTCCATAAGGAGCGAGCGCGATGACCTTAGAGAAGAAATAGTGAAGCTGAAAGAGGAATTCAAGGTACGAAGCCAAAGCTCCACTTAGAACAGTCTCCGGGGCTCCATGCTGTGTCGTGGCTGTGGTGTCACATGCCTGGAGTCAGTGCGGCTCCCGTTTAGGTCACCTGGCACAGGCGTGGCACACACATGCCGCCCAGGGTTGTGCCTCTGCCCTGGGCTGTGCACAGGCACAGCTCATCTGGGAGGCAGCCTACAGAACGCCTGGGATTCTCCCCACCCTCAGCAGGAAGCTCCCCGCATGGACGCAGGGTTAGCATATTTGTTCCTGTGTGCCCCTCACGTCCAGCGCTTCTCCAGCTCTGCGGGTCTGTACACAGTAAAAGCCCCTCAGGCGCTCCGAGCTGGCTCAGAGGCACACGGCCCTGGCAGAGCCCCAAGTGCTGCGGAGCTCACCCATGTCTGCCCTGAGTGCCACGCCAGAGCAGAGCAGCTGAGCGGCAGGCACAGGCCTAGATCTAAGACACACACACCCCTGGCCCAGGCTGTGCATGCCCACGAGGAGGCTGGGGGCGTCAGGACAGAGCCGTGGGCTGCAGAGTGGACAGTAGGGTGGTCCCAGAGCTGCTTCGCAGCAGGCACTTGTACACGTGAGCACAGTGTTTCCCTTCTGACCACACCGCACATCCTGCCGCACTCAACTCCTTTAACCTACGCTTCGTTCATTCCCTCAGAACCCATCGAGATTTCTTTGTCTCTATCTCCCTCTTCAAAGCACACGGCCGGGGCTTTAGCCACAGTGATTGGCTGATGATGCACTTTGTGACAGCCCACAGGCCCTGCCTAGTGGGAAGTCTTGTCGCCGAAGATCAGGTCACGGGCAGGAACGTGGGCGGAGGTAGCCTGGAGGAAGCCCCCACAGATAGAGGGTGCTGATAGATATCTGTAGCTGCGGGGCCCAGACTTCACTGTCTCTGTGGAGTTATCCACTACTTCAGGAAAAATAGCTTCGCTTTTCCTAGTAATTAATAAAACTGTTTAACAGATGTCATTGAGTATTACAATGAGCCTGTTTTTCCCCCAGAAACACGGGATAACCCTAAACTCAGAAGTAGCCACCAACGGAGAAACTTCAGGCACACTAAATAATGTGGGGCACCCAGGCCCTACCAAGTTGACAAAAGAAGAGGTGAATGCCCTCCAGCCATCCGGGGATGGGACACTAGGTAAGTGTTTGCTTTCCTTTTGGTCCTGTGGTCTTTCGGGTCAGCACCGACCCACCTTCTGTGCATTGTCAGAGCCTTAGTCCTCGTCACTGATCATTAACCATTGCCCAGCATGGCCTGCTCCATCACGCGGTCGTGAGCTCCTGTCCAGTGCTGTGATCGCCACACGTTGCCTGGCACGCATCTGTTTAGTGCTCATGCCAGAGGCTCAAGTACATGTTTCTTTGCTTCTCGGAGCGAGCTACCAAATGAAGTGGTGAAAACTAAGTGACAGTGTGGAGAGAACCATTTGGTTTTGCTCAGATGTGTCCAAGAGTGGCTTTGTAACTTCCCTGGGATAGAGTGGATGTGTCGGCCAAGCTCTCAGGTGCTGGTGCTGGTGGCAGACGGACCGTGTTGGGGCTGCTGTTTGCAGACTGCCCTAGGGTGACAGGCAGCCGTCGAGGTAGCAGACGAGGTCAGTGCTGTGGAGGCGCCTCCCAGCAAGAGCAGGGTACCCCTGCCCCTGTCAGAGGGGGTCCTTCTGTGTGTGCTTTGATTTTGCTTCTGCGAGAATGTAAAGTTGGGGCGTCCGGCAGATCACGGGAATGAGAGATTCACTGATGAGTATTTGTTACAGCTGGTTTGGATTGACACACCCCAAAGCTGTAGCCACCAGAGAAGCCCCTGTTTGTCCCAGTGACCAGCTACGTTCCAGCTTTTTCACCGGGGCTGGAACAAGGTGGCCTTAACTTTGAGTTAGAAGTTTTCATCTGACTTCTTTTCATTTGTGCAGATGTAGAAAGCAGTAGGCCTCGGTTTCACTTCTCAAGACTTGCTTCTCAGGGAGGGGCCTCCTTATCTTTATGTCTGTCAAGGAAACACAGCTTTTATAAATGTGTAAAAGGTGTTGGGGAAATGAGATGAATTAATGAGATGCCTTTATGAGTGATCCCTGAGGAGCTAGGGATTGGATCGTGTAGCGCTTGTCAAAATATACATTTTGCAGGTCTCTCATAACCCCTTTGAAATGCTTAAAGGACCATAAGCCCCAGTTCTGTGAGTGGTTTCCAAATGTTTCTGACCACAGCCTCCGTCAGTAAGCATCCCATATATGTGCTTATTTTTAATTTATGTACACTATTTCATTAATACAAAATGTGCTTCACCGGACATGCAATGTAGAGACGTCTACAGGGTGAAGTAAACGAGGCATCGCCCCATTTTCCCATCACACCTCAGCCAGGGACCTCTGGATTATGGTCCGCCAGGCTCTGACTCTAGCCACATGGGTTTTTTGATCCTTTGGAGAATCTGATATAACTGCTCATTCCAAAGTAGTGATGCGCTTTTCCCCTGGTGGATAATCTGTCGGATTACATGGTCGCCTGGGTCTGCAGCACTGCTTCCTGCTGGGACCTCCTCACCCCTGGGGACAGCAGCCAAGTTCAGGGCAGACACAGGACACCCTGCCAGCACGACGGTGCTCTGTGGCGGAACGTAGATCTTTTGCCTTCTGTGAGCTAGTCCCAAAGCATCTTTCTTAAGACTGACCTCGAGGCTGAGTTTCTGAAAGTGAACTGAGTGTTTTTTTAAAAAAATAACTTGCAAGCCGCAGTTAGGGCTGGGTAGCATCCAGAGAGTGGTGAGTTATCGAGATAGCATTAGAAAGGAGAATGGGGAAAGTGGCCTGGAAGTCTCCTCAGAAGCGCATTCCTTTGGATTGTTTGGCTGCCCAGTCCAAGCTCTTTGCGTTTGTTCAATCTTAACTTCTCCTGTACAGATCAGTTCACACACACGGCACGGCAGCCACGCCTGCCTTGGAGATGGTGGCAGAACCACACTAACGCAGTTGCTACTTTGCCACACAGACATGGCAAGGCTTCTGTGTCGTGTGACTCTGGTGACTCAAGTGCTCTCTCTCTCTCTTTCTCTCTCTCTCTCTCTCTGTCAGAACAGGGCGGGTGGGAGTCTGAATTTGTCTTTACATTTTAATGTATATTAAGGGGTTAATGCATCCTGGGGTCCCTTCAATTCTCTCAATGGTCTTCTAGGAAGAACCAAAGAAGTGGAGGTGAACAATGAAATTGTGCAGAATGTGGGGACAAGAGAAATCTCGCAGAATACTGAGCGAGAACAGCACAAAGAGGACACAGTAAAGGATGATGAGGACGTAGAGGGGTCGCGTCCTGGTGAGAACACTGAGGGCCAGAAACCCTGCGAAGACTTAGCATATGCTGAATGTGAGGAGCAAATTCAAAGCCAGAGTCCAGAGAGCCATGAAACTCCAGAGCAAGTTGGGTCACAGGAAGTCCCAGACATGCCAGCCGAGGGTTCGGGAGCGTCCCGGGGGCACCCCAAGTATCCGGAGGATTTAGGTAGTGAAGCCCCGGGTCCCATGCACGAACAGGACACCTGTAATGCTTCGGATGTCATAGGCCAAAGTGAAAACTCTGTGGGGAGTCAGGACCAAGAAAACCAAGATTTGAAAACGGACATGGCAGAGCTTCACCGGAAACCCTGTCAGGGGCCTGCTCTTGGGCATGGGCCAGAAGCTGAGCGGGTGAGCGGTGCAGATCCTGGGGGGCCAGGCGGGGGCCGCACAGAGAAGGAGCCAGCCAACCAGGAAGCAGCTGAGCCTGGGGGGGCTGCCCCGCACAGTGCAGAGGGAGCCAGGGAGGGCAGCGTGGAGGAGGAGGGAGATGCGGGAACGGGGGCCGACAAACCAGCTCGGGCTGAACCCCAGCCAGTTCCTGGGGCTCCCACAGCGGACAGCAGCCAAGAGGAAGCGCCGGGTCCAGGGAGGGAGCACACCGGCCCTGAGCCCAACGAAAGAAAGCGCGACCGCCAGGCAGAGGCGTCAGAGTCTTCCCAGAAGAAGCCAAAGAATAAGAAAAAGAAAACCAAGAAGAAAAAATCTCCTGTGCCCGCAGAAAGCCTTGAAGATGTTGGGAAAGAGCTGGCTTACAAGGACGCAGACAGAGGCGAAGTTGAGGGTGGGCAAGGACACTTGGCAGCAGAAGCGCAGGAGGAGGTGGCCGAAGGTGGGACACAGAGAATCGCAGCAGGAAGTGGAGAGCAGGGCGACTGCGCTGAGTCCGGGGAGGATGGAAACGAGGATGATTGTGCGAAAACAGAGGGCGGGACGGAGGGAGCTGCTGGGGACACCGTGGACTTGGCAGGGAGGACCTTCCAGCCACCAGGCACTGAGGCCATCGAGAGAGAATTAGGGGAAGGTGACACAGACGGTGGCACTGAAACAACCGGTGTCGGTGTCGCTGCAGAGCCAGAGAGCCCAGATGGGACCAGCAGCTCCTCGCTGCAAAATGAAAGCCTCTCGGTGGCCATGGAGGATCCCTGTCGGACAGGAAGTCCCGAGAGGCACCTGACGGCCCTGGAAGCCACAGGCAGTGTTGGCCTAGAAGAGGGAGAGCCAGGGGACTTGGGCTCAGAAACTGGTGGCCATGCAGGAGGAGGGAGTGGGCAGAGCAAGGGCAAAGAGGATTGCACTATGTCCTAAGGCAGGCAGGACTCGGCCGGGCACCCGGGACTCCACACAGGGAGCCGCCTGCTGCACGCTGTCCTGCTGCTGCACACTGTCCTGCTGCTGCACACTGTCCTGCTGCTGCACGCTGTCCTGCTGCTGCACACTGTCCTGCTGCACACTGGGCATGCTCCCAGGATGCTCCGCGTCGCTGCAGACTAACAAAGAGCGGTCACAGCCACAGCGTCTGCTGTTCCACATTACAGACTGCTACCTTTGGCTTCCTGTGTAATCCTCAAGGTTCATCACCCCATCAAAGCAAGAAGCACACCTGCTTCCAGTGCAAGCTCAGAACGAGAGCGTTCCAGCAGTGTCAGTAATGTCAGCCCGGCCTGTCCTATTCCTGCCAAAGGTGGCCTACTCTAGTGTTTGCCTGAGACAGACACGAATGTGGATATTCTTGACCAAATGCATCAGCATCTAACTGAGACGACCAAATAGCATTCTTAGATTTCTGCTTTATGAAGATAATGGATATTTAAACTAATATATCTCAGTCAATATATATGTACTGTCGTATTTGATTTTAATGTGTATGTTATAACCTGTATGGTTATTTTATTTGAAGGAGATGAATGGTCAAATAGCATATAGGTCACTGAGTGATAAATTTGCACCTTTAGGACAATAATTACCATTTTAGGGATAACAAATATGTGCCTGAAAGCACTAGAGAGATCTTATTTGCCTTTACCTCATGGAAGTATTTTATTTCATTCCAATACTTTTGGATCTCATGATCAACAATACCTGAATTTATTTTGTAAAAGATTTTGACTTCAGACTGATGATGTACCAAATTCATTTTATACGAAGTTTTTCAAAATTATTTTTTGAAATGTTTTTCTAGAGTTGACATGTTGAAATTGCATTTCCTACTGTCGTATTTTGGTGGGGGAATCACAGTTTTTCTAAACCTTGAAATTGTTTCTCTTTGTATGAATGTCTAATTGTTAGTCAAGAATTACTTATTCTTGTGGCAATTACTTATTAGTCTATAATGGGATATTTTGAATAGCTGAATCACTTTTGTTATTTGGGTATACATTTATTTGTTGTTTCTGAGTATATTCTGATTGGAAAATTCTTGTTTTGATCTGCTAAAGGAATATATATTGTCGTATAAAGGAACTTTAAAAATAATTGTAAAGTTAAATGAAAAGCAATGATGAAATGTAAGGTCATCAGAGAATGTACATCGTGAACACTGGTGACACTTGATGGGTTGATGCTACTTCCTGCCACTGTTACAAGATGCCACTGATGCTAAAAGACCAAACTCTCAGTAAAACCTAAGGCGAACCTAAGTGTTACAGAACTGAAATAAAAGCATTCTATAATCTCACAGGCCTGTGGCTCCCGTTTTTGGGCCCTTGAGTTCTAACCCTGGCCCGTGTCGCAGGTCCCCCCCAGCGGCGCCCCCTCCTGTGTGTGTCCTCTCCTAGTGACCCCCAGTGATGCTTGAACACCCCCACCAGCCCGTCCTTGGGCACCGAGAAGGCCTCTCTCGCGTCACCCCCACGCTCCCTGGACCCCCAGGTGCCACCCCAGCTGACGAGGGTCTCTGTTCCATTGCTCACCTGAAATGAGCCGCCGCCCTGCCTGGCGGGAAGGCCTGGCAGAGGCGTGAAAAGCCCAATTTTCCTTGCTGCCCCAGGGCCCTGAAGAAGAGGGTGGTGGATGGTTCGTCCTGTCCGCCTGGGCTGTGGAACAGCAGACTCGGAGGCCAGGCCTGCAGGACTCCAGCGGGTGCCTGCACTGCCTGCGTGTCGAGATGCAGCTCCGGGCCCACCCTTAGTGGCCCCGTGGGAAGCGACCCGCATGCCAGCATCACTGACGTGACACGTCAAGCCCTCTTAGCTCTCTGCTGCCCCTCAGGTGCTCCGGCTCCTTGCCCCAGTGTCGAGGTCCCTCGGCCACTCTTTCAGGCGCTCCTCAGGACTTCGGACCCTGGGGACCGTGCTGGGGACCGGACCAAGAGGCTGGGACGAGATGTCTGCTGGGAGCACATGGCTGAGAATCAGGAGGGAGCACAAGTGTCCAAACACTTGAACCATTTCTTCACACACACACCCCCTTTGTTGTTTTGGGACAGGGTCTCACTATGTAGTTCAGGCTCCCTTGAACTCACTATGTAGCCCAGGCTGGCCTTGAACTTGCAGCGATCCCCCTGCCTCAGCCTCCCGAGTGCTGGGATCACAGACATGTGCCCCCAGGCCCGGCTTTGTTTCTTGACCATTCCAGAGCCTCCCCACAAATGAACATCAGTCACGGCTCTGTGCACAGCGTGATGCTCCACAGCCCAGCACAGCAGCCGAGAGTCACAGAAAAGGTGAACTTAGGTGCCCTCGGTGTCAGAAGGTGTGGAGATCTCACCAGGTCCCTGGAACACCACTCGGGGCCAGGAGGACTGAAAGGTCCTGTGTCTGCCTGCAGGCCCCATCTGCAGGAGACCACAGCATTCTGGGAGCACCAGGCCCACTGAGGCACGGGACCACAATAGGAAGACTTGTCCCAGACACCCATCCAGGCCCCAGGGAGAGGGAGGTGTGTGTGTGGTCAGAATACCTGCTGTGCAGTGCAGTGACCGTGGACATGTAGAAAGCTTTGTTCTGGGGGGAGGAAAACCCTTTTTCTGTTTGTCCTTCCCCATGTACTGTTCCTCTTTTATTTTTCCTTAAATAATTTTATTGATGAGCAGTTTGCATGGTAATACATTTCTTTTCAGCATACAGGCTTTTTTTCAATTTTTATTTTTACTCTCCTTGCCCTGTGTGCAGTAGTGATGTCTCGTCCCTCGTGGGAGCTGGTGCCTAGACATCACGCATCTTCGTTCTCTCTACATCCTCTTCCCCACACCTCCCTCCATGTCTTGTCCCCTTTCCATTTGCAAAAGATCCGTCTGCCCGTTTCCTAGCGGCTGTCTTTCCTTTTGCTCTGTATTTATACTTAGGCTTCCTAGTCTCGAAATGGGAGGGCTGGCGGCTGATGGAGGAGCCTGTCCTCACCTCTGCTGACCCCTTGGGCCCCACCGACAGAAGAAAGAGGTGTCTGGCTGCCTGGGTCCGCCTTTGCGGAAGGAGGTGCCTCCAGCAGGGCCTGGGAATTAACACACACACACACACACACCCTTTCATCCTGGGCCCAGGGGCTAAGTGAGAATCCGTCTTGGAAGCTCATGGTTGTGAGCAGGCCTGCACCTACCCAGCCTTACTTTGCTCTCTGAAATGAGGGTGCCCCCTGCACCTGCCTGTTAAGAATTGCAAGCAGGGCCACATGGGGGTGGCTGCTAGAAAGTCTGGGCCTGCGGACTGGGGCTGCTGTCGCCTCAGCTGCCCTGCACAGAAGAGCTGGCTGGGTGCAGGCGGAAGGAGGCATCTGAGCAGGGCTCAGACTCCTGCCCTGTGGGTGTGGCTGCCCCAGGAACACCCTAAAGGCCTTTCCTCTCTGCCGGCTACTTCGTGGGGCTCTGAGTTGTGTGCCACAAAGTTTGCTAGAATTTAAGTGATAAGAAACAGATTTTTTAAATGTCATTAAAATACTTTCAGTAGCCTGCTGACACTAATTTCCCAGTATAAAAGAAGCCCGTTTATAATTGAGTGTGTCACAGTGTTTGCTGCCCTTGCTAAGTGCCACACCGTCCGTGATGTGACTCTGCTTACCCACAGTTAGACTCAGTAATCTTTGTTTTGTCTTTTGTTTTGTTTTGTTTTTGCGGTACCAGGGATCAAACTCAGGGCCTTGTGCTTGAGAGGCAGGGATCGTGCCACTGAGCTGCATCCCCAGTTCCAGACTCGCTAATCTTAGAGCCACGAGCAGCAGTGCTCTCACTCTTACTTTCTCTGTATCAAATAATTTGCTTTCTTTCCATTTTCTTAAAGCTGTTTAGTTGGTGTTTTCCTCTCCAATTCTGCTTTAAAGTTTATCTTCTTTAAAAGTTCGACTTCTACCTATTTTTTCATATTCTTACCACAAGACTACAGGTCAATTATCTTTTTTTTTCACTAGCTCTGCTATTTTAACATTTATTTTCTATTATTTTTCTAGGCTATTTGAAATCTTCTAAGAGAAAAAATAATAAAGGTTAGAATAGCTAGAGACATGAGCTTCAAGATCCTGTTCCGGTGTATTCAGTGTGTCTTGTAATGCCTAGAGTTCTTATATGTAGGAGTATAAAATATAGGAGGTTAAAAGTACTGCTGGATAAAAGAGCTGGGTTTATTGACCCCATTCCATCTGTGGTTTTCTTGTTGTTTGTTTCAGTGTTGGTGGGCTTTCAGAAGTAAAAGAATGCATGCAAATTGAAATGGACTCCAAACAATCATAAATTTATACTATGCTTAAGGTTTTCTGCTGTCTTATTTTGTCATACTGTACCTTGCAAAATCACAACTTAGGGTCTGTGGAAAAACAACTCGAGAAATCACATAACTTGGGTTAGGATGTGGCTGGATGATTTTTTAAATGAGAATAAGGATGGGTTTTCTATGCATCATTTTCCAGGTTAATTATTTACTAAGAACTAGGAGCTCGGGGGTCCCTCAGGAGTCAGCCTTGGGCCAGGAGCCAGGGTTCCTCGTGGAAAGGGGCATCTAGATCTGGAAACCCCTATAGCGCAGTAGGCAGGCACCCGTGAGGCTGGGCCGAGAGGCCTTAAGGAGGTCCCTACTCCCCCCGAAGAGGAAGGGCGCAGTGACAGCCGCCCAGTGGTCCCGGCCGGTGTGAGCCTGTTGGGACAGTGCCTGCCTTTGTGGGGGTGCCTCAGCCTCCACATCATCCCATCATCCTGAATTTGCCTTTAAATTGGTGTGAGCTTTCCCCACACCTCGGTTCCCCTCTGAACCCAAAGACTGTGGCCCTTGACGTTTTCTGTGACTCAGAGATGCTTATGTAAAAGGTGTCATCGAAAAATATGGTGAATGTTTGATTTTTTTAATATATTACGATAAAAGACACAGTGCCACAAGTCCCCCGCAAGTCCTTCCCCTTTCTGCAAACACACTTGTCCCATCAGTTTTGCAACTTTCTGAAGCAGTTCTGTTTCCTATCTTTAGTTGCGCTGTCCTGTCTGCCTCGATGTCCTAAACTGATTCAAAACATTGACCTTTCAAGGTCATTTTGACTTTGGGGAAGAGCCAAAAGTGGCACGGGGCCCTACCAGTGAATAAAGTGGAGGAGAACACCAACATGTTTTTAACAGCCTGCCTTTCCCTTGGATGGCGCTTGGCAGCAGCATTCACTATATTTTGATCATCCCTTGTAGAGATGCTCAGGAAAGAGGGCTTCCAGAGCTGCATCAGAAAGTGCTAAGAATGGTGAGATGAGTGTGCGCAAAGCGAGGGGCCGTATTTCAGGGAGATCGATGACAGTGTGTCTTTTTCTGTATTAAGTTTTAATGTAAACATTCACTGTATATTTTGATCTCTCTGTGTGTATGCATCCCTATAGGCCTGGGGTGGGAGGAGTTTCAGAAAACAAAGCAGCCTCTGCACTTTTCTTTATAAGAATGGCAGCTTTGGAGACTGGGTTAGCAGATGTGCAGTCAGCAGACTCGTGATTTGTAAACATGGGGTCAAAGCTCTGACACCTGTGAGTCTGAGAGAAACGAGAAAGATGAGAACACATGGGCATCAGCTCAGAAAGGAAGGCTATTCAGAGCATTGGTGCCAGCCACGCATGGCGGCACAGGCCTACAACCGCAGCACTCTGGGAGGCTGAGGTGGGAGATCACAAGCCCAGCCCAGGCTAGGGTTGTAGCTCAGTCGGGAGGCACTGGGTAATATCCCCAGTGCTGCAGAAGGAACAAGAAGGGCCCAGTGCTCCTGGTCCCGATTCTCTGTGTGATCGTGCATTGCTAATGATGCTAAACCGAGAAGCTGTGAGCTCTTGTATTGCAGTGTGGTTTGCCTAGCGTTCTTGCATGCTAACTAGTAGAAGATTAGCTGTTTGCATGAGCCGGAAGCCGCTCCGAGGAAGCATGCTGGGGAGGCTGCGCCACCCGGCTGAGCCCTCCCGCCCGGTCTGTGGCCTCCTTCACCATGGTACGTGTGTAATCCCTCCATCATTCATTTCACTAACCCAGACGCGCCTGCCCAGTGAGCCAGGAGCTGACCGTCCCCCTCGGAGATTCACCCAAACCTGTGTCTTTCTCATTTCTTCAGATATTAGGTTGAAAAAGCTCATCGACGAACGGGAATGCTTATTAGAACAGGTAACGATCTTTTCATTGTTCTCTGAGTTCTTTTGGGGGGGCCGGTGAGACAGGGTCTCACTATGTATCCAGGCTGGCCTTGAACTCACTGCGTAGCTCAGGCTGGCCTCAAACTTGCAGCACCCTCCTGTTTGAGCCTCCTGCGTGCTGGGATTACAGCCATGCACCACCACACCCAGATTCCTCTGTGTTCTTGAACAGGGTGCCTGAAAGGATGAACCTTCCCACTCTTACTTCCCACTGACTCCGAAAACGCCTAAACACACCACATCTGAAAAAAAAAATAATAATAATCAAGCCCACCAGCACTGCATCCAAATAGAACATTACCAGTCCATGAAGCTTAGTGAGGACGTCCATAGGACTCAAAGCCTTGGAACTGAATTTCGAACACTCAACAGGATTTGCTGCTTAAAATACATATGCCAGTGCTGCCCGAGATGAACCCCAAGAGCCGGGCCAGGCCCCAGGCCTGGGTGGGTCATCGCCGAAACCACGCCTGCCTGCCCTCAGCCCTCAGCTTCCCCTCCGCAGGGGTCTCTACAGCTGATCAGAGTTCTTTCAATTGTGATTTATCCTCATTGCTGCCTCCAGCCTCAAGAAATACTCATCATTTGTCCTGTTTGATCTTTTTTATATGCAGGATAGCTATTAAATTATTCCACAACCGCTCCCTAAGGAAATTCGGTTCCTCTGATTTTCCCGCAGAAGCCTAATCAGACAGATTTGCCTTGCTTTTACAGTTCTGTTGAACTGTCTTGCAAAATCGAATAAAGCATTGAAGGTGGTGAGAGGAGTGTCACAGATCCGCTTTTAAAAGCCCAGACCGAGGGCACTGCTCAGCAGTAGTGCGCTTGCCTAGCAGGCGGGAGGCCCTGGGTTTGATCCCCAGCACCACCAAAAATAAAAATAAAGTATCTTTTTAAAAATGTACTAGTTGTGGGCCGGGGATGTAGCTCAGTGGTGCCGTGCCTGCCTGGCAAGTGAAAGGTCCCGAGTTCAATCCCTGGTACCAGAAGAAAAACCCACGTACTAGTTGTAATTCTGTACTTGTTTCCAGGAGAAAGCCGAAGTTTGGGGTGGGGGCGTAGTCTCAGCTCTTCTGCACCCGGAGGCCTCCAGAGGGCCTCTCTCTCTGTGAGTAAAGCCTGGCTGGCCAACTCTTAGTTAACACTTCAGTATTTGATGTAGCATCTCCTCCTGAGTCCCCGAGGAACTTCACCTTCACAGATAACTTCTCACTGACCAGGTGGCACACAGCTATCATCCCAGCTCCTCAGGAGGCTGAGGCGGGAGGATCACAAGTTCAAGGCCAGTGTGGACAACTTAGTGAGATCCAAAATTGCTTAGTGAGTCTCAAAATAATTTAAAAGGGAGGATGTGTTGGGGACGTAGCTTGCCTAGCTTGCTCTGGACCTGGGATCCCTCCTCAGCACTGCAAAAATAAAGAAGAAAAGGGAGGGAGGGAGGGAGGACTTTCACCCCACATTTTGAAATAATTAAAGCCTGATATTGTAGCAATAATTTCTTTTTCATTCATTGAACTACCTACTATCAGAAGAGTACTGGTGAGCAGGTGTCTCACTTGGGGGTTGGGCTGGTCACAGAGGCGCCGTGGTGGCAGGGAGGCTGTGGATGTGGCCTTTTACTCCGCCTCCCTCCCACACGCTGTGTCCCTCAGCTCTTTGGCACCTCGGGGATGCCCTCAGTACCGCACAGCTGCAGCCCCGCACCTCTGGGTTTGGGTTTTCATTTTATAGCCACTTCCCTTCTGATGGCTCTGAGTTCAGCTTTTCAGTGTCCTTTAGAAAGGAGAAAGTGACAGAATATGCTGGTGGTATTTTCAGATTAAGAAACTCAAAGGGCAGCTGGAGGGAAAACCGAAGAACAGCAAGCTGGACCACTCAAGGGCCGCAGAGGATGTGCTGGAAAACGGGACGGGCGTGCACGTGCTGGACCTGCAGAGTAGGTCGTCCTGGGCTGGAAGGCGCTCTTCCCTAGGGGCTGTGCTGGAGCTGCCATGCAGAGGTGCCCTGCATTCCCCTGTGGCCCCAGAAACCCAAGATGTGAAAGCTCAGAAGTGTTCCTTTGTGGGCGGCCAGGAGAGGGCAGGAGGTAGGGCAAAGCCTTCCCCGCATGTGCTGGAGCTGAGAGAAGCCACCCTGGCTTTGCATTGTGTGGAAAGATGGGAAGCAGTTTTTACGCCAATAAATGAAAAGGGCTCAAGGGAGATGAAACGATGCCCAGCCTCCCCCACCCAGCCTGCCACTTCTTTGTCCTCTTAGCTGAGCAGCGTCTCACCTGGGGCCCCTGCCCTCATGCACACACAGTCACTGACTGTGCCCTGGGCCTGGGGCACCATCACAGATTGTCAGGATGAATATGAGGGAGGGCTTGGTTCCTGCCCACTGTTGTTTTAACATTTTCAAAGCCCAAGAGCATAACAGATCTTCCTTCTCCCTCACCCTACAGGAGATGCCAACAGGCAGATCAGCGACCTCAAATTTAAACTGGCCAAGTCTGAACAAGAGATAACCGCACTAGAACAAAATGTATGTGCGCACCTTCCAAAGCAATCTTGAGCAGCTAAACTGGATGAACTGCAGTGCTTTTTGCTAGAAATAGGACCTCAAAGGCTGAGGACGAAAAGCAGCAGAGTCTTTTGGAACCAAAAAAGGCCTTGAGGGGGACAAATGAAGGCAGCTAGCATCTCGGGGTTTTGTGTACAGAGAGGGCAAGTAGGGGAGGGAAGAGAATTATCAGGACCTGGGTTGTTACAGGAGATACT
The DNA here is from genome assembly GCF_000247695.1 of Heterocephalus glaber. Next base: position 3,092,815 of record NW_004624847.1, read on the forward strand.
GACCTTTTAGAAATGATGCTTAGTTGTAGAAAATAACTGATGTGGTTTGGGAGTTTCTAAAATTTTGTTCCTTAAAAATAATTGAGCTGATGAGACAGGTGTCCTGCTGAGATGTCCCTCTGCCCTGCCCAATCAGCCTCTCCCTGCCAGCTGGGCCAGCTCTGCCTGGCGTCTGCACTTGGGGAACTCTGGCTCCAGATGTTGGGCCCCACAGCAACCTGTCCTGCCCTAGGAAAAGGGGAGAACAGGCCCTCTCCCCGCTCCGTTGTGGGTATACATGGGTAGAACTTCAGGACTTTTTGTAGAAACAAAAATAAACAGCCAGGGATTTAGCTCAGTGGCACCATGCCTGCCTTGCAAGCACAAGGTCCTGAGTTCAATTCCCAGCACCAGAAAAAAAAAAAATGAACAGCACCCTGGAATGAGCTGAGTTCGATGAGTCCGCCTCTGCCACCACCTGTGTTGCTGGGACCTTGCCTGGGGATCCCCACCCTGTCCCTTGCTACCTCCCATCTTGCCAGCCCCAGGGAGATCAGCCCTGGGCCGAGGCCCTGGTGGAACCTTTGCGCTGCCATCTTTGTCTGCCTCGATGTACCCTCTCCAGCAGGAGCCCACAGAGGGGACAGTGGAAGCCGGGGCAGGGAGGCAGGGGGCGGGGCGATCCCTGCTGGGGCCAGGGCAGGGTCCCCAGGGATGAATGGAGAGCTTGCTTGGCTGCAGGCTGCACTCTCCAAAAGCCATGTCATCACTCGCACTCCCTCGCACTCCCTCGCACGCCGCCCTGTTCTCCCTTTTTATGAAGCCACGCCCTTGGCTCTTGAATAGGCCACAGCACTTGGAGAAAGGAAGCAGGACTTAATTTACACTGCTGGCTTTCCCCTCCTTTTTAGGTAATAAGGTTAGAGAGCCAAGTGTCGCGTTATAAATCAGCCGCCGAAAATGCAGAAAAAATAGAAGATGAACTTAAGGCAGAAAAACGGAAACTCCAAAGAGAGGTAAATCTCTGAGGCGTTTTTGGGAGAGGAATGGGTAGACTCCCTGTGGCTGCGGCATCAGAGGATCTACTCAGTGAAATCTGCTGGGGCTGGGTGTGGCCCCTCCTGCCCGCCCGCCCTCCAGGGCTGGTACCCTAATAACCACAGCTCGGCCATGGGGACCTGGGGGCCAGCACCATTGCCTCCAGGGTCAGTGTCCGCTTTGAGCACTTGCCATGGGACTCATCCTCAAATGGGAAGTTAATGACCGCGATAAAGGAACAGGCAGGCTTCTCCGTGGCCCCCAGCCCGCCTGCCAGTCTTTAAAGATGGCACATCTCTTCCCTTCCTGAAAACACTGGCAAGGCTATCCAGCCGGCAGATGTTCTCAGGGTCTGCTGGGCACCGGCATGCTGTGGCCATGCTTCCTGGCACCCTTGGGTCTGTAAGTACCGTGTTCTGCTCCCACAGCTGGTACGTCCAGTCCTCCGGTCCCCGGCATCTGGTTCTCTTGGGTTTGCTCTGCCCTCCCTCATACCTGTGGTGTTTTGCATGGCTGCACTTGACCGACTGCAGGAGGACTCTGGGACCGCAGGGGAACGTCCCGCCCAGGAGATGGGAGGAGGGGTCTTCTGCCCTCCTGAGGGTGCTCGGAGGGGGAGCAGAGCCACAGACTGTGTGCCAAGCTTCGTGTCTCCACGCCCATGTGGCAGCAGGGCCCCTCCCTGGCTGTCCCCTCCCCTGCGGGTCCAGGAACTCCAGCCCCCGTGGCTCCTGCCTGGCCCCAGCTCTGTGACCAGTATGGCCCTGGCCTTCCTGCCTCAGCCTCAGCTCTTGCATGTCGAATTTGTTTGCCTCACTTTCCTTGTGCGGACCTTCAGGGTCCCGAGGAGTGCACCTCGTCTGGGCCCTAGCGCTTTCAGAGGAGGACGGTTGGTTCCCTACGTCCTCCTGATGCCGGAACCAGGGGCCGGTGGTGCTTTTTAAATTGAGAAATCCCCACAGTGATGTTCCGGGGGAGCCCATTCCTCCCTGATCACGCCCTCTGCTCCTCGTTTCCAGCTTCGCTCAGCACTGGATAAAACAGAAGAGCTCGAGGTGAGCAACGGCCACTTGGTGAAGCGTCTGGAGAAGATGAAGGCCAACCGGAGCGCGCTCTTGACCCAGCAGTAGCCCCTAGCTGGTGACTGGGCAGGGGCCTCGTGGGCCCTAGGGCCCCAGCCCAGGGTGGGGGCGCGGCTCAGGCCCCCAGGTGCCTGTGCCTGTGGCCCCTGCCCCACCCCAGCCGGGCCACCTGGCACCACCTGCAGGCTCCTCCACTGCACGCGGGCCCAACCTGACCACAGCTGCCTCCCAGCGCCACAGCGTGGGGACTGAAGCCAAGACAGGGGCGCGAGTTTTCATTTCCTGGGTCTTGCTGAAGGTCAAAGGGACATGTCACCGTGTGGGGACCTCCTTCTGTGGCAGAGCCTACAACTCGAGCGACTTCAGTAGCCTCGTAGTCTGCGCTTTTCCTACATGAAACACTGTGGAACCACAAGCCATTACCACGCAGAACTCACTGGAAACAAGGGAACGGTCTAGACGATAAAGTGACCTTAAGAAGACTCTTAACAGGCAACAAATGAAGCTTTTCTAAGGGGTTTTTGCAGCAGTTCAGTCACAAGAATACTTTCTTCCAGGGTAATTAGGCAATAGCTTCACTGAAAAATGACAGCTTTTCATTTGCATTATTTAATCCTTGTATTTGGAATTGCAGTTGTTAACTTCTTTTGAAGAATGTACTATAAGGAAAATAAAAATGAAAGGGTGAAGGACTTGAACAGTGTGGTTTTAATTTTTACTGATTTCATGTCTGTTGTTTCTGGGTATTTAAGGTCATCGTTTTAGTTTTTTTAAAACCATGTTAGATCAACTTTTTCTTTCTTCCCATCCAGAAGAAAAGGTGTCTTCACAGAATCCGTGCCCTGGGACAACAGTAAACGGAAAGGGTAGGAGACCAGAGGAGGCCGCCGCACTGTGGTCAGGCTCAGGAGTAGAGAAAGTTCTGCTCGTGTCGATGTCTGGTTACTCTGTGTGTGTCATGTTTCTTGTAGAGCTGGCTGAGCAAGTGCAAACCAAGAGAGAATCATCCCAACCAGGCCTCAAGGGAGCCCCAGGTGCTGGCTCAGGGGGGTGTGAGGACCAGCGAGAAGCAGAAACTCTCCCCAGGGGGTGCTGGAGGTCACCAGGGTCTGTCACCAGGGTCCATCCCCAGCACCCAGGGCCAGGGCACAAAGGCTGCGTTTCACTGGGACCAGGTGTGTCTCCTGGCATAGAGAATATCTGCTGATGCCCACTGGGGACAGACACAGGCAAGGAGGAACCCATGGGGCAGAGCGGGCGAGCACAATTTCCTGGAGTGGACACAGTGAGCGGCCTGCGTTGCACGCCCAGCAGGAAGGAGCCACAGCCATGTCTGAATACAAACGTATTTTTGTTGTGCCTTGTTTTTTTGAGACAGAGCCTCGCTATGTAGTCCAGGCTGGCCTTGAACTCACTATGGAGTCCAGGCTGGCCTGAAGCCCATGGCGATCCTCCTACTTCAGCCTCTGGAGTGCTAGGATTACAGGCATGCTCTACCAAGTCTGGCTAGAATACAACCATAGGTAAACAGTAAAATTTCTATGTTGTTTGCAAATAGTGCTAATACCAAGCACTTACATGGCACTTAGATGTGTATTCTAACGCTTTACCTATCCTCATTACTTTAATCATCACAAAAGCCATAGGAGGTCGGTGGTATTACCAAGTCAAGGCCTGAGAGGTGAACCGGCCTGAAATCTCACAGCGGGTAGCAGAGCTGTGAAGTATAGATTCACCATCATCTCGTCTGCTGGGGAGATGGCATTTCCCAAATCAGGGACACCACGGAAGTCAAGCCCTTCCCAGCAGCGACAAACCTTTTAGAGCGTTCAGTAACAGCAGACAGCTGGCTGCCTCACGAATGCTGTGGTTCGCCACCATCACCTTGCGCTGATCCTCACAGAAACCCACAGTCATGTTGCACCCACTTCCCCTTCCAGGTTCATCCACAGAGTAAACCTTGCCCTGCAGATGCACCGGGAGGGTGTGACCCAGTTCTGCACCTCAGCACCAGGCATCCTGAGCAGGACCCTCCTTGGGTCCCTGGGCTGGCGTCCCGAGTGCCGTCCCGTGAGTTGCGCGGCGTCCCGGCACTGTCAGCCCTCGGCGCCAGCAGGGCTCACCGAGCACTGTGACAAGACGGAAACAACCAGTGCTGCCTCAGTCTGAGAAGTCCTGGCCCAAACTGAGCAGCGGGACTGGGAGGAGTCGGTGGGAAACCCAGAGCAAGAACACTGAGCATTCGCTACGGACGTCTTCACTTGCAGAAATGAGACTGTGCTGGGGACACAGCCACTCCAGAGCCACTCCAGAGGTTGATGTCATTCAAACTGCAAGGAGAGAGCTGCTTCCCTTGTGTTCACACCTCACATGCCGACGAAGGAAGCAGAGCTTACGCTGATGTTTTCTACATTGCATTATTTCTCAGGTAGGGACTCCTGGGTTGGGCAGTGCTGAGGCCGGGGGACAGGAGATGGACACCCCCTTCGGGGGCTGGCTCTCTGGGGACAGGAGGGCCACAGCAGAAGTGGGGCTGGGGAAGCTGGAGACAAGCATCTGCTGTGTGCCACTAAACGGCCCCAGCCAATGTGGCCCCCAGGGTCCCCTCCCGTGCCAGACCGATGCTGCTGGCCTGCCTGATCCCATGTCAAGCCGCTGGGGACTCAGTCACAGCTCAGGGTCCGGGGCTCTGCCCAAGCGCCTGCAGTCCCTTGAGGACTGCACAGGGGTCCCAGCCCTGAGCTTGCTGCCCACCCCGTGCCGCCACTGGCTGTCCCTTTGCTGTGTCCACCGGACCATGGCCCCTGGCCGAGTCTCACCTCTGCCCGACATCCTTTGTCATCCCTCTCCGGTCCTGAGTGAGACGCACTGACCGTGGCTGGGTCTGGCTCTCATCGCGACTGCCCTCCACCAGGCCATGGCTGCGTGACAACAGGCGCACAGACCGGGAAGCGTCGCGACCTCAGCGCTTCCTGCCTCTCACCCTCCCCTGCGCAGCACCAGGTGGGAGGGGCCGGAGTGGGCGGGAGGCCAGCACCACCTCTGGGGACAGCGCCCTGTCTAAGGCTGGCTCTGAACGGGCCGGGCCGTGTCCTCAGGGTAAGAGGTGCCGAGACCCCTGCCTGAGGCCTCTGCTGTCCCAGCCGTGGGTGGGCTGGGGGTTTCGAGGCTGGAACTTTTCGGCTATGAGAGCAGTAGTTTCTCATGCCCCATAGTTTTTCCAAAATGTAGGAAGGTTGTTTTTTTGACAGGTTTCCTTTTCTGCCCTGAGGATTGCACCCAGGGCCTTTCCACTGAGCGCCGTCCCGAGTGCCCCCACCTTTTTAAGACCCAAACTCACAAAGTTGCCCAAGCTGGACTCAAACTTGTAGTTCTGCCTCAGCCTCCCAGAGTGCTGAGATTACAGGTGTGCAGCAGTGTGCTCAGGTGCCAGATGCTGCGCTAAAATAATGTGACTTCTTATTTCCATGTTAAGAATTTCAACTGCTATTTTTGTAAAACTCTGGGGGTGATTCACGTCAGATGCCATTTTCACCCCAGGAGTTCCTGCCCCCTCCTCACTGTCCGTGGGGCGATGGAGAAGAGACGCTATCTGGTGTGTTCCACCACACGTGAAAGAAAGCCATAGCCAGAAAAATGAGCTGAGTGCCAAGGTCGAGTACAGCTGAGATTTAGCAAAGTAAAACATAAGACGGTGCATGTGTGGATTCATCCCATCACAGCAGGATGGGCAAGTCCCAAGCCAGGCAGGCGGGGCAGTCTTGTGTCTCTTGCTGAACCAAGGGCGCCCTCCACAGGCTTGGCTGAAGATGCACTGGCCAGAATGGGTGCTCAGTGTCCTGTCCCAGCTGTGGCAAGCAGCTATTTCTACTGCAAATTTTTATTCCCCCCACCCCACCCAGGTACTGGGGATCAAACTCAAGACCTTGCACTTGCCAGGCAGCCACGGTGCCACTGAGCTACATCCTCAGCCCCCTACTGCAATTTTTAAAATATGTGTGCAATTTGTGTTGACTCTAAACATCTATTTGTATCAGTGTCTGTGTGTGTTTCCATGATTTTCTTAAGAATAACTGCAAGTACATGTCATCCCAACACCCTGGGAAGCTGGAGCAGGAGGATCTAAAATTCAAGCCCAGCCTGGGCAACTTAGCAACTAAGCTAGAACCTGTCTCAAAATTTAAAAAATAAAAAACAGAAGAAGGGCTGGGATGTAGCTCAACAAGAAAGCCCTGGGTTCAATCCCCAGCGGTGGAAAAAAGTGACTTTGCAAATTTTCTGGAAGACTGCCTCGCTGGAGTTTATTAAAATTCACTAAATAGTATGAAGTACTGTCAAGCACTAAGGATAAAATAGTTCTGTTCCAGGCAGGTGTAGTAGCACACACCTGTGATCCCAGCACTCGGGAGGCTGAGGCAGGAGGAGCACTGAGAGTTCGAGATCAGCCTGGGCTACATAGGAAAACCCTATCTCAACAAAAAACAAAACAAGAACAAATAAACAGCTCTATTCCAGTGAAGAGAGCGAACAGTAAGCCCCTACATAGCAAGTAAGGTTTCAGATACTGAACAGTGGTATAAAAAAAAAGGGTACCTGGCTGGCATGGAGGCACATGCCTGTAATCCTAGTACTTAAGAGGCTGAGGCAGGAGGATCTATTCAAGTTTGAGCCCAGCCTAGGCTACATAGTGAGTTCAGGGCCAGCCTGAACTACATAGTGAGACCCTGCCTCAAAAAACTAAAAAAAAAAAAAAAAAAAAGAGGGAACCGGAAGTGGGGGAGAGAACAAGCTAGTGCGTGCATGGCCAGGAGTGTGCAGGGTGGTGAGGTGGCAGCTCCGGTGGTCTCGCCAGGGGAAGTGTCACAGGGAGGGTGACATTCGCACTGAACCCCGAGAGTGAAAAGCCTTGGCCAGGCCACCTGGTGTCTGCAGCAGACTGTCCAACAGAAATGTGAGAGGAGCCACATATGTAAGGAAAACTTCCCTAGGAGCTTGTGGTGGGTTAACTAGTGGGCAACTTGGTGCACCCAGCTGAACCGAGTCAGCAGGGTGAGGCGTGGAAGACCCACCTGAGGATTGTGGCCAGTGCTATAAAAAGAGACCTGGAAGGGAAGGGCATGTGCTGCTGATTTTCCTGGAGAAGCTTGCTGCGGACGGTCTTCCTGATGCTAACCCGGCTGTTCTCATTGTCAGAGGAGCTCAGGGCCTCACCGTCACTGGCAATGGCTGCTGTTCTCCTCAGAGGAGCTCTGGTCTTCGCCTTGAGTGTTGCTTCCTGGCTCCAGTGCAGCTCCCTCAGCCTGTTGCCACAGAGCCTTCACCCTATGCCCGGTGCCGGCTTCCTAGCTTCCACCACTGGCCTTGGGCCTTCCCGCTGCAGATCCTCGCTACGGACTCACAGGAGACATCGGCCTGGGCTCTGGGCCTCTGGCTGGACTTGTGCAGGACACTGCCGTGGGATCCAGGCCCTCGGCTGGACTCTGGGGGCTCTAGTGTGCGGACAGATCTCTTGCACTCCTCTGCATTTGACTTTTTGGATGATTATTATAAAATGATTCTGTAAATGATGTGTCCTGTATTAAATCTATTCCCTTGCAGTCTCTCACTACAACATAGCTACACTTAAAAAATTAGCAGGTTGGGCCGGGGATTTACCTCAGTGGTTCCGCCGCCTGCCTTGCGAGCACAAGGACCTGAGTTTGATCCCTGGTACCAAAAAAAAAAAAAAATTAGCAGGTAGAATTCATTTTAACATTTTATTTAACTCAACATATCCAAATAATCATTTCATCAAGTAATAAACATTGAAAATTGTTAATGAGACATTTTACATTATAACAAATTTTCAAATCCAGTATATATTTTATATTCACAGCACATTTCACTGTGGATGCTGTTTTTACCAGGAATAGGAAATCTGTGTTTAGATTTCATAAAATTTGCAGTTGAAAACATTGATTCACATATATGCACTGTTCCAGACACATTCACAAGTTTTCCAATAACTAAATTAGATACCCAAAACGTAACTTTCCTTCAATAATGGTACCCATGTTGATAAAAAATTCATTCCTTGGGCCGGGGATTTAGCTCAGTGGTTCCAGCGCCTGCCTCACAAGTTCTAGGACCCGAGTTTGATCCCCGGTACAAAAAAAAAAATTGGTTCCTTTTTTGGGGAAGAGTTGATTTGACTAGCAAAAGGATATCATTTTCAAAATGTCATCCAAAAAGTTGCCAGGTGTGGTGGCACAGGCCTGTAATCCCAGCACTCAGGAGGCTTAGGCAGGAAGATTGATGTGAGTTCAAGGCCAGCCTAGGCTGCATAATGAGACCCTGTCTCAAAACACCAAAAAAACAATACAAAACACAGTAAGTAAATTCATGACCTCTTGTGCCAATTCAGGATTAACATCAGATTCAAAAAGTTGGCATAGGGCCGGGGATTTAGCTCAGTGGTTCC
>NW_004624847.1:3101473-3150279 GCF_000247695.1 Heterocephalus glaber
AAAAAAAAAAAAAAAAAAAGTTGGCATAAACGGAAAGCAGCTCTCTCACTCAGTCACTGAAATATTCTTCAAACTTTCCCTGTAAATTTTTGCAACTAATTTCCATAATGTTGATTATAATGAAAATCCTGCACGTACTGATTTCTGTGTTTAAGCCACCATCATTATTTGTAACTTGGAAAGTCTCCATGTCCACATCAGTCCTCTACCTATGTAGACTGATCACTAACAGCCAGCTTCTTGGATCTTCGAGTTCAGCTCATTCGTGTGTAACTGCATGAGGAAACATCAGCCACACAGCCAGTATTTTACTGGAATTACTGAACTTTTGCAAGCACCTTTAAGATCTTGAAGTTAACAAAAACAAATTATTTGTAAAACTGTTTTGACACAATTGATGAACATTGGCAAAGAACACAAGATCATTAAATTCATCTTGTGCTTCAGCAGCTTCATGAACTGGTGATTCGTAGCATTTGCGTGTGTATCCTAGGGATTTGAACAGCTGCATCTGTGACTCTCTTTATACATGACTTCAGAAAACAGCAGAGCTATTTTCAATATGTGTCACACGGTGAGAGGAAGCAACACAGGAGACATCAGTCTTTTTTTCAGAGTGCGAAGACCTGGCATTTGATCCAGTATATTTGGGGCACCAGCCATCCTCATAGAAACTCGGGCTTTCCTGAGCTAGCAGATTTGTTTTTCTGCAGTATTCGGCATAGAACCCAGGCCTTCCCACTGAGCTACATCCCTAGCTCTTTTGTATTTTTAAAATTTTGAGACAAGATCTCACTAAGGTGCCCAGGCTGGGCTCAAACTTTCTATCCTCCTGCCTCGGCCTCCCAGAGTGCTAGAATTATAGACCAGGCCCAGCTGGAAGCCATAGTCTTTTAAAATTTCATCTTGGAAGTGGCATCACTCCTCAGATTCCAGGGCTCTGTGGTGGTGGGGATTAGCTCCACTTCTTTTTCCTTTTTTTGAATTTTATTTTGGAGAGAAGGTCTCTACATAAGCCAGACTGACCTCATGTTTGCAGTCCCCCTGCCTCAACTTCCTGAGTGCTGAGACTACAGGTGGGTGCCATAGCTCCATTTCCTTTCTTTCTCTTTGTTTGTTCATTTGTCTTGTTTTTTTTGTTTTTTGGGGGGGTTTTTTGGTACCAGGGATCGAACTCAGGTACTTGTGCTTGCAAGGCAGGCGACAGAACCATTGAACTAAATCCCCGTCCCTGTCTTGGATTTTTGAGGCAGGGTCTTACTATGTAGCCCAAGCTGGCCTCAAACTCAGCAGTCCTCCTGCTTCAGCCTCCTGAATGCTGGATTACAGGTGTGCACCATCATGCCCGGCCATAGCTCCATTTTTTGAAGTTAAGAGCATCAACGAATTCAGACATGTCTTTTAAGCTACCATACTATGTATTTACTGAACATCTCTCCTAATGTGTTCATTTTATTATCTTAAAAAATATTTTTGGAGCTGAGGATTTAGCTCAGTGGCACTGCACCTGCCTGGCAAGCGCAAGGTCCTGAGTTCAATTCCTAGTACCAGAAAAAAAAAAAAAAAGAAAGTATTTTTGCAGTTCTGGGGATGGAACCCAGCATCTTTAAATCCTTTTTTTTTTTTCAGACAGAGTCTTGATATGTAGTTCAAACTGGCCTTGAATCTGTGGTGACCCTCCTGCCTCTGCCTCCTGAGTGCTGGGATTACAGGTGTGCACCACCAGTTTTAAACCAAGGCCATCACCTCTGCTCTTCCCAGATCTCTGTAGCTGCTCTTCACCAGAGGCTGCTGCATCCCTCCCCACTGCCCCTCCTCCTCTGCCCCATCCTGGCCACCTTTGTGTGTCTGCGTGGTTTCTACCTCAGCTCCCTGTCTCTTCAGAATCTGAAACTTTATTCATATACTTATTTGGAACCTATTAAAATGAACTGAAGTGTTTCAGTGTCATCCCTGAAGACAATTTAGCAGGTATCAGTGTCACTTACACAGCCCACAGGAAACATTCAGATGAACACATCATGACATTAGAATGGCATGAAGGAAAGCCACCCCGGGTGAGTCCATCTGCTGACACTGCCAAGGGTCCCATGAAGGAATCCTGAAAACCCCTAAAATGTTACCAGAAACCTCTGCAATAGGCTCCAGTCTCCTGCTCAGTGTACAACACAAGCCTGAGAAAAAAAACTAAAAGACAAAATTAAGAGACAGAAAGTGGGGTGCCAGGACAACCAATGTCAGTTCAGTCAACAAAGGCACTGGCCAGTCCAAGCCGCTGATTTTTCCTGGTAATCAATGGGGGTAAAGGTGAGCTTCATGCAAGGGCAGGATTGTGTGTAAAGATGTGCAGTCCCTGTGGTTTGTATGGAAACTAATGGAAGCAAGGCTCATAAAGGACAAGATAATACCGTCTCGAATTAGGAACAGAATACACAAAATATGTGGTTGTAAGTAGAACACTGTCCTTCTAGTCAGAAGGTTTTAGTTGAGGGAATGGAATTTGGGTTCGAGTTCCTCTGACCTCGACACATAGGCTTTGGACAGACTCACTTTTATAAACAAGAGAATTGTGGGTTTGACTCTTCCCAGCCTGCTTTGGGCATAATTGCAGTCTCCCGCAAGGAAGCCTCTTAGAGGGCCGGTGAGCTGGCCCCTGCCCCCTTCCCTCCCCAGGCCCTGCTGTAAACACCACTATCTTGAGGATCCAGGCCCCCAGCTCAAGTGTGGTCTGGGCGGGGCTGGGTGCCCGGGTTGTGGAGACCAAGTCACTACCAAGACATCACCTGTAGCCCTGAGTAATCAGTGAGGCCCTAACCCCAGAAAGCAGGCCCAGACGCCTTACAAACCCCACCAGGAAAGCGCCCTCTGCTGCCACAACTTCCCAGCCAGATGGGCCCTAGGCAGCGAAGCGGTGTTCCAGTGACATGGACGAGGGGGTCCCGGGACACCCGCCTCCCACTGCCGTCAAAGCTGAGGTGGGAAAAGTGTGGACTGAGGTGCGGAGGGGAACCCACCTCCCCTCCCTGGATTCTCCCACATGACTGCAGGCAGCCACACCTCTACCCAGACACAGGGTCAGACTCAGCCCAACATGCAACCCTGGCGCCTGCCCACGCAGCAGACTTCCAACGCCATAAACAGCAATTGAAACAAAAACTACCTGGTATTTCAGGAAGAGGGGATCATTTCTAAGGCAATGAAATATTTCTGAAATAAAATATCATGAACACGAATAAGGGTTTTTTGGGGGTGTCTTTCTACTGCGTACTAAGCATCTAAGAGTACAGTTCAATAAACAGAGCTTAGAACTACATAGCTATGCTAAATCCTTTCCAGACCCATATTTCTTTTGATTTTAAACAGTTTTTCTAAATAAAAAAAAAAAATCAAAGTTAGTGCAAAAACGAATCCACAGTGAAGAAAACCCCGATTTCAATACAGGGTCAGTAGCAGTGTGTTCCATGGAGCCACTTTAAGGCCAGAGGCAAAAGGAGAAAAGCAAACAGGAGTACTATTTTGGATCCCTTGCCCGTCTTGGATTTCTTTCATGCCTTCTGACTTTTCCAACGGTTGGGTTAAAATATTGCCCATGTGGCTGCTTGGGAGTTTGGGAGTGGCCCCTACTCCGCAGTCGAGGCAGAAACGCCTCCGCCTGCCCCACGGCACAGCCGGGAGCGGACGCCTAGAGGCCGGGGCTTTGCCTTTCTCTTCTTCCCTTGCTTCCTTCGTAGAACTGGGGGCGACCAGAGAGCCTGCACACCGAGCGGCATCCCGGCCCCTTTCACGTCTTTTCTGTTTCAGACAAGCTCTAGCTCAGTCGCTAAGTCTCCCGGGCTGGGCTCGAACTCGTGGGCCTCCTGGCCGGCCGCCCGCCTGCTGGACGGACACGCGCTACGGCGCTGGAGCGTCTTCCCGCCACGCCGGCAGCAAAGCAGCCAGGCGCGCTCTCCACGCTCCTCCCGCCAGGAGCGCCCAATCCGAGCCTCGGCCTCCTTCCCGCGCTTTCGCTCCGCACACCAGGCCAATCACCTTGCCGCCCGGTCCGCGCCGACCAATAGGAGTGCTCCCCGCCCAGCGGTGGGCGGGGAGCCGACGACCGTTACCCGCTGGGCCCCGCGACTGCCCGGGCCTGCGCTCGCTCCGAGGCTGAGGCGGCGGGGATGACGGCTTTGCTGCGAGGTGAGGCGTCGCCGGGCTCAGGTCCTCCTCGGGCTCGGCGCCGAGACCCCCGGCCGGCGGGACCCGTCGCGGGGACACGCTCCGACCTGGGCCGGGCGGCGGGAGCGGATGCTGTCGGTCCCGTGTGCGCGCCGTGCCGCGGGTCCCGGAAACCCGAGGGTCCGGGCGGTGGGAGAGGCAAGAGGGTCTCCGGCGAGGTCCGCCCGCCGCCGGCCCTACAGCTCGCACTGACGGGGAGGCGCGCACGCCCCGGGGGCTCAAAGACAGGAACCAGACCGGGCTCAGGGTGAAATCGTAAAAACTGAGAAAGGACCAGGGCTACGGGTCAGTGCATCTCAGTACTCAGACCTCAGACCTCAGTACTGCCCACGGGAGAGCGCAGGAGCCCCGCGTGCAGAGCGCCCGGCCCGCGGGGTGGACCCGGGCGCGAGGCCGCTCCCTGGCTGGCGCTGTTGCCAGCTCCGGTCAGACTGAGGTCGGACTAAGCAGGTGGGCGGGACAGGGGAGTCCTGGGCCCTGGCTGGGTCCTGGGGCGCCGTCGAAAACGCCGGAGGAAAGAGCTGGGCAAACGGGAGCTCGGAAAGAGGCTGGAGAGGAAAGGAGCCTAAACCGGAGCGGAACTGCTGGGTAAACGGCCGTCCGGGCTAGCGTGCGAGGGATCGCTGCTCTCCAGGGTCGGCCCGCCCGGCCTTCCCGCTTGCAGTCAGAGGGCTCCCGTTCTCCCTATGGGATCGTTGCTAACACGAATCTGCTCCTGTGGTTGCACCCGACTGGGTGTGAGGTGGTAGCTCCTTCTGATTTGGATTTGCATTTCTGTAATGCACAGTGACCTTGAGCATCTTGGCATACATTTGTTGGCCATTTGTGTATCTTCTTTGAAATGTTGACTGAAATCTTTTGCTCATTTTTAAAATAAAGGGTTTTACTTGAGTTGAGTAATAAGAGTTCTATATTTTGGATAATAGACCTTTATCCGGATATAGTATTTGCAGTTGCATTTGTGATATTGAGATTGGGGGAGGGGGTACTGGGAATCGAACCCAGGACCTTGTGCTTATGAGGCAGGCACGGTGCCACGGAGCTAAATCCCTGGCAGAAGGTTTTCCTTGTTGTTGTTTGGTTGTTTGTTTTTTGAGACTGGGTCTCACCATGTAGTTCAGACCAGTCTTGAACTCACTACGTAGCCCAGGCTGGCCTTGACCTCCCAGTGATCCTCCTGCCTCAGCCTCCTGAGTGCTGGGATTTCAGGCATGCACCACCATGGCTCTTGAGGGGAAGTTTTTAATTATATTATAATAATTAATTTTACAATGTAATTTTACAATATAATTACAATATAATTAATTTCTTTATAGATTTCATTTCCTTAAGAGATATAGGAGTGTCAGATTGTTTATCTCTTGTATTTTAAGAGGTTGTGGTTTTCAAGTATGCCCATCTAGACTAATATTTATGAGCTAAATTGTTTATTATATCTCTATTATCTTTTTAATGTCTGTTGGTAGGTTCTGTAGTAATACTCCCTTTATTATTTAGGATGTTGATAATTTGTTTTCTCTTCTTAGATAAGTCTTGAGAAGTATTCATGAATCTATACATATGTCATTTTTTGTTTTGTGAGGGGTCTTTTGTTGTTGTTTTGGGGGGGGGGTTGAGATAGAGCTGGACTCAAACTCTTGATTCTCTAGCCTAGTCTCTGAAGTAACTGGGATTACAGATGTGCACCACTGTACCTGGCTTATAAATTGTATACATATTTTCAGTAATCAATTTTAGTCTTTAACTATTTGTCTATTTTTATCTCATTTACTTCTCTTAATATTTCTATCCTACTTTCTTCAGGTTTAATCTATTCTACTTTTTTAGTTTTTAAAGATAGAACCTTCAATCATTGATTTAAAACCTTCCTTTCTTTGTAATATAAGCATGTAAAGCTATGTATTTCTCTCATAGCCGCATACCACAAATTTAGATATGTGGTTTTTTCTTTTCTTTAGGGGGTGGTACTGGGGATTGAATCCAGGGCCTTCATATTGAACTGCATCCCAATTTTTATCATTTTGAGACAGGCAGCTTACAGAGTTGGCCAGGTTGGGCTCAAAGTTGCAATCCTCCTGCCTCAGCTTCCCAGAGAACTCAGATTACATGTATACACCACCGTGCCTGGCAATATGTGGTATTTTCATAACTGTTGAGTTCAAAATTTTTCTTAATTTCCGTCATGATATATTTTTACCCATGGATTATTTACAAGTGTATTATTTAATTTCCAAATATTAAGAGAGTTGCTATCTTTTGTAAACTATTTTTAATTCTGTGGTAATTCTAGAACATACTCTCAGGATATTTAGGCTTCTGGCCATGATGGAGTAACAGACGACACTGGATTTACCACAGTGCTGTTAAACAACTTAAAAACTAGCTCCTGTGTGTGAGATAACTGTTTTATGACACTGGACAGTGGAGTAGTGTAGAACTGATTTGTGAGGAAGAGGCAACATCTAGCCTGAGCACTGTGATAGCCAGGCTTCCTCTTTGGAAGCACATTGCAGGCCACGGAGTAAGGATGCCAAGCAAAGCAGAGATAGTTTGAAGTTCAGAAAGCTGTCCAGGATCCCCTTGAGATTTGTCAAATACTAATGTGTGTGTGTAGTTAGAGCTTATGAGGCTAGTCCAGACTGTCACCTTAAAATAATGCACATTTCCTCTGCTCAGAGTGCTCTGCTTAGAAATAGTCACCTGGCAAAGACTTGTGAAAATGTGAAAGACTTGGGGAGCAGGAAAAAAGTTGGCTTTTTAAGTATTTCTCAGTGTTGTAAAACTGTAGAAATATCCTTTTCTTAAATCCTCTAAAACTGCCTATTTTCATTATAAGTGATAAACTAATAAACTCTATAACATTTTAATAGTTGTCCTTAATTTCACTATGTCACATAATAACTACATTTAAATTTTAAAATTAAGGATAATGCTGGAGTAAGTAATTTAGATCTCCTATCCATTGAAGACAATTTAACAAGGTAGATGAATAATTTTTAAACCTCCTTGAAAGTAGGTAAAAATTAATGAGATAAGGAAGAATTACTAGGCCAGTTTGGGAAAGAATGGAAACCCCTAGAAGTGAGCCTAGAAGTAGGGAAAACTAAGCCCAAATAGATCTTCTAATTTAGAAGAAGTAACAGAGAGGATAGACTATGCTTTGGAAAACTTAATGACAGTAAAAGATGGGAACCAGGTAAACTATCTCTTCCCATATGCTTAGGATTCCAAAGACTATGCCCTACAATTTAAGTAAACCAGCCCTTTCATAAACTAGGTATCTGGGCAGCCTAGAAAAGTCTCAGATTCTGGTTTGAGTAAAGGGATTCTAGATTACTAGTTCCTTATGGCACCTAACAGTAGCAAACAAAAATTCTCTTTGAGGGAAGATAACATCATCCTTGCATTCAGGTTATTTTTGTGTACAATTTATCAAATACAGTATGTAGCATATAGTCAAAGGAAAACCAAGAACTTAAAATGACACCATGAGCAAGAAAACAGTAGACAATAAACAGCATCCCTAGTCCAAATCGCAAATGCTCAAAAATTTGAAACTTTTTGAACAGGACATCACTGCTAACAAAACCTTTAGACTTTAGAACATTGTGAAAATTTGGATTAGGGGTGGTCAACTGATGAACCCTATGCAAATGTTCCAAAATCTGAAAACCTATGAAAATAACATGTACTGGTAGTTTGTTCCTTTTATTACTAGATGATACTCTATTGTATGGATCCACCTTATCTTTGATTTTTAGTAAGTGTACATTCTGGAAATATAGGGGTCACATTATTGTCTTTAAGACTGTTTCTTTACTGACTTTTTTGATGAACCAAATTTATTATTCTTTTGTTTTGTTTTGGTACCAGGGATCGAACTCAGGTCCTTGCGCTTGCGTGGCAGGCAGCGAAACCACTGAGCTAAATCTCTGGCCCCCAAATTTATTATTTTTTGTTTCTTGAAAGTCTTAAAAGAATGTCTTGCTTGTTTTTCTGTAGCTACCAATTCATGATTTTAAATTCTATTCAGATGTTCTACTAGCTTTATCATTGGCCCTATGATATTAGAATTCTTGACTATAACTACTACTATGTTAAATTCCTCTCCAATTTCTAATAGTTTTTTAAATACAGTGCCAAATATAATAGTTCAATATTTATACTTTTTCTAGAATATTCATCCTTGAATGATGCAGGCCACTGCACTGGTGGAGATGGCTTCTGGTAAAGGCTACCATAGTAGTGGAGAAAACCTCCAAAAAGGTAAGAGTCCAAGTCAGATGTCTTTTTTGGGAGGGGAGTGATGCTAGATGCTAAATGTAATTGTGCTAGACAGTTCAAAATAGACTTCAAAAATATGAACCTGGGCCGGGGGTTTGGCTCAGTGGCTCTGCCACCTGCCTTGCAAGCACAGGGTCCTGAGTTCGATCCCTGGTACAAAAAAACAAAAAATAAAAATATGAACCTAAAACATTTTAATCTAGAGGAGAGAATATAAAAGAAATATTCAAAATAAAGTAAGAAAACCTACCAAATATAAAAATATCTTATGGTGCTATAATAATTAAAGCTATAATAATTAATACTGTTGTATAAAAAGACAGTAGGTTAATGAAACAGAATAAATAGAAATAGGGCCTTAGAAAATTATGAAACAGAACCAAAAGAATTTCAGAATACAATAAAGATGCTATTTAACTGTGTTAGTAAACTTTCCATCATTGTGGCAAAACCCCTGAGATGAACAACTTCAAAGAAATAAAGATTTCTTTTCACTAATGGTTTTAGAGGTTCAGTCCATACTGAACTGAGTCCATAGCCTCATCATTTTGGACCTGTGGTAAGGCAGAGCATCATGGTGGAAAGGTGTGGCACAGCAAAGCTGCTCATCTCAAGGTGGCCAGGAAACAGAAGAAAGAGCAAGGGGCCAGAGACAACGTACACCCTTCAAAGGCACATGCCCCACAACTATTTCCTCCCACGAGACCTATCTTCTAAGTGTCCACCATCTCCCAATAGTGTCACCTGCTGGGGACCAGGCCTTCAACACATGAGCCTTGAAGGCTATTCCAAACCCACACTACAGTATAACAAACTCAGAAGACAATGGGAGATTCAGCAAATGATGTCAGGACACTTGACCATATATTTTGGAAGAAAATTAAGTTAGATTCCTAACTTATGCTAGAAAGAAAAGTTAATTCTATACAGTGTAAAAAGGCTATTATATACACACTGAGAATAAATTGTAGGTAAATATTTTTTATGATTATGTAATGGGGAAGACCAAAGACACAAAACTCAAAAGTTTTAGGAGACTGATCCATTTAACGAAATAATCTTAAAAACGTTGATATGACAACATACTATAAAAAGTTAAGAGAAACAGATGCACGCCTGTAATCCACCTACTAGGGAAGCTGAGGTAGGGAGATTACAAGTTTCAGGCCAGCCTGGGCAACTTAGGGGATGCTGTCTCAAAATAAAAAAAATAAAATGAAAGAGCTGGAATATAATTGAGGGATAGAGTGCTTTTCTTGCATATGGAAGCCTCTGGGTTTGATCCCCAGAGGATCAAACTGGAGAAAAAAAGTTTAAAAATAAGCAGTAAACTAATCCACATGTTATAAATATCAAAGCCGAAGAATTAGTATTCAGAATATATAAAGAACTCCTATACAGATCTCTTTTATCTTCAGCCCTGTATTTATAACATCTTACTAAACATTGACATTTGGGTCTTTTATTACTAACTTCCAACTCCCTTTTCCCAAACCGAACTCTATCTTGCTCCTCCTCCATCTTGCTTTTCATCTTCATCCTCTAAACCTAGTCCTCATAAAGTCCCTATTTAGCCCTGAATATTCTCATTCAACTCTAGTCACTTCCAAGTTATAAATCTTAGCATTATCTTAGAGTGATATTTAAGCATGTAGTGGCCATTTCATAAGTCATGAAATCAGTTTAGCTGATCATGATAAGCTTTTTGGTACTGGGGATCGAACTCAGGACCTTGTGCTGTGAGGTAGGCGCCGGAACCACTGAGCTAAATCCCTGGCCCATGATAAGCTTTTTAAGTGAACCTAGACTATTGCACATAGCACAATTACTGGGATGGTTGGTTGGTTTGTTCTTGGTACCGGGAATGGAACTCAGGGACTTGAGCTTGCCAGACAGACACTGCACTGCTGAGCTACATTCCTGGCCCTGCAATTACTGTTTCATAAAATTTTTGTTTCACTTGTGTGTGCGCATGCCTACTGAGTCATGATATAAAACGTATTTCTAATTATGGTCTTAGTTAAAAATGAAAACCACTGCTCTTTGTCTTCCCCTTGCTACCAGTTCTAATCTGCTGCCAAGACTTGTCACTTGCGGAACTTTTTTTTTTCTGAGAGGGTCTCGCTCTGTAGTTCTGGCTATCCTTGAGCTCACTATGTAGCCCTGGCTGGCCTCGAACTTGTAGTGATCCTCCTGCCTCAACCTCCTGAGTGCTGGGATGCCAGGCGTGCGCCACCACACCTGGCTTTTACACTAGCCTCTGCTCCAGTCCCACTTTTGCACTCTGGCATAGCAGCCTGCCTTTCCTTCTCCAAGCTTCATTCTTTCTGTTGCCTGAGCTGGCTGCAGCTCAACTCCAGGCTTGCCTTAGGATAAGAGCCAGACTCCTTACCACATCGTAAAAGGCCTTTTTCAGTCAAAGATCCCTGTCACACTTCTAGAGCTTTTTTACTCCTGGCAAGCTGGCCTACAATTTCCTAAAATGCCCTGCTCTTTCACACACCTGTACTTGCTGTTGGATTTGACTAAGATAATTTTGACTGTTTTGTTTCAAACACTTTAAATGTAAAGTTTTCTCTGCAATCTATTTCTCTTTCCTTGTCAGATTTATCTGCTCTAGCAATATATTTATGTCAGTACTTTTGTTTACCTACATATATATATATATATATTTTTTTTGGTACTGGACATCAAACTTGGGACCTTGTGCTTGCGAGGCAGGTGCCAGAACCACTGAGCTAAATCCCCAGCCCCCCTGCATTATATTTTTATGTGCTTATCGGTGACCCCTGTGAAAGCCATGAGGATTTGAGATAGCACCTGTGTCTACTTTCCCTTTGTATAATGCCTAAGGTTGGCGCTAGAATCCATTCAAAGTTTATTAGATAATTTTATTAAGAAAAAAATTTTATTAGACCTCTCTACTAACAGAGTGGCTGCCCTTCAAATAGAAAACTTGGCTACTAAGAAATTCAGAGAGAATCTTGGCTACGGTGTTAGCTAGCCCAGGTTGCTGTACAAAGTGCCACTGGCTGAGACACTGCACACATTTATTCAGTCATACTTCCGGAGCTCAAAGTACAAGTACGGTCAGGTTCTGCTGAGGCATCTCTTGCTGGCTTGTAGATGGCGGCATTCTGCTGTGTCTTTACATAAGAGAAAGGAGAAGCCGCTCTCTGCGTCCCTTATAAGGGCACTAACCCCATCCTGAGAGTCCTGCTCTCATGATTTCATCTAAACCTAATGACCTCCAAAGCCTCTGTCCCCAAATACCATCCACTGGGGAGGGGGCACAGTTTAGTTTGTAGCAGCTACCATCACAGGTATTTGTCATGCATGATATAAACAGTAGTCCTGCACTGGGAAAGTCTTGGACCAGGACATGTCTGAGATCTTTCTGGTGTTCAGATTCTGAAATGTTTCCATTAAAACTTATTTTTTCTTATCAGATCTATCTTCTGATTCTAAGAAATCTTCCAATGCTTGTAATGAAGTCAAACTGACTTTTCCTGATCATGAATGGGATTCCTTGGCACTAGAGCCAAGAGCCAGTGTCAGAGAAATCAGTAATACTGACACAACACGTTTATTGGAGTCATCTTTTTCAGAAAATCAAGACACTAATATACAGAGTGCTCACTCTCAATCAAGCAAGTTTGAAGACAGTATCGACTATGTTTTTATGAATGAAATATACTGTATATATTCGGAGTCAGAACTAAAGAATGAAAACACTACTAATTTAAATTCAGAATTAGATTCTGAAATAGAAAAAAGAGAGGAAGCGTTTTTTGATATTTTGAAACTTCAAGGTACTAGAACTGTTGCCTTGGAAAGAATCTGTGAGATTTCAAATGCTGACTATGAAGAAACTGCTGGAGAAATGCAGAAGGATGTTATAGAGGAAGACTCACAGCAGGAATATCACAGTGCAGAAGAACAAGAATATATAAGTAACCATTTATCTTTTGTCCAAGCAAAAACATCAAGTATATCTAATCTGGAAGTTGAATTAAGAAATTCAGGTCATGAAGTTCAAAGTGCTAGCAATCTAGAAGATAATCCCATTAAATTGGAAAGTAGTTCTGTTATCTCTTCAGATTCACTTAATGTTGTTGCACAAGAATATACACCTTGTGTCTCTAAATTTCAGAATTGTGATCTGTTAAAAGAGTATTATGAACCAAAGTATGAAAAGTGTAAGGAACAAGAGACTAGTTTAATGTATCCCATAGTATTTGTACAAAGAGGTAATTCTCTCGGAAATGAAGAATCTCAGGCTAAGAATGATTTCTTGAACCCCCAAACAGCACTGAAAACTAAAACGTGTACTGAAACAATGAAATCTCAGATTTCTGAAAATAAAGATTTTTGTGGAAATGCAGTTGTCAAGAACAGAATCTCACAGCACCTTGAAAATCCTAGCACAATCTCCCAGGACAGAGCTTTAGAGACACTACAGGAATCCTCTAAGGTTTGCCAAACTTCCTGGTCCTCTATTTTTGATGACTCAGTCATCTCTGCCTATGGATGTTCACATTATGAAAGCCTACAAAGCACGCCTGACCCAGCCTTGGGTTTTGCTGTCCCACCAAGGATTGCCATAAGAGATGACCAGACAATCAAAGAAGATAGCTCCCTAAAAGCTATAAATGGCAATAACATGAATAAAGCATGCTCTGAGGAGGATGGAAAAGGAACATACCCTAAATCAGTGATAGATGCAGCAGGTTGTACAGTCACAGTACATCAAACAGTGGATGTTAGCACAGATTTTAGGGCTTGTTTCACAACCAGCAGAGCAACAAATGCAAGACCTTCGGTAGTATCTACATCAAGCAACACGGAGGTAACAATGATGAGTAAAAAGCGGCCCAGCAAATGGCAAAGTGGAAAACAAAAAAGTGTGGCTTGTAACACAGATTGGTCATATGGTCAAGATGGTGTGGATACACCAGTGGCTATAACAAAAGGGTCAGGAAAATCTCTCTCAGTTGACAGTTCACAGCCCAATGGAAATTTCCAAAATAAGGTAAAATCAATATGAGCAATAATGAAATCTTACCTTACAAAATTATTTTACTTTGGGCTGGGTGTGATGGTGCGTGCCTGTAATCCCAGCTCTTGGGAGGAGGAAGGAGGATCACTTTGCATTCACTATAGCCACCCTCACCCTAGTTTATAGAGGGAGTTCAAGGCCATCCTGAACTGTATAGCAACACTGCCTCCCCAAAATTATCTTACTTTATAAAGTATATGTTAATGTAATTTGGTTGATTGTATTGAAGCCTTTGTGAGAAAACGCTGGATAAGGAAAGGGAGGATAGATCACCACCAGCTCTATCCTGTGGTAGGAGCTATTGCCACAAAGTTCTTTTAAAATGTAGTTTTATATTTTATCCATTTGAAACTCCATGTGTTCTTTGAATTGTAGGCTAGGGATTTAGCTCGGTGATGGAGTGCTTGCCTAACATGTTTAATACCCTAGGTTTGAGCCCTAGGAATGTAAAAAAAAAAAAAATCACTTAACATGTATTGTTTGTCATATATTTATGAATTAATTTTAAACTATGTTTTTAGGATTCCCTGGAATTAAAAACATATGATAACACAGACTTAAAGAAACATCCTGACAGGTAGGTCAGATGTATAATGTAGATGTACATCCAAAAACTTCGATAGTATTTGCTTTGTGTGTAATATATTTAACCATATAGATTATGTGGTTATGACATATATGATTAGATTATAGCTAAAAGGAACATTAAGAAATAATTTGCTTCACTGATTTTCTCTACAATGAGTATCAAACCAATATAAAATGTTAAAGCTCTTTGCTTATGAGATTATAATCTCAATGATTCCTTCAGTTACTTATGGCAGTTTATCTTTATTTATTCAAATAAAATTCATGCTGATTTAATTTTCTATTTTTTCTTTTGATTCCCCTGTAGACCAAAACAAAATAGCACCTTTAGAAAATGTCATATGGTTGAAGTATAACTACATTCACTGAAGTATTTTCATTTTAACTTTAATTCAATGTATTGTTTACTTTGCATTTCTTTAAACACATGGCGGATCCTGGGGATTTAGCTCAGTGGTTTCGCTGCCTGCTGCTCAAGTGCAAGGACCCGAGTTTGATCCCTGGTACCAAAAAAAAATTAAAAGGCTAGGGATATAGTTTAGTGGTAGAGTACCTGCTTTTTGGGCTAGGGATTTAGCTCAGTGGTTTTGCCGCCTGCTGCACAAGCACAAGGATCCGAGTTCGATCCCCGGTACCAAAAAAAACAAAAAAACACATGGAGGACCAAGAAGGAGGGGGGCAGGGGGGAAGTATCTAAAGACCCAAATTAATTACCATCTTCTGAAGTCATTTATGTTTTTGTTCACTCATTCTTTATTCTTCAAATATTTACTTTGAAAGATGCATATTTTTATTCTTGTTCTTTTATTTTGCAGTGCTGGAGATCCAACTCAGGGCCCACCCCCATGCTAGCAAATCCTGTACAACTGAGCTACCGCCCCATCCCATCTTATGTTTAATCTAGTATCCCAACTCTATAAACTTAGAGTTGGTTTCCAGAACAGCTGGAAGTGGCAACCAGTAACAAGAGCAAACTTCCAAAACTGTTAACACTCAAAAAATGTAATATTTGAGGCTTTTTGGTGTCATATCACAATAAAATATTTGCTTATATTAATGACCCTAAATTTCTAGCAAATACAAATTATCTATTTCCTGTTGAAGGTAATACATTTAAGAACAATTTCAAGCTAGAATGTTTATAACTTGAAAAAAATCAGTTAAACCTTGACTTAGGTTGGAAAAAAAATTCATTCTGGATGGATGAAGTCATTATTTTAAGTCAGAATCCTTCAATTTAAAAAAAAGTATCAGTTCATAAGTTATGTATTTCTGTAGCTCATAGACAGAATCTGCTTAGTTCTGACTCCTGATGCCCTTGTTTCTGAAGCTGTTATATGCCCCACAGCTTCTCTGTCGTTAAGAATGTGTTTAACCTGGAGAAGGAAATGTAAGAAATTTGAAATCTGTTTCTGGATCATATCATTATGGTAGAAAAATGTTTGCAGAATTTGAAATCTGTTTCTGGAACATATCATTATGGTAGAAAAATGTTTGCAGTCTTACCTGATCCTGTCCATTGTTTTGAAAGGGAATTTCAGCTTTCTGAAGAGGTGGAGAAGAGTTCGCCATCACAGTGCTGTAAGAAAGTGATGCAGAGACTTATGGAAGCAGAGATGCACCTTTTAAATGCTCGCTATGAGATGTGTCGTCGTCACTGCTGGGACATTTACAAACTTACCGTGGAGAATAAAGGGTTAAATAGGTGTTTGTAAACTCTACATCTGTATTTTCATACAGATTTATTACTAGTTTATTCTGGGAAACTTTCCTTTTTTCCTTTGAGACAGGATCTTGCTGTGTAGTTCAGGTTGGCTGCAAACTCATGGTGGTCCTGACTCAGCCTTCTAAATGCTGGGATTACAGGCATCTGCCACCACACCCGGCTTTAACTTTGATTGTAAAGGGCTGAATGAGAAGTAGACTGTAAACTATCTTAAAGGTACTTTAAAAAGTAAAATCATGTAGGGCCGGGGATTTAGCTCAGTGGTTCCGATGCCTGCCTCGAAAGCGTGAGGGCCTGAGTTTGATCCCTGGTACCAAAAAAAAAAGTAACATCATACATAGGCAATAGTGCATGATTGGAACAATGAATCCAGTGAAAAGATAAATTTAATGTCTCTTTGTAAAGTCCAAGTAAGGATGAAGTCAAAGGGTTTTTCATGATCTTGTAATGTATTCTCTTTAGATTATATATCAATGGTTGCTTGTACTGCCCCTATAAAAATACATCTACTGTAGTTCCTTTTATTTTACTCAACATTAAAAGAAAATTTAAAGATCTGGTAGAATTAGAGCTAACTGTATATATATATTAGTGTTAAATGGATGACTTGGGCCTTAATAATTTAGTTTTGTATACTTTGAACAGGAATTTACTAAGTAGTTCTGCTCAGAAGGAATTAGGATCAGCACTACTGTCCATTTCAGGAGACTTAAAAGTCAGATATACAAATTTAAAAGAAAAAATACACAAGGGCATACCATTGGAAGAGCTGCCCCTGCTGTCAGTAGAATCAAAATTATTAATTACCTTCTCTACTTTTGTTTCCAGGGTATGTATGTTTTGTTTTTTTATTTAACTTTTATTTTTATTAGTACATATTTGTAGTACATAATAATTATATTCATTGTGGGGAGTTTGTACACATATATAACACATCTTAATTCATTTTTCATCCCCTATGTATGTATGTTTTAAAAGTAAAAGTTTTACTTTATTTAGACAGAAAACACTTTAAACAAAGATTTTTTTTCTTTCCTTTTTCCTGTTTACAGCTAATGAAAGAAGAATCACATGAGTAAGTTATAATGTCATCTAAGTTAGAATTTATTTGATCTTAAAAATTGCTTAATTCAGTTAACTTTAAATTTTGTTTTGATTCCTGTTCAGAAAATTGCTAACTCCTTTAATGAAATGTCTGTCTTTAGCTTTTCAGGAGCAGATTCTGAACTAAATGATCAAACTGCATCTGCTAGTGAAGTTTCTCCAAGCCTAAAAGAGACACACTCTCAAGTGAGATTTTTTTTTTAAGTTCATCAGTATAAAGCTTTAATTTTATGGCCTAAATAAGCTGTAATTTTTAGAAACCCTTACTCACATCCTTCTTTTCATTTTTACTGGTTTACTTTGTATATTACCATTTGAGGAATATAACTGATTAAAACAAACTAATCTGTTTAAGTACCGTGCTGCTTAAACCTGTCAGCAATACTGTATGTGATGACTAATTTATCATCAAACCTGGGGACTTAGAGGGTAGAAAGAAGTAATGTTAATAATTGACCCTAGCAGTAGGTACAAACCTGGACTGTCCCAGGAAAATTATGATAGATTGCCACCATATTGACCCAATAGTGTTAAAACTAGTATCTTAAACCTTCATCTCATGAAGTAGAGTAAAACAGTTTCCCATTCATTTTGAACAAGGCAGTTTTAATTTCTTCCTTTATTAAATGTCTCAGATTTTCTTAATATCTCTTGTTACCCCAAGGAAATTTTCAGATGACAATCAAGAAAGATGGCTTAATTGGTGTAAGAGCACTGCAGATTGTGAAATAATATAGAAATATAGTTTATATTCCATTTATAAGTGAGGAGCCTGTGGCATGGGAAAGCTAAAGTTTGTTTCTACTTTTCTGACTGGTCTTAAAGCTTATCTTTCATTATTTGTTTTTGTTTTTGTTTTTTTGGTACTGGGGATCGAACTCAGGGCCTTGCACTTTTGAGGCAGATGCAGTGCCACTGAGCTAATGATCTTTCATTATTTGAATAATTTTGTTTACTTTTTTATAATGCTGAGGATCAAACCCAGCACCTTGTACATGCTGGCCAAGCATTCCACAACTGAGCTATACTCCCAGCCCCTAATCTATTTTATTTATTATTGATTGATTGATTGATTGATTTTGCAATATAGCACTAGGGAATGAACTCAGGACCTGAGCTACATCCCCAGCCCAGTTTTTGTTTTAAATTTGAGACAGGATCTTGCTAAGTCCCTAAGTTGCCCAGGCCAGGCATGAATTTACAATCCTCTCAGAGCGCTAGAATTATAGGTGGACACCACCATGCCCATCCCTAGAGTAATCTTAATACCCTAAAATGAATTCCAAAGCCAAAAGTTAAATTTTTAGTTAAGATGTATTCCTTTTTACTCAGAGAAATGATGCAAACTAAATTGCTCTAGCAAATTATTCTGTTGTTAAACACTTTCTTTAGACAAAAGACATCTCAGGACTAGAACGTATAGCTCAGTATTAAAGTGCTTGTGTGGCACAAATGAGGCCCTGGGTTTGTCTTCCAGGACTAGAAAAAGTAAAAAGTAAAGTAAATCTCAATCTTCTACAAGGACTTTATAGACTCAAAACTAGATTTTTATGTACTCAAATTTCTTACATAGTTCGCTTAAACAACTTGCTCATTTAATGGTATTTATTATTCTGGACAAGTTCCCCTCTATTGTAATGGCAGCAATAGTGTAACCTGCTTATTTAAAGATAACAGTAAAGTTGGTTTTTTTGTTGTTTTTTTGTACCGGGGATCAAACTAGGGTCCTTGCGCTTGTGAGGCAGGCAGCATAACCACTGAGCTAAATCCCCAGCCCAATAAAGTATTTTTAAAAATATAAGACATAGGACTTGGCAAATGGCACAATCAGAAAAGAACTTCTCTGTGATACATCATAGTCAAAATCCCAGAAGTCCAACACAAGGATAGAATTTTAAGTGGTTAGAGAAAAGAAACAAATCACTTATAAGGGTAAAATCCTTGGAATTACAGCAAACTTCTCAACACAAACCTTAAAGGCCTAGAGATGTTGACTTGTTTTAAACCCTAAAAAAGACAAACTTCCAACCTAGACTGATCTATCCTATAAAACTAGCTTTCAGAATTGGAGAAATAAGGTCTTTCCATGCTAAATAGCACATTAAGTTCATGACCAAACCAGCACTCCAAAAAATTTTCAAGGATATCCTGGAAAGAGACAAGCCAACAATTTCAAAAAGTGGAATGAATTCATCATGTATAATGAGCAGTTAAGCAGAAAAGAAAAACAAATCAGCAATGGAAGAATAACACAATGATAGGACCAAGTCAGTACCTCTCAGTAATGACTCTTTATGTGAGTGGCTCCAACTCCCCAACAAAAGACAGATTGGAAGATTGGATCAAAAAACAAAATCCAGGGCCAGGGGTTTACCTCAGTGGCTCTGCACCTGCCTCATGATCCCTGGTACCAAGGAAAAAAAAGAATCCAGTGGTATACTGTATATAAGAAACACATTTAATCCAAAAAGAAATTTATAGACTAAAAATCAAAGGACAGAAAAAATATTCCATGTGCTGGGAACCCAAAAATGAGCAGAAGTAGGTGTCCTATTTTCAGACAAAGTGGACTTCAAGCCAGAACTTATCAGAAGAGGCAAGGAAGATCACTATATTGGTTAAGGGAACAATTCAACAGGAAAAAGTAACAATTATAAATATATCTGCACTGAACACCAGCATGCACAACTTCATGAAACAAACAGTACTGGATATAAAAGATCAGGTAAACATCAACATAATTATAGCAAAGGACCTGAATACCCTACTATTATAAATTGATCACCTAAATAAAATCAACAAAGAAATACCATAGTTGAGCCACACTTTTGAACAAATGGATTTAACATAATCTGCAGTGTTGCACCAAACAATAGAATTTGTATTCTTATCAGCAGCGCATGGAACTTTCTCCAAAATAGACCACATATTTTCCCATAAAACATACTTAAATAAATATAACGAATTGAAGCCAGGTGTGGTGGCACATACCCCTAATCCCAGCACTCAGGAGACTAAGGCAGAGGCTCAACATGAACTACATACTGAGTTGAAGACCAGCCTGAACTGCATACTGAGGCCCTGTCTCAACACACAAAAGAACTGGAATTATTCCATGCATGTTATCAGATCATAGTCCAACAAAACTAGAAATTGATAGCAAAACCACAAAAATTATGCAAATGTAGAAATTAAACTACACTTGTGAATAATCAGTGGCTCACAGAAGAAATCAAGTATTTAGACAGTTCCTAGAGTACAACATGTCAGACCTATGGGACACAAAGCACTCCTATGAGGGAAGTTTATAGCTGTGAATGTCCACATTAGGGGAAAAAAAAAGTGACTAAATAACCTAATGGTGCATCTTAAGGTCCTAGAAAAATGAGCAATCCAATTCCAAAGCTAATACAACTAAAGAAATTATAAAATTGAGACCAAAAAAATTGAGCCAATGAATCAAAGATCTGGTTCTTTAAAAGAATAAATAGGAAAACTCTTGGTAAATATTACCAAAAACAAAAGAAAAGGCCCCTATCAATGCAATTAGAAGCAAAAAAGCAAGATCACAACAGAAGATTATTAGTAACCACTTGGAAAATTACTCAAATAAATTAGAAGAAATGGGTAGATTGCTAGATATATATGAATTAGAAAAACTGAAGCAAAAAAGATATAAAAATTCTAAATAATCCATTTATAGTAGGCAAGGAAATTGAAGTAGTACTAAAAACCAGTCTACGAGTACTTTAGGGGAGAACTAACACCATTACTTCTCAAAATCTTTAATGAATTCTAAAGGGAAGGAGTACTGCCAAATTCATTCTTGGAAGCTAGTGTTACCCTGAGTCCAAAATAAGGCAAGGCCTCAACTTAAAATTACAGGAGCCGGGGATTTAGCTCAGTGGTTTCACTGCCTGCTGCGGAAGCACAAGGACCCGAGTTCGATCCCCGGTACCAAAAAAAAAAAAAAAAGATTCTAAGCTACTCATAAGCACTTATTGGGCCGGGGATTTAGCTCAGTGGATCTGCTGCCTGCCTCGCAAGCGCAAGGACCCGAATTCAATCCCCGGTACCAAAAAAAAAGAAAAATTACAGGACAGTCTTTAACGAACATAGATACAAAGGTCCTTAACAAGATACTGGCAGAGAACAGTGCATAGGTAAGAGGTGACGGTTAAACCGGGCAGAACAGCGGTCGTAGGAAAGTCGAGGAGACTGCAGAGAGATTTCAGAGTCAGACACCGAGCGTCACTGCCAAGATCACACAGCCCAGCCCTGAAGATGGGGAACTGCCTCAAATGGCCCACCTCAGATGACATTTCCCTGCTTCACGAGTCTCAGTCCGACCGGGCTAGCTTTGGCGAGGGCACGGAGCCAGATCAGGAGCCGCCGCCACCATATCGGGAACAAGTTCCAGTTCTAGTGTATCATCCAACACCTAGCCAGACTCGGCTAGCAACTCAGCTGACCGAAGAGGAACAAATTAGGATAGCTCAAAGAATAGGCCTTATACAGCATCTGCCTAAAGGAGTTTATGACCCTGGAAGAGATGGATCAGAAAAAAGATCCGGGAGTGTGTGATCTGTATGATGGACTTTGTTTACGGGGACCCAATTCGATTTCTGCCGTGTATGCACATCTATCACCTGGACTGTATAGATGACTGGTTGATGAGATCCTTCACGTGCCCCTCCTGCATGGAGCCAGTTGATGCAGCACTGCTTTCGTCCTATGAGACTAACTGAGCCAGGGTCTCTTGTCTGACTTCAAGTGAACCATCATTCTTGGTGGTTTTGATCTTTTGTCACTGAGCCCAAAGAGCCAGGGATTAGGAATTAAGATCATGCACAAAAGTTTCCTAAAAATTCCTGGATGGCTACAGATGTTGAGGAAAGTACGTAATATTTTAGAAACTTAGGGGGGAAATGTAGGATGGTATTTTTATGTAAAGCCATGACCCAGTGTTTAAAAAGATAATTGTATTTAGATCTTGTTATTATTGCTCCAGTACATAGGAATTGTGTAAAGTGTTACAGCAGCTATTTATGTTTAAATTGTGTGTTGAAGATTAGGAAAAAGATAGTGGTTATTTTTCCTAAATGAAATAACTTTCTTCTCCCCTCCACCAATTCTTTTCTGAAGTTACTGGCATTTGGGTCAAGGTTTTATTAAAAGCTACATTTTATAACACTGGCACAAAAACAGTAGTTTTAAGCTTATTTGCACAGTTCTTTTTTTCCACTGGAAATGGAATTCATTGCCTTAGGTCTTTTAAAATAGTGTATTATTATCGTTGGGGCTGGCTCTATGCTTGAAAACCAGTTTTTATAACCTGTTGTAAGTACTATATTCTGTTTGCAGTTAGGAAATGCAGAATTCAAAGTGATCTCCTAGCTTGTAAGCAAACTGAGACGTACTAGCCCTTTTCTATAAAAATGAGTTAATGTGTCAAGAAACCAACACCAGCAAAGTGGTTTAATAGTATCCTTTCCTATGTGTTTATCTGTTTTGGGTTGTTAATATGATGATGATTGAAAGTCAAGATAAATTTTAAATATTAAGATTTCTAATTTATTGGGATTGAATTATGCCACCATGCTTATGTAAAAATGAAGGTGGCACCATAGTGAAATGTAACAAGAAGTAGTTTCTCAGTGTAACAATTTTGATTTATTCTCTTTCCTATGACCTCCTTCCTTGTTGTCTTGACCCGTAGCAAAAGGATACTGCAGCTCTCATTACTGTTGAGCTGGGGTTTATTGAAGTTATATAAACACATCTCAGTCTGTGTCTCTTGGAAAGGTATCTGTTAAGTCCTGCTAGGTGACTGATAAGACTAAGGAGGGAATAAAGGTAAATGTGTTTCATGTTTTGCACACAACTGCAGAATTTGTATAACCACATGACTTCATAGTTGTGATCTCAAAAAAGGAATTCCTCATTTAATTTTTCTTGCAGTTAATGTAAGAATACTCTAAATCTCTAAGCTTCTGAAGGTTAGAGGTAGAGATGGTCTAGTGAATATGTAGGAGTAATGTTTTATCCACTTAGCATGTGTTTATTTTACCTTGTGTACTCAAAGGTGACTTATTTGTTCAGCTCAGAGATATTACAGCTAAAAATCATTCATTAGCAAAAGGAGAAGCGGTCTCCACCTGAAAAACAAACATTTCTTATTATTTTATATTGAGTTGAATATTTGACTCTTAATACTTTTCTACATACAAAACAGGTTTCTGGAAGGCTCTTTGTAATTGCATTGTAGGAGAATTTAGTATGTCATAAGTACTTATTTGACATTCAACTGTATTATGCATATGTTGGTTAATTTCCTTATGAGCCCCATGATGGAACGACTTAAAGATGAATTTGATGAAAATTGAAAGAAACTAGATTATCAGGTTCTGTAAATTGTTACATGTATCTTGCTTAAATTTCTGTTCATTAATTTGTATCTACCCAATTACATAAAGCAAATTTGGAGGAAAAAAAAACAAAACAAGATACTGGCAAACATAATGCTACAAATCATTAAAAAGATCATACATCATGACCACATGATCATTTCAATAATGCAGAAAAGGCCTTTGACAAAATCCAACATCTCATGATAAAAACCCTGAAGAAAATAGGTGTAGAAGGAGCTTGTCTCAATCTAATAAAAGCCACTTATGATGAAACTTAACTGCCATCATATTAAATGGGTAAAAACTGAAAACTTTTCCTCTAAAATCAGGAAAAAGACAAAGATGTCCACTATCACCACTCATTCAATATAGTACTCAAAACTTTAGCCATACTAATTAAGCAAGAAGAAGAAATAAAAGGGATATATAAAGGAAAGTAAGCAGTCAAACTGTTATTCACAGATAACATAATCTTTAGAAGATCTAAAAGACTTCTAGAACTAATAGACAAATACAACATGGTAGTAGTATACAAAATAACACACAAAAATTAATAGCATTCCTATACACCAAAAATGAACCCAAAGACAAATTTGGAAAACAATATCATTCAAAATAACTTCAAAAAAATTAAATACTTAATACTTAACATAGCCAAGGAAGTGAAAGACCTCTATAGCAAAAACTATAGTACTCTGAAAAAGGAGATCAAAAAGGATATTGTATCAGAAGATGGTATGATATACCCTGTTCCTAGATAGGTAGAATCAGTATAGTCAAAATGGCCACACATTCAAAACTGATAGATTTAGTACAATCCCAATCAAAGTACCAACAGCATTCCTTACAGAACTAGAGAACATCAATCCTAAAATTCATATGAGAAGAGACTCAGAATAGTAAATGCAATCCTGGGCAGCAAGAGCAAACAAAGCAGACAGCATCACAGTGCCCATCTTTAAGTTACGTTACAAATCTGCAGTGGTAACAACAACAGTGGCACAAATACAGACATGTGGATTAATGGAGCAGAACAGAACATGCTGAAACAACCCAAGACATTCAGCCATCTGATCTTTGATGAGAAGCCAAAAAACATGCCCTGGAAGAATAGCCTTGTTAACAAACGATGCTCAGAAAACTGGCTGTCCACATGCAGAAGATTGAATTGAGACTCACGTCTCTCACCATGTACTAAACTAAAATCAAAGTGAATCAATAATCTAAATTCTAAAATAGAAACATCATCTGCTGGAAGATAAAATAAGCCCTGAAGACAGGCATAGACAAAGACTTCTGAACACAACACCAGTTGCATAACAAACATCAAGAATCAACACAGGATCACATCAAATTAAAAAGCTACTAAGGCCAGGGATTTAGCTCAGTGGTTCTGCCACCTGCCTTGCAAGCAGAAGGACCCGAGTTCAGTCCCTGGTACCAAAAAAAAAAAAAGCTTCTACTCCTGCCATTCTTCCTCCCTCCCTCTTTTCTCTCTCTTCCTCCCTCCCTCCCTTCCTTTCTTCCTCCCTTCCTCCCTTTTTTTTATTCCCTCCTCCACTGCTAGTCATGCCAGATGCCTATGAAATGGTAATACCGTGCTATTAGACGGCACAGACTTCAAACTGTCTTAGAAAAGGGAAAAATTCGCCTCTGCTGCAGGTCAAGGTGACATAAGGCAAGAGCCAAAAAGAAGATCAGCTAGACTGTTTGCTAAAATGAAGACCAAAAATGATATGACAGAAAGAAACATAGATGCAAATGTGAAAATACTAGCTGGAATCAAGCAAGAAGTTGTTAAAGAAGACTGCAACAATAAAAATGCTGAAAATGGACAAAACAAAATTATAGAGGCACTAGCTCTTAAAAAAGAAATTGAAATAAAAGATGAAAAAAATGACACTGGAAAAGGGAGGAGAAAAGAAAGAAGCAGTGACAGCAGAAGAGAAACAAGATGTAAAAGATCAGAAACAAGGAAGATCAAAGTAAAGAGAAAGGAGAAGATGAAAAACAAGGTCAAGAGGGAAAAGGACAAAGAGAGACAAGAAAGGAGAAGATGGAGAAAGGGAAGATTATCAAAATGAAAAAGGATCAAGAGGATGAAGATGGAGAAAGGAAAAACATGGAAAAGAAGTGATGAAAGAAAGGGAAAGAGATGGAAAAAAGGATAAAGATGGACAGCAAGATGAAGGTGGAAATGAAGAAGATGGACAGGAAAAAGAAAAAGATGAAAAAGACAAGATGGAAAAGAACATGGAAGAAGAGATGAGAAAGATGTGAGAGATAAAGAGGAAGATGAAAACAAAGCTGAAGTTGGAAATGAAGCTGAAATAGAAGTTGAAAAAGAAAACAAGTCTCTGAATATTGTTTAAAACTGCCCTATATAGTTTCATAATTTGGTAAAATGTAGCTTCAAGTAATATTAAAAGATAAATATTTTATAAGCACTACTTTTTTGACATTTCATGTCACATACTTTTTATTAGTCACAAAATGCCTAACATGAAATTGAATCTAAAAATTTTGTGACAGTAGTAGTGGAATATATAAAAAAAATCCTTTCAAATTTGTCAGTGAATTTTGCTTTCTGTATATTCTGTTTCAGTCTTTGAACTTGAAATATATATATGAATATATGAATGATAGAATATAGAATGATAGTTTCACAATGTAGGGGGTTTCCAAAAGAAAAAGTTTCACACAACATTCTTATGGTTCTCTAAATCACTTTTACAAAGAAGGTGAACCATTTTCATTTAATGCTGTGTGTTAGCAATACCTTTCCTAAGAATAATTTTATTAATAACTTTGAAAAATGTAAAATTGTAATTATGTTTTTCAAAGAAATACAAACATTTATTTCAGAAGGGTAGTTTCAATTGTATGTGTTTGTGAAGTTTTCCTACAATGCACAATTTTTTACTGGATGTATCTTAATTAAAAAGACTTCAAAGATGATTGTGGTTTGTTATATCTCAAAACTGTCTAGTGAAACATTATAACTAGATTTTTATATTGTGATGTTCATGACAGCATTTATAATTTTTCATTGAGATACAATTATCATAAGATTCACTTCCTTACTAATTTCTAAGTGTGAAGTTCTTTGTTTTTAGTATATTCATAATGCTTTGCAATCATCACATCTGTCTACTTCCAAAGCATTTTCATCACTCAAAAAAGTACTTAATAAAAAAAAAATAAAAAGCTTCTGCACAGCAAAGGAAATAACCAACAGTAAAGAGACAACCTTCAAAATGGGGAAAAAAGTGTTACCAATTATTTCTAACAGAGGACTAATATCTAGAATATTTTTACTCAAAATATTAGACCCCCCCCAAAAAATAAAAGACCCAGTCAAAAAATAGACAACTGAAATAGTCACTTCTCAAAAGAAGTACTACAAGTGGCCAGTAAATACATGAAAAATATTCAGCATCTCTGGCCATAGATTTTACCTGACTCCGAAAAATAATGACACATAATAAGTGCTGGTGAAGCTGTAGCAAAAAAAGAACCCTTCTGCATTGTTGGTGGAAATGTAAACTAATAAAATCACTATGGAAATCAGTATGGAGCCTCCTCAAAAAAGCTGAAACTAGAAATTCCATTCAACCTAGGTATTTCCCTTCTAGGAATCTTCCCAAAAGAGTTTAAATAAAAAAGTTTAAAATATCATGCCACAGTGATACATGCATCCCAGTGTTTTATGGTATCACAACGCAGTAGTTAAGTCTTGGAAGCTGTTTATATGTCCATCAACAAATGAATGAATAAAGAAAATGTAGATTTATATACAATGGAGTACTGTATCATAAAGAATAAATTTGAGTCATTTGTAGGAAAATGAATGCACCTTGGAGGCCATAATATTAAGTGAAATAAATCAGACACAAGTTTAAATATCTCATGGTTTCTCTTATATGAGAAATCCAATTCATAAATAAGTTAAAGGGTTAAATAAAAGATAATAGGTAATGGGCAAATAGGTCTTTTCCAAATGAAAAGGGACCAATAGGAGGAGGGAAGGGACGAGAAAGGAGATGTAAAAAGAATTCAGGTTTGTTATGTACTGGTACTAACTCCCCCCTATGAATGTTATATGCTACAAACATGCATGTACTAACGTAAAAGAAGTAGGGCTTGGGATATAGCACAGTGCTAGAGTGCTTGCCTAGAATGTCATCCACAGCATTGCAAAAATTTTTTTAATGTGGGCTGGGGATTTAGCTCAGTGGTTCCAGCGCCTGCCTTGCAAGTGCAAGGTCCCAAGTTCAATGCCTGGTACCAAAAAAAAAAAAAAAAATTTTGAATAAGTTATAATAGACAACTTTTCTCATCTTAGTTTTGACTATAAAGCAATATCTATTTTAAGATTGAGTCATATTTTAATATCTATCATTAAATCAATTTGTGAAAGCCATTATAATGTAATATAATGTTTCTGAATTCAGCTATTCCAGCGCCTGCCTTGCAAGTGCAAGGTCCCAAGTTCAATGCCTGGTTCCAAAAAAAAAAAAAAAAATTTTGAATAAGTTATAATAGACAACTTTTCTCATCTTAGTTTTGACTATAAAGCAATATCTATTTTAAGATTGAGTCATATTTTAATATCTATCATTAAATCAATTTGTGAAAGCCATTATAATGTAATATAATGTTTCTGAATTCAGCTATTCATGTATCATCACAATTTTCCATAGTCATATATTACATATAATATTAGTTACTTTATATTTTTCTTTAAATTACTCTCTTTTTTTTTTGGTACTGGGGATCGAACTTGGGTCCTTGTGCTTGCGAGTCAGGCGGTGGAACCACTCAGCTAAATCCTCAGCCCTAAATTACTCTCCTTTTTAAATTGAAGCATAGGGCTGGGGATTTAGCTCAGTGGTTTTGCCGCTTGCTGCGCAAGCGCAGGGACCTGAGTTCGATCCCCGGTACCAAAAAAAAAAATGTGCTTGCTTCAGCAGCACATATACTAAATTGAAGCATAAAGAATAACTCACTATTACATATCAGAAAGAAATTTTAGTTCCCATAAATAAAAGAACACATAAGTATGCACACTAAATTAAATATATAAAGCCTAAGATGATAAATATTTTTGTACATCCAAAAATCATCTCAAAATACTTCTAGTGTATGTATGCCACACGTTCCTAAATAATAACCATGTCAGCACAGTCACTATACACACCCTGGGCACAAATCCTAATTCTCATTAGCTCCGACATGAGCCAGCAAGCTAGATTTAATTTTCTCCCTCAGATTGGTAATGATTTTGCTCTTACAGCCCTCATTGTTAGGAGGGCTAATAATGCCAGCGAAGAGTTCCTGTCATGTAGTAAGAGGCAGTCATTCCTGGTCCTTATTTGTTCTTATTATCTTAACCCTCAGATGTCTTCATTACCTGACAGTACGTCACCTAAGAAAGATGGCTTAAAAAATGGTGAAATAAATGTAGACTTTAGTCAACTAAAACTTGATGATAAAGGTCAGTATAAAAATATTATTTGTGTAGTTGCTAGAAAACATGTTTAAAATGTTCCTAATATTCCTCAATTTTTTCCTGTAAAAGATTACCCTTCCAAAAAATAATGAAGTGAGCTGTCCCCTGCTTAAAATTTCTTAAAGACGGCCACTGTCACACTTCATAAAGATAATACCTAGGTGAGTGTTCAGAGGGTTGGGCATCACACATAACCCAGAGCTTGTGTTCAATATCTTAGAGTGCAGGAGTGGCCATGAAGTCAGTGAACACTGGTTTGATGCTAAAGAGAACATGACAGGAGTCGACTCCTCAGAAATACAAGAAACTGAAATAGATCATGACCGACAGAATCCGAAGCTTACAGTAGGTTGGTTCTTTTTTTTTTTTTTTTGTACTGGGGCTCAAATTCCGGACCTTAACGCTTGCAGGGCAGGCGGTGGCACCACTGAGCTAAATCCCCAGCACTGGTTCTTAAGAATTTATTGAGAAATTCTAGTCCAGCTTATTTGAAAATAGTGCTTGCCTATTTCTGTGTTAATTTGGGAGATTGGGCTATATTTTGTTCCTGTCTCTGGATTTTTTTATACATATAAAAAAGAGAAAATTGGCTGGTTGGAGGTCAGTTTTTTAAAGAGAAAATCAATATTAAATGTTCGTTTCTCTTTCAGAAAATTGCTTAAAACTTAGGTCCAGGATTTAGTTAGCAGGTAAACACTTAGCATTCTTTTTCTTCTGCTCAAAGCTGCCTCTGTACTCCTTTGGGGCATCTTTTTCTTCTGAACCTCGGCAGCCATTTTCCAGGGATGGGTACATGGTACCCAAATCAGCTTCTCAGTTTCCATCAGGCAGCCAACCTGTACCAATCTGTCAAGTTTGTGTTAGTGATGAAAACAGTTTGCTTTTCTGTACTTCAGTAATTTTATCTTATTTAAGGAGTGTTTTCACCTTCAGATAGCCTTTAATAGCTTATGATACAATTTTCTTTAGTATCTGTAATTATGCTTTTTTTTCCTGTGGCGGATTGAACTAGAGCTTTCCCACTGAGCTACATTCCCCAGTCCTTTGTTTTTTGGGTTTTGCCTTTTTTTTTTTTTTTTGGTACCAGGGATAGAACTCAGGACCTTGCACTTGTGAGGCAGACTACAGTACCACAGAGCTTCATCCCCAGCTGTTTTTGCTTTTTGTGAGACAAGATATGATTAAATTACTAAGTTACCCAGATCTGTGCTTGAATTTGTGTTCTTCCTGCCTCAGCCTCCCAGAGTACTGGGATTACAGGTGTGCACCACCAAGCCCATTTCCCTTCTGCCATTTCTAATGATATTTATGCTACCTTTCTTTAGTTACCTATCTGCTTCTGCAGATATTTTTCCATGATAGCAACAGATTTATTGATTTTTTCCCTGCTTGTAGAAAAATTCTTAAGATTTTAAAATATAAAAATATAATAAAATTAGAATTAATTGACTTCCCTAACCAGTAATAACCACTCATAGTGACCATTTTTGCATCTTTTCATGTGTGTAATTATCGTTTAGTTTTATTGTAACCATTTTTTCTCTCCTTGGATTATTTTTCTCCGACATCACTTAGTACATGCTCTGTGTTTTGCATGCTTGCTGTACTGACTGCCTCCCCATGCTGCTTTGTGTGTTTTGTTCACGGGCGGCCATGTCTAGTGCTCAGCACACAGGATCTTGAGTAGACATTTTTATTGGACTAGTGAAAGGGAAGGGATGGTTACAATGTACATCTTCTGCCCTTTCTACTATAACTCTACTCCCTCCTCACTCCAGTGTAAATTCTAAATTATAAAGAGCTTTTTGGTTTTTGGTACTGGGGATCGAACTCGGGACCTTGCCACTTGCATAGCAGGCGCCAGAACCACTGAGCTAAATCCCCAGCCCTTAAATTCTAAATTATAAAGATAGTTTCATTGTTTTCTCTTTAGGACATGTTAATATCCAAACAGATCAACAAATTAAATGAAGTAAGTTAATGAAAAAGAATAGGTATTCTTTTACCTTGAGATGAGAGATTCTGCCTGGCTCTAGCACTACCACTTACTAGATTTCTGATCAAAACTCCTTAGGCATCAGTATCCACATCTATAAAATGGAAATAACAATAGCTACCTCACGAGGTAGCTGTGAGAATTATATGAGATGATGTATATAAAGCAGTTGGCATATTGCCTGGAGCATGAGAAGCATTCAGTAAGTGCTAGACTGCTCCTCCTCCTCTTCTTCCTTCCCTTCTTCCTTCCTCTTCTTTTTCTTCTGTTATTTAATGAAAAAGTTTGCAAATCTCCCATTATGTAAACATAAAAATTATGAAACAAATAAACAAATACTCTGAGAATTCATTCAGCAATATTTGTGAAACCCCTACCCCAATAGTAATTTCAATCTCAGTTCAGTGAATCATTTTTGATCTTAGACCAGATTGTCTCCACAACAGAGACCATGGGAATGCAGTCTAAGGATTTTGAATATTGTTATTAAACAAGAAATGTCCGTAACCCTACTTTTGCGATTTATAGGATCACACTATTATTTGTCTCCTCCTTTTTTTCTATGTGCATTTACTACATCACAAAACTATATACATGCTGTTGACTTATCTGATGCAAAGGTTTTTCTTGGAATGCTCTGTCCTCAGCAAAGAATGTGTATAAGGACAGCTTTCTGACCACCAGCAATTGATACATTTTCTATATCCAGGGGACTTCGTATCAACCAATCCAACCCTCTTTATTTTTAAGATAGGTTTATGGCCCAGAAACCTTAAAAGCACATCCCAGGCTATTGTCTTCAATCTATTGCTGATACTTGCTGATGATTTTTAAATAAATTTTGTAATTGAGGACAAAATCATGGAATATTGAACTTTTGAAGTTTTTCTTTAAAATAACAGTACAAAAATAGTCATTTCTGTTTCATGCTTTTCTATAAGCAGAAATGAAGAATGTTGAACCCTTACAAAGAGATAAAGGTTTTTTGATACATGTCGGTGGTCTCTGCCCTTCAGTATCTGAGGTATGCCAGGTTTTTGGGGGGGGGCTTCATTTTCAAATTCACTGATTATTTATATTATGGTTATTTCTTCTACCTTTCACAATTTTTTATTTCTCTTGTAGGCTGATTTGAGGTCTTACTTCCAGAAATACCAAGTTTCTGAAATCTCAATTTGTGATTCTTCTACTGATTACAGGTGTGTTTCCCAAATTCAGTAAGTGCATTACTGTGTGTCTCCTATGCATCAGAGCTGCTGTGCTAGAGTCAGCTGAAGCAGGGACAGAGTCAGGGGCCTCCCGCAGAGATTCCCAGGCTAGTGGAAGGAGGCAACGCAGATGGCTGCAATCATTGGTGCCATGCTTCATCAACCTTTGTTTCTGTATACTTTTTAACTTCATTATGCTATGTAGGAGAGTTCTGATTTTGTGCCCTTTATCTTGTTACATACCAATTAATAGGAGAAGCCGAGTGCATTAGTTAAGAAAATGGGCTCTAAAATATGTGACTTTGGTTCAAATCCCACTTCTATCAATAACTTGATGAATGAATTTGGGCAAATTACTTATCTTCATACTTCAGCCTTCTCATCTGTCAACTATTAATGATAATAGTATTTTTATAGCATTGTTGCAAAAATTAAAAGTTAAACACACTAGAAATTAAGCCTGGCATGTAGCAAGTGCTCAAAAAAGTTCTTTTTATTATTTCTGATTTGAATTTTTGAGTAGA
This sequence comes from Heterocephalus glaber, assembly GCF_000247695.1. Next base: position 3,134,103 of record NW_004624847.1, read on the forward strand.
TGGCTGTATTATCCATATATAGTGACTTCCAATTTGTATGTTGCTTCTCTTGTTATATTGCCAAAGTATCCAAAAATAGCAAATAACAATTGTGATAACTCAATAGAAATGTCTTTACTCTTTTATCATTTTAAGTTATGACTATATACTTCAAACAAAAACATTTATCTGTTAAGAATTTTATTGATAGTTGGTGTTGAAATTTATTAAAAATGTGTGTTAAATTATCTTAAATGGAGTTATTTAAGATCATTTGCTTTTTTAGTTTGACCTATTGATATGTTTGATGTTAATGTATTTCACAGTGCTAAAGTATTGTTGAATTTCCTTTTTAAAAAATTTTGTGTTTTTCTCCGTACTTGAAGTGTCATACATTTTGTGTGGAAATGTAGAAAATATAGTTAAATACAATGAAGTTATAAAAGTTTACTCATAGTCCCATCATTCAAAATAACTGCTTTTTAGAGTTGGTACGTATCCTTCCTTTGCTTCTGTCTGAGCCTGTTGGTTTAATAAGGATACCACTTGCCCACCTTTCTCTCGGTTTTATGATTGAAATTCTGATTATGTTTTCTCACTTTTTTTGGTATGGTTTTTCCTCTACAAGGTTATAAAGACATTCAGATAAATGGCTTTTTGCTTTTCACTTTGAGCCAATTGGAGTTTGCGTTTGTACGTAACCATTAAGTTTTTAGTATGGATAACCCATTGTCCCTAAACCCCAGTCTCTGCAGTCCTGTCATATATGAACTTAAGATGTGTCATGTACATTACCAGTTTCCTTCAGGGAATGTAAAGCATTGTGTGCCCCTCACATGTATTAATAAGCTAAAGCACTAAAAATTGAAACTTTAAATTTTAATATGAAATTAATAGGATGTAATTGTTTAAAATGCTTACTATTTATTTCCCATCTTTAATTTGTTTTATATTTAGTTATTCTGAATATTTTTATTCCAAAGTAAATAGAATACAGTAACCTTAATTTATTTATTTATTTATTTATTTATTGGTTTTTGAGACAAAATTTCACTGTAGTCCAGGCTGGCCTTGGCCATCCTGCCTCAGCCTCTCAAGTTCTGGAATTACAGGCAAGCACCACCATGCCCAGCAATAACCTTTTTATTTTTAAGATCAGTTATTCTTGGGCCCGAGATTTAGCTCAGTGGTTTTGCCGCCTGCTGTGCAACTGCAAGGACCCGAGTTCAATCCCCGGTACCAAAAAAAAAAAAAAAAATGATCAGTTATTCTTGTGAAAGATATATTTAGCTATTAGAAACATAAAACCATTTATCAAGAAAGTTAAGTTTAAGGTAAAGTTGTTAATGATGAACTTTTTGGTCCTGTGTTTTTATACTATAGATACGCATCTCTTTCTTTTAAGAAAAACAGTGATGCAAAGATGGCTGTGGAAGAAATGAATGGGATGGAAATAAGTGGAAAATCAGTAAATGTGTGGCTTATTGAAACTCATGGAGAATGTACATCACCACTTTCCTCAAAAAAACATTTGAATAATTTGGAGAAAAATATCAACAAAGAAATCAACCCAGCTTCCTCTGTTTCTAGACTTGCCAGAACTAGGCCGAGGCAGATGGTATCTGAGCAAGACAGTGAGCTTTCACCTTTGGACCAGGTTAGTTTCTTAATTCGTCCTGTAGACGGTCTGCTACATGCCATGCTACTGTGAGTGCCTTTGTAGGATAAGTAACTCCAGTACCAGCAATGCTGAAGTAGGAATGAGAGCATCAATTAGAATGGGAGTTTTGCTGTTGCTGTTGTATTGTTTGTTGCTGGAACTGGGGACTGAACTTAGGGCTTCATATATGCTAGGCAAACTTCTCAGTGGAATAGTTTACATCAAATGTCTCAATTTATTTGGTTGCTTCTCTCCTTTGTCCTAATATTCTGACTTTCATCTTTAAACTGTCCTTTTCATTGTCCCTAGTCATAACTCCCATCCTTTTAAGAAATCTTTTCCTTTTATCTCTAATATTTTATGTTTAGTATGGGTTCTGGGGTACAATATGGAAGGAAGAAGACAACATCATTTGGGGTATGTGCGGCCTGAGATGGAGGCTTGGGGGCCTTGTGTCCGCCCTTGTCTCGCATGTGGTACATGTGGTTGCTTCCTCTGCACCCTTCTGTGCTCCTTCTCCTGCTGCTCTGCATGCTGCTTTCCTGTACTTGACGCTGCCTTCTTTCCCTTACTTGGTTTTATTTTGCTTGATTCTAACTTGGTAGTGTCTGTCTCACTCTGTCAAGCCCACGTGATCATTTGACTCACGAATTTGCTCTGTATGCCAATTCCACATTTTTAGGCAGAAAGTTGGATTGACCCAGCCTGTGCTTTTAGAGTTTAGTAGTTCAGGAGACAACACTCTTGATCCAGTCAGCTGTGGCTGTGGTCATGAGTGTGGCAAAGACAAAGAGCCCTGTGAGCTTCAGGCAGGAGTGTGTTGTCTTAGGATGTATAGGTAGAGAACGTACAGTTACCATCTTTGTCGTTCCAAGTTCCCTCACCTTTCTAGCAGTTTTTTGTCCCTCTTGTCTCCTATTTTTAACAATTATTTGTTCTATTCATTCATTTAGGATGCCAAGAAGAATTGTAAACAGATTGAATCTGCTCAATTACCAAAAATACCTATTCAGTTCCTACCTCCAAATACATTGAACTTTCGTAGCTTTACCAAGATCATAAAGATACTGGCTGAACTGCATCCAGAGGTCAGCAGGTAATAACTGAAATTATGTTTTAAATAATTTTAAACTTTTCTGTAAGAATATAGGTCACTTTAATAATTGATAATTCAATAATAGCATGTTCAGAACATGTTACTTTGGAAAGGGGGAATGCTGATGTATGTTTTCTTTTCACATAGACACCATATTATCAGTGCTCTTCAGGAAGTGAGAAAGAACCAGAAAGGTTTTCTGAAAGGCTTATCTATCAGTACTATTGTGGAAATGACTTCATCTGTTCTGAAAAAAACTGCTTCCCATTAGGAGTGAACAAAACAATAAAGAGGTAAAGTATTCATATTCTTTTATATTTAAACATTGTACGTTATTTCATTTTCTTAGATAAAAAGGATAATTCTAAGTGAAAATATATAATAAAATAATATTATTAAAGTTAAAAACAAACATTGATCCCCAGTACCCAAAAAAAGCCAAACAAACAAAGGGCTGGGGATTTAGCTCAGTGGTTCCACCACCTGCCTTGCAAGCAGAAGGTCCCGAGTTTAATCCCCAGTACAAAAAAACCCCAAAAATCATTGCATTAGTTAACTACTAGTGCAAAGCCAATTACTCCAGAATTGACTGTCATGGAAACATCTATCATCTCGCATTTTGCAGATCAGGATGAAGAATGGCTGAACGGGGTGGTTTAGCTGAGGGTCTCACGTGTCAGCCTGACTGTGGTTGTCCAGATTAGACTAAGAGGGAGGATCTGTTTCTCCCACCCACATGGCTCACAGCAGGAGGCCTCAGTTTCTCACCAATGGGCCTTTCTTCCTGCAAGGCTCCTTGCACATCTGCATCATGGCGGGTGGCTGAGTCACTACATTCAAGCCAACAATGGTGGGGTGGGGTGGGGGGGTGAGTACTTGCTCTTAAAGAAAAGAGTAGCAAAGAATTTGTGTATATTGTATATTTTTTAAGTTTCTATAGATCAACATAGAATCCCTTTCCTCAAAATAGTGGGTTAAAAGCTGTTTCCAGTTGTAGGTGTCTAGGTGATTCAAGCAAACTTTCCATTGAGGACAGCTAGGAAAACTGAATAAATGTAAAAAAAAATCCACTGAAAAACACCGAAAAGCTGTCAAGATAATAATCAATTGCTGGGACGGGGTACTGAGAAGATGAGTTGCAGAGAAATATGCTCAGTGTTTAAGACCAGTTTGCCTCCAGAGAAGGAGAAGTTTGTTTGCAGAGAAGCAGCCAGGAGCTTGAGGGACTCTTTTGAAATAGTACTGCAGTCAGGAGAATGGGATCTTGGTAAACTTCTAACAGTGGGTTGGGGCTGAAGCTCATCTCATTAAGAAGCAGAATCTGTCTTCCTACCACTTTGAATCTGGGCCAGCCTTATGACTTGCTTTGACAAATTATGCTGTTTCCAAAAGGCCTAGAGCCAGGGATTTAGCTCAATGGTTCTGGCCCCTGACTGGCAAGTCCAAAAGGCTTTGATCACTCTCAGAAGTTTGTTGTATCCATGTGAGGAAGCCCAGACACCCTGCCAAAGGACAAGAAACTATGTGGAAGATAGCCAAGGCAGTCTAGCCTACAGCCATCTACACCTGTACATGTGAGAGATTAGCACAGATCAGCAGAACAACCTACCCAGTCTGGCAGTTGTCCACAGATGCATGAGTGAACCCATCCAAGATGATAGGAATCACCCACAGGAATCAACCCATTGCTAGTTAGCAGAATTAAGGGGTAGATAGAGATCTGTTATTTTAAGTTAATAAGTTTTGAAAGGGGTTTACTACATAGTAAAAGCTAATGTAGATGTATTATTTTCAAGGAAACAAAAGATAAAACAGAATTTTAGTTAGTAGATAATGGAAAACATCTTAAAAGTGAAAATTTCATTTATTAGCTTTCCTGTGGCTGGGAATGAGTACCCAGTACCCACAGCTTAAAGAGGAAGAGGTTTATTTGGCTCATGGTTTCAGAGGATTCAGTGCATGGTAGGCTGGCTTCAAGGCAAGAACATCATGGCAGAAAGGTGTGGCATAAAAAGCTGCTTAGTTCATGGTGGTCCTGAAGCAGAGAGGTTGAAGAGCACAAAGAAAGGGACAGGGACCAGATATAGACCTCAAATTCATACCTCCATGACCTACCCAGACACACCCAGAAGTGTGCTTTATTAATCCTCTGGGCAACTCCCAAGCCAATCAAGTTGACGGTCCACCTTGATTGTCACATTTCATTGATGAAAAATAAAGTGAATGTAATAACTTAGTTAATAGGCTCTATAGCAGGTTAGACAAATAGTTGAAATGATAGTTAAAAGATAGAAGAAGCTGGATGTATAGGCACACGCCTGTAATCCCAGAACATGGGAAGCTGAGGCAGGAGGATGGTGAGTTTGAGGCCAGCCTGGACTGCACAGTAGGTTCCCATCTGGCCAGGACTCCTGTACCAAAAAAAAAAAAAAAAAGAAAACGAAGGAGAAAGAAGAAGCTATAGATTGAAACAAAACTAGTAAAATGAAATAAAACAAAATGAAAACAAAAATAGTAAAGATACAGTGAGAAGTTCTGTTATTTGTGTAACCAGACTTTAAACAAAAGAACAAGAAAATAGAGCAGACACAGTACTTCAAAAAAAAATGATGGCTGAAGAAAAATAAGAACATCTCAGCACATCAGAGAAAACTCCTTAAAAAATCGTAACAAAAAATTCATAGAACAGCTTATCTTAAGAATACAATAGACATGATCGAAATTAAAAACTAAGTGAAATAAAAGTCACAAAAGAGGCCGAGGATTTAGCTCAGTGTTTCCACCGCCTGCCTCATAAGCGCAAGGTCTGGAGTTCCATCCCTGGTACCAAAAAAAAAAAAGTCACAAAAGAGAGCTGGGTGTGGTGCCGCATACCTGTAATTCCAGCCCTCAGGAGACTGAGGCCAGAAGATTGCCACAAGTTCAAGGCCAGTCTGAGCTACATAGCAAGACCTTGTCTTAAAAGAAAAAAAAAGCCAGGAAAGAACAAATACTGTGAATCCACTTACATAAGATACCTAGAGTATGTAGTCAGACTGATAGAAGCAGAAAGTACAATGGTGGTTGTAAGGGAATGGGTGAAGGGAAGAATACAGTGTTTAATGGTTGTAGAGTTTCAGGTCAGGAAGATGAAAGTATTCTGAAGACTGATGGCAGTGATGGTTGCACAGTGTTAATGTATGTACTGAGATGTGCACTTAAAAGTAATTTTTATGTATATTTTATCACAATAAGAAAAAGTACATAATTCCCATGATAGTACAAGGGGAAGCATATGGGCCAATAAAACATATTTTAAATGTAGGTTAAAAAGCAGAGTAAAAAGATACATAGAACAGTTAGGATAAGTAGAGAGTACTTAGATGATGAAGACTCAGTTTTTCATTAAGTATAAATGTAAATTAGCTATAAAGAACTTAGATCATCACATTAGAATTTTTAAAACAAACTATATTATGTAGAATCTCTGGACATGGGTGAAATATTAGGATATCAAGAGATAAAAGCATAGAAAAAGAAATAACTATAAACGCTAAAAAAAGGTAAACTTTAAACCAATAGAATTGTTAAGAGAGAAATATTTAGTGTACCAGAAATAAATGACAATCCAAAATTTGAATACATGTAATAAAATACCTTCAAAATAGAGCAAATGCTTCCAGAACTTGCAGTCTGCAATTATCGTGAGAGATTTTTAACATATCTCCCTAACTGATAGAAGATGCAGACAAAACAAACAGTAATAATTTAGAACATTGGAACTATCTTAATAAACAGCTTCATTTACTGCCCATATGTATATAGAACCTAATAACAAGGACTGCAAATTAAAGACTCTTCGGGCCACTTGAACTCTTTACAAAGGTTGACCATATATTGGACTATAAAATAAGTCTCAATTAGGACTAACAGACTGAAAAAACAAGCATTTTCTCTGAACACAACACCAATAACCTGGAAGTCAGTAACAGAAAGATAAATAGGGAAACCCATGTTTGAAAATGTGCTTCTGAATACCCAACGAGATGAGTGAAGGAAGTCGTGATGAAAATGAGAACATGTTTTAGGGAGTGATAATGGAAATGGTCCACATCGATTTTGAAGGATGCAGTTAAAGCCATGCTCACTGAGCACTGAATGGCTTTGTCATAAAAGAAAATAACTGAAATCTAACGAGCAAAGTATATTACTTCAAAAATTTGGTAAAAGATAACATGACCCAAAGGAAGTATTAAAAGAAATACTGAACTGTAGAAATTTTTGAAGTACAGAAATAAAAATGGACACACAAGCCAGGCATGGTGGCACATGCCTGTATTCCTAGCCACTTGGAACCCTAAGGCTGGAGACGCAGAACTTTGAGATCAGTCTGGGCAACACAACAAGACTCTCTCTCAAAAAAAATTAGGAAAAATCTTAAAGAACAGACAAAGAATAAGAAGTATGGACCAAACCAAAAGTTGATTCTGAAATATAATAACATTTCTTTTATATCAGTTCCTATTGATAAATATGAATTTGTATTAAATGACATGTGATGAAGCTTAAGAAAAAAAGTAAAAAGTCACAAATAGCCAAAGTATTTATATTTATTTTTCAAGAAAGGAGCATCACTACAAATTTTATAGACATTGAAACTATAACAGGATAATCGCTTCTCGGCCTTTTGGCTAAGATCAAGTGAAACTATAACAGGATATTGTAAATGATTTTAGTACATTTAAAGTTTTAGATTATTTAGGCAACTTTAAAAGAAAATTCAAATTAACAGAAATGACACGAATATATTAAAAATATAAGTTAGTCTTATATTTATTAAAGAAATCAAGTCATAAACAAAAACCCACAATATAAAATCCAGGCTCCAGTGGGTTTATTGATGAGTTCTCCCAAATATTTAAAGAGAAACTCAGTCTTAAGAGCTTCCAAAGAAACCAGCAGTCTTGACACCTTCACCGAAAGGAGGCATCACAAGAATGAAGGATAAATAGGCCAGTCTCATGAACATGGATGCAAAAATTCCTAAATAAAATATTAGTAAACTGAATCCAATAATCTGAAAACAATAATTCCTCATGGCCAAATTGACTTTAGACCAGGAATGCAAGGTTGATCTAACATTTGCAAATGAATGTAATTCACTGTAGGAATAAAGATGAAAAATCATCTGGGGATTGCAGTAGATGCAGAAATAGTTGATAAAATTTACCACCCATACATGATAACATTGTTAAAGTAGAAACAAGAGTGCTTCCTTCATTTGACAATGAGTGATCCCAGGTTCTAAGATTTCCTTCGACTGCCAAGCTAATAAGTTAACTTCCCATTTGTTTACTGATACTGACAAAAGACATGAGACTCGAGTCAGGACAAAAGACAGTTCTTTGTCACAGCAGTAACAGTGGCCAGAATATCAGTTTTGTTCCTACTTCCTCCAGGGAAGTCGATGCCTAAACATATGGCAGGGTGCATTACAAATGAACCCTATAAATTATTTCTAAGTGGGCTGAAGAAAACTATCAGACCCTTGTCATGGAGGGAAACATATTACACTGGACAGTGAATAAACTCCCCCTTAATCCAGAATGAGTTGGTGACTGCATAAAGGCCAATATATAGATGTATCCAATCTTTCTCAGTTACAGAAAATGCCACAAAACCTTGTGCATGAGATGTTTTCTATTTGCCGGTGTTTGCCTGACAGCCTGGTGAAGAGAGATCTTATTGTCCCAGGCTGAGCACTACCATTCTTGGAAGGATGCTACAGAACAAAATGTTGCCAGGTCCCCGAAGGCAAGACATGCAGAAATGTGAAAGGTCTCTGGGGAACTGTCTCTGGCAGAAACCATGTACTTTATGCTGAGTTGTATAACAGGAGCTGGGCAGCCTCAGCATGTCTATCAGCCTCTTCTGCTCACTATTGTCCTGGGGATTCCAGCCAGCAAAATAAGAAAGTATAGGCATCTGAGTGGAAAAAATACAACTCTCATTACCTGTAGGATCATTAATGCTGTACATAGGAAATCCCAAAGATCTGATACATAAACCTAGAATTTAAAAGGATTGCTGGATATAAAGACAGTTCTCACAAGGGGGAAATTCTACATACTACCCATAGTGTTAGAAAAATGATTTTTTAAAAAAATGTTCATAGTACCATTTAAGATACCAAATACCCAGGAATATATTTAACAAGACATTCAACCCCTCTATCTGAAAAGTATGAAACATTGAAAGAAATTAAAGAAATTCTAAATAAATTGAGGATTATATCTTCTGTATGAATTAAAAGGTTCAGTACTGTAAAAATACCTATTCTCTTCATCCTGCTCAATACATTTGGTGCTATACTAATAAAATCCCATTAGAAATTTTTTTTTTTTTTGGTACTGGGGATCGAACTCGGGTCCTTGCACTTGCGTAGCAGGTGTTCAAACCACTGAGCTAAATCCCCAACCCCCATTAGAAATTTTTGTGGAACTCAGCAAACAGTTTCTCAGTTCTATGAAAATATAAAAGATCAAGAATAACCAAAACAGTTTTTAAGAAAAATAAAGAAGATTGGCTTTTTCACACGATAAGATTTGTTATAAAGTTACAGTAAGAGAGTGTGGGAAGATGGCAGAGTGGTGAGCAGCAGCGAAAGAGCTTCTCTGAGATCTGGTATCCTTACACTGGAATATAGCAGCACAAGGGCAGTGGGGGGAGGAAAGAATTGAAGTCTGTAGGGAGAGTGAAGAGAGAGACTTTAACTAAGAGGAAGGAGGTATCGAGCAGCCTTCCCAGAGCCTAGATTCTCCATGAGGGAACAGTGGGCCAAACTGAAGACACACAATGACTACTGACAACTCCAGAGGCCTCCACAGAGAAATGCACAGTAGAACACAGCAGTGGACAAACTGGATTGCAGTGGCTGGTGAGTTATCCAGATTCAGACCTCACCCAGGAAAGGGTGATGTAGATGGTAGCCATCTTGAAGAGGGCCAACTCAGCTTGGAACTCAGAACAGCTGCGGGCAGACTCCATCTAGTGACTTCCACTGCCTTGATGTGGGTGCTGAGTTCAAGTCAGCAGGAGGTCAGGGACCAGAGTTCAAGCTGGCAGGAGACACATAGGTTTTTGTAGACTCAAAGAATCTGGTTCCAGCCTCATAGCCAGAAACTAGCCTGAACTTCGGAGGAACTAAAGGGGCAGGCTGGCCGGGATTACCCACTGCCCCACCGTGAAGCTGCAGCTAGCTTCCTGGGATTAATCAATTTGATCTGGACTCTGTTTGCCCACATTGGCTAACAGTGACAGCAGAGACACACCTTGAATTGGACATTTTTGGGTTTATCCTTTTTTTCTCTTTTTTTCCTTCCTTTTTTCCTCCTTTCTAGTTCTTGTTTTGTTTTGTTTTTCTCGATTGAACACATTTTCTAGGCTGTATTTGATGCTGTTGTTATTGTTGATTGTACTACTCTAGCCAAAGTAACATAATTGTGCTAATCAGTTGTTCCTTCTGGTATACCAAGACTGAGATTGCCTAACATTCTTTAAAAAGAAAAAAAACCCTACAGGCCAGTGCCAAAGAACTGGCACCTGGCCCAAGTAGGCAGAAACTGCTCATCCCCAATAAATTGAAGAGGGGGCTACCCAGTCAGGACCCCTCCTGCCCCTCAGGAGCTTTCCTATCAATAAATATCTTCCTACTTAAAAATAAATAATAAATAAATTGAAGTGGTGGGATCCTGCAACAGACTGAAAACCCAAAAACTAGCTACACCTGAAAGACGCTTCTGAGAAGTAGTAATTTCCTAAGGGTTCTGAATACTCGCCATAAGCAATTTACAAGCATCAACTCAGGAATCAAACTTAAAAAAAAAAAAATAGAAAATGAGCCAGGGATTTAGCTCAGTGGTTCCACCGCCTGCCTCGCAAGCACAAGGTCCCGAGTTCAATCCCTGGTACCAAAAAGAAAGAAAGAAAGAAAATAAGACACTTAAACAAGGTGCTAGCTCATAGAACATGCTTAAGTAAATGCAAAGGAAAGAATTCCATGCATATTACCAGACCATAGTGCAATTAAATTGGAAATCAATGGCAAAAGAAACCGTAAGAACTTCATAAATACATGGAAATTAAATAACACCCTCCTGAACAACCAGTGGGTCACAGATGAAATTATAGAAGAAATCAAACAATTTTTACAATTAAATGATAATGACAATATAATATACTGGAACTTATGAGATACAATTAAATGATTATGACAGTGTAACATACCGGAACTTATGGGACGCAATGAAAGCAGTTCCATGAGGGAAATTTATAGCAGTGAATTCCCATATCAGGAAAACAGAGCAGGCTCAAATGAAAAACCTAATGTTGGGCTGGGGATTTACCTCAGTGGTTCCGCCACCTGACTCATAAATACAAGGAGAGTTCGATCCCCGGTATCAAAAAAAAAAAAAACCTAATGTTGAACCTCAAGCTTCTAGAAAAAGAACAAGTCAAGCCCAAAGCTCATACAAGGGAGGAAATTATAAAATCAGAGCAGAAATTAATGCAGTGGAGACTAGGAAAACAATACAAAGAATCAATGAATCCAAGAGTTGGTTCTTTCAAACATTAAATAAAATTGATAAACCCTTAGCCAACCTTATCCAGAAAAAGGAAAGAAAAGACTCAAATTCATACAGTTAGGAATAAAAAGGTTGAAATCACAAGAGGTCCTGCATAGATCCAGAAGATCGTCAATACCTACTTTGAGAACCTATATTCTAATAAGATGGAAAATACAGACGAAATGGACAGATTCCTAGATACATATGAATTACCAAAACTGAATCAAGAACATACAGAAATTCAAAATAAACCAATATCAGCCAATGAAATTGAATATGTAATTTTAAAACTGCCAACAAAGAAAAGCTCTGGTCCTGATGGATTCACTGCTGAATTCTATAAGAAATCTAGAAAAGCCAGGGATTTAGCTCTGATTTCATCCCCTGCTGCGCAAGCGCAAGGACCCGAGTTTGATCGCCAGTACCAAAAAAAAAAAAAAAAAATCTAGAGAAGACTTAGTGCCGCTACTCCTCAAACTCTTTAATGAAATTGAAAGGGAAGCAATACTCCCAAATTCATTCCTGGAAGCAAGCATGATCCTGATTCCAAAACCAGAGAAGGATCTAACCAAAAAGAATTATAGGCCAATCTCCCTAATGAACATAGATGCAAAAATGCTCAATAAGGGCCAGGGATTTGGCTCAGTGGTGCCGCTGCATGCCTCGCAAGCACAAGGTACTGAGTTCGATCCCTGGTACCAAAAAAAAAAATTGCTAAATAAGATAGTGGTATACAGAATGCAGCAAATTGTCAAGAAGATTATACACCATGACCAAGTTGGATTCATCCCAGGGATGGAGGGATGGTTCAACATACACAAATCAACAAATGTAATACACTATATTAACAGAGCGAAGGACAAAAACTATATGATCCTCTCGATGCAGAAAAAGCAATTGACAAGATCCAACATCCATTCATGATAAAAAAGTCTACTGAAAATTGGAATAGATGGTCTTTATCTCAATCTAATAAAAGCCATCTATGAGAAACCAACAGCCAACATCATACTAAATGGTCAAAAACTGAAAGCTTTCACTCTAAAATCAAGAACAAGACAAGGATGTCTACTGTCACCACTCTTATTCAATATAGTTCTGGAAACATTAGCCAGACCAATTAGACAAAAGAAAGAAATAAAAGGAATAAGGATAAGAAAGGAAGAAGTTAAATTATCATTATTTGTGGATGACATACTCTACATAGAAGACCCCCAAAACTACCAAAAGACTTTTATATTTTATAACCAAATTCAGTGGCATAGCTGGATACAAAGTTAACACTTAAAAGTCAATAGCCTTCCTGTACACAAACAACAGACTTATGGAGAGAGAAATTAGAGAAACAATCCCTTTCACAATAGCTTCCAAAAAAATGAAGTACCTAGGAATCAATCTAACAAAGGAAGTAAAAGACCTCTACATTGAAAACTATAGTACTCTGAAAAAAAGAGATTGAAGAGGATATCAGAAAATGGAAAGATACTCCTTGTTCTTGGATAAGAAGAACCAATATAGGGAAGATGGCCATACTTCCAAAATAGTTATACAGATAGATTCAATGCAATCCCAATCAAAATCCCAACAGCATATCTCACAGAATTAGAAAAAAATCCTAAAATTCATTTGGAATCAGAAGAGACCTAGAATAGCAAAGGCAATTCTGGGCAACAAAGGCAAAGCAGGAGGTATCACAATCCCTGACTTTAAATTATACTACAAAGCTGTGGTGATAAAAGCAGCATGATACTGGCGAAAGAACAAACCTGAGGATTAATGGAACAGACTAGAGGATGCAGAGACAACTCCAAACACACTCGGCCACCTAATCTTTGACAAAGGATCCAAATACCTTCACTGGAAGAAAGCCTCTTTAATAAATGGTGCTGGAAAAACTGGATTTCTACATGCCAAACATTGAAACTAGACCCATATCTTTCACCACACACTAACCTAAAATCAAAATGGATTAAAGATCTAAATATTAAAACAGAAACACTAAATCTGCTGGAAGAGAGAATAGGTAGAACTCTTGAGGACATAGGAGTACGCAGAGACTCCATGAACAAAACCCAGACCACATGAGAAATACTACAAAGAATCAGCAACTGGGACCTCATCTTATTAAAAAGCTTTTGCACAGCAAGAGAAACCACCAACAGAGTGAAGAGACAACCCACAGAGTGGGAAAAATTTTTTTACCAGCCATTCAGATAAAGGACTATTATCTAGAATATATAAAGAACAGGGCTGGGGATTTAATTCAGTGGTTTCACTGCCTGCTGCGCAAGCTCAAGGACCTGAGTTTGATCCCTGGTACCAAAACAAATAATAAATAGAATATATAAAGAACTCACCCCCCCCCCAAATTTAAAGACCCATTGCAAAAATGGGCATCTAAAATAAAAAGACCCTTCTCAGGGCTGGGGATTTTTTTTTTTGGTACCGGGGATCGAACTAGGGACCTTGCGCTTGCGAGCCAGGTGCCAGAAACACTGAGCTAGTCCGGGGATTTAGCTCAGTGGCATCGTGCTTGCCTCACAAGCACAAGGTCCTAAGTTCGATCCCCGGTACAAAAAAAAAAAAAAGACTTTTCAGATGAAGAACAAGAAATGGGAAATAATTATATGTAAAAATGTTCAACATCACTGGTCATTTGAGAGTTGCAAATTAGAACAATGGTGAGATTCCATCTTACTCCAGAAAGAATGGCTGTGACCAAGAAATCAGCCAACAACAAATGCTGGAGGGGCTGTGGGGAAAAAGGAACCCTTCTCCACTGTTGGTGAGAGTGTAGACTCGTACAACCACTGTGGAAATCAGTGTGAAGATTCTTCAAAAAACTAAAACTAGAGGTTCCATTTGACCCAGCTATACCTCTTCTTGGTATCTTTCCAAAAGAATTAAAAGCATCATACCACAGCAGTATATGCACACCTATTTTATAGCAGCAGAGTTTGTAATAGCTAAATTTTGGAAACAGCCCTAATGCCTATCAACTGACGAGTGGATAAAGATGTTTTTTTATACAATGGTGTACCACTCTGCCATAAAGAAGGATGAGCTTCAGACATTTATAGTTAAATGAATGGATCTTAAGACCATATTCTTAAGTGAAAGAAATCAGACACGCTTGTTTAAATACTGCATTGTTTCTCTGGTGTGAGAAACTGGAAGTGGAAATAAGGACTGAAGTATATAATGGATGTTGTGAAATGGAAAGTGTTCAGATGGGAAGGGGAACAAGGAAGGAGAAAGGAAGGAAAGGACAAAAAAGTGAAAATAGAAGGAAAAAGTAGAAACAGCTTTCGTACATAGGGAGGAGAGGGGGCTTGAGGGGGAATAGGATAAAATAAAATTTATTTTAAAAATAAATCTCTGTAAAAAAAAATTGCTAGGCTATAGGAAAAAACTGATGTGAGAACTATTCAAAAGTAGAAATAATTTTCCCAAAAAACCTTTCAAATATATTTAAACAAGACTTATTGTCTCTATCTATGGACAGTTCCTTCCCCCCTCAGCCAGTATGAGTTACTAATACACTTCAATTACAAGCAAGGGGAAAAAACTAAGAAATTAAAGTCAGTACTAAATAAATTTAAATGTTATGTTAAGCTTAGTGCATATAATACGTTCCTTATTTTGAGCACCCATAAATTGTGCAACTTTCCTTAAAGAAAACTTGGTTTTTCCTTGCCCTCACCAAGTAAATATGAACAAATATTTAAAGAATAGCAATTTGAAACCTTTTTGTAGCCTCCTTATGGCTCACATATCAGACATTGTTCTTGACAGGCCTTCTCCCTGTGCCAAAAACACACCGAAACTTCTTAATGCCCACTTCCTGCCCATCTTGCCCTAGCATTTAATGAACTCCTCAGTGTCCCCAGCTCTGTTCTAGATACCATAAGTAAGACAAGCTGAGGCCAGGATAGTATTGAAATCATAGAACAGTTGAGACATTTCAAAATGATAAAAATCCATGCAACAGCTAATAGTCTTCCTGGCACATAACAAATGGTTACTTGAAATGTTTTACTTCCTCAGTTATATTCCCCAGGCTCCAGAAAAGCTATTTGCGCAGCTTCAAAAAAACAATCCCTTCATCTGCTTTCCAAGATAAGGATTTTCTCTTATAATTAAAAAAAAAATTGCCCGAGTTCGATCCCCGGTACCAAAAAAAAAAAAAAAAAATTGCTAAAAATAGGAAATGCGCAGGCTGAAAAAGCAAAGGTGACCCAGGCATGGTGGCACACACCTGTGATCCCAGCACACAGGAGTCAGAGACAGAAGGATCGCTGTGAGTTCGAGGCCAGCCTGGGCCACATAATGAGTTCAAAGCTAGCCTGAACTACATTGTAAGACCTGTCTCAATAAAAAAAAAAAAGCAGAGGTGAAAACTGGAACTCAAATATGTGTACATGCTACAACATTGATATACCTCAAAATCATATGCTGTGTTTTAAAAAATCAGCCACAAAATTTCACCCACTTTATAATTTCATTTATATGAAGTTTAAGATAGATAAATCCATAGAAATAGAATGCAAATTGGTGGTTGCCAGGAGCTAGTGAAAGAGAAGAATAAGAATTTCTTAATGGAAACAAAAATTCCTTTTGGCAGTGATGAATATGTTTTGGAACTAGGTAGAGGCAGTGATGCACAATCTTGTGAATATACAAGTTGTGGCTAATGCTGTTGACTACTTGGTTTTAGGTTTTTTGTTGTTGTTGTTGTTCTTTTGGTACATTTTAGGTATACAATTCATTTACATTTATCATTGGGTGTTTGTACCTGTACATGATATATCTTGGTTCTTATTTTTTTTCCCCATT
>NW_004624847.1:3151607-3162855 GCF_000247695.1 Heterocephalus glaber
AAGTTGGGGATTGTGATACCCCCAGCCATGTCTCTGTTGCTTAGAATTGCTTTAGCTATTCTAGGTCTCTTATGGTTCCAAATGAATTTTTGGACTGTTTTCTCTAGTTCTGTGAAGTATATTGTTGGAATTTCAATTGGCATTATGTTAATTTCACCTCAATAAAAATTTTAATTTAAAAATATTAAAAATGTCATATTTAAAGGTAATTAAAATAATGACATGACTACTCAACACCATGTTAACTTATAAACCCTTCCCCCAAAACACACAGCATTCCCTCTATACAAAGGTAACCACTATTCTAAATTTGGTTGTTTCTTGCTTTTAACTTTCCAATTATGCTTGTATCCTACATATTTATTTTGCCTGCTTTTGAACTTTATATAAAAAATGTATTCTTCTGTGACTTGCTTTTTCCTATTTAATGTTTCTGAGATTCATCCATATGTTGTTCATGTAATAAGTCATTCCATTGTTATATGAGTCCCATCATTTGAATAAACCACAATTTATGCATTCTTTTTAAAAAAGGAGTGTGATCTTGGTACAAGGACAGACAAATATAGATAATAGGAAAAGAGAACTCCAGAATAATCATGCAAATGTGTAATCACTTGATTAAGATGAGGGCGGCATTGCAAAACAATAGGGAATAGAACCATCTTTTCAATAAATTGTCTTGAGTTAATTAGATCTGATCTCCATATTAAAATAAATTCCCACCTATCAGATTGGCAAGTGTTCTGATACACTGCTGTTGGGACAGCCAGTGGAAATGAAGGAAAGTTCTCCATGCTTTTAAATTTCAGTGGCACCACACCTGCCTCAAAAGTGCAAGGTCTTGGGTTCGATCCCCAGAACTGGAAAAAAAAAAAAAGCCAGCCCAGCTACATAGCGAGACCCTGTCTCAAAAATAAAAATATAGACACTCCCTATTCCTGGATAGATAGAGTTTAACAGTATTAATTCTATCACTAAAACCAATATATAGATTTAATGCAATCCCTATTAAAATACCAAAAAATTTTTGCAGCTCTAGAAAAAAGTCTTAAAATTCATATTTAGCCAGAAGAGACCCAGAATAGCCTAGCAAAAGGAACAAAGCAAGAGGCATCATGATTCCAGATTTCAAGATATAAGACTAGCAATTATAGTAACAAAAATAGCATGCTTCTGCCACAAAGATAGACATGTAGGCCAATGGAATAGAATTGAAGATCCAGAAACAACCCTGTGCACTTTCAGTCATCTTGAGTTTTGACAAAGGAACCAAAAACATGTTGGAGAAAAGACAGCCTCTTGAACAAATGGGAAAACTGGTTATCCACATGCAGAAGAATGAAATTAGACCATACCTCTCACCCTGTATTAAAACAATCCAAATGGTTCAAAGACCTGGGTATAAAAACAGAAACTGCTGCAAGACAACAAGGTGGAAACACTTGAAGTTCTGGGTACATGCAAGGATTTTCTGAACAGAACTCCAGTAGCACAATAAATAATACCAAGAATCACCAGATGGGAGTACATCAAATTAAAAAGCTGCACAGCAAAGGAAACAACCTACAAAATTGGGGGGAAATTTTGCCAGCTACTCTTCTGATAAAGGACTGATAATTAGGATATACCAAAAACTCAAACCCCAAAGCCAACATTCTTTTCAAGAAATGGGCAAATGAGTTGAATAGATACTTCTCAAAAGAAGTACAAATGGCTGATAAGTACATGAAATGATGTTCATCATTTTTAGACATGTCTTAGTTACTTTTCTCTCATTCCTGAGACAAAAGATCCGACGTCCAAAGTTGAGGGAGGAAAGGCTTATTTGGCTTGCAGTTTGTAGAGGTTTCAGACCATAGTTGGTTGGCTCCCAGGCAGAGTGGCATAGCAGAGGGGCAGAAAGTAGCAAAGCAACAAGGGACCTTAATAGTATCTTCCTGCCCCTTTCATCTTATCCAGGCTACTTAGGGTGGGTAGTACTCACAACCTTAATCCTAGCGCCCTTGAGCCTAGCACTGCACCATGAATCAGTCCCAGAGTCACACATTCTAGATCCAACCACCTCTGAAAAGCCCCACCTGTAACCACATGAAGCTTTAGGGGGACATCTGAACACAAGCTATAACAAGACATAAGGGAAATGCTAATCAAAACAGCTGAGTTTCATCTTACTACAGTCAGAAAGGCTGAAACCAAGAACACAGATAACAAATGCTGGTGAGAATATGGGGAAAAGGAACCTTTTGTGGATGGGAACATAAATAGTATGACCACTGTGGAAAGCAGTGTCTTAGCTCTGGAAATACCCCTGATGCCCATCAGCGGATGGATGGAGAAAATGTGGTATAAGTACACAAGGGAATTCTATTCAGCCACAAAGAAGGTTGACTTCAAGTCTTTTGCAGGACTATGGACAGATCTGGAGACCATAATGTTAAGTGAAACGGCAGACACAGAAAGTTAAATATCACGTGGTTTCTCTCAGGAGAAACCCAATTATAAATAAAGGAGTAAAATAAAGCAGACCTGATGGGGAAGGGGAGGATAAGTATATGAACCCCCCAAACCAATGTAAATATCATATATTGCAAACAGGTGCAAACGTACCAATAAAAATGGTGTACAACTAATACAAAAGATTATGGGGGGAGACGAGAAAGTGAATGTCTCTGGATATATTTAGTTTTGACTTTGGAAATGCAAATGCTTTGTGTGTGCAAATATAAAATTTTAAAGGAAAGAAATCTTTAAAAACTAAAATGAAATGTATACATTAAATTGGTTACACAACTACATGAGGTCCTATTTCATTTACATTTATATAGCATTTTAACTATACTTTAGGTGATAGAGTAAACTGCATTTAGTTGTCTAATAGTAATATTTTGAAACATATAGAGAGGATGGATATGTTATTGTTAGAAGTCAGAGTCTTAAGAATGAGAAATCAGGTGGAAGATCAAACCTGAATTTAGATATTCTGTATTATTCACGTGTGAATTGAAAGTAATACAAAGTTATGATTTTGTATTTTTTAAATCCCTATTTTGGCTCTGTACACTGAAAACACTTAGAAGCAGTACGACTTAATAATATTACATAAAACTCGCTTCCAGGTGGTCACCGCTAAATACTATTTCCTATTTCTCTTTCCTCTTTGCATCTCTTTTAGCCACAAATTTAAATAGACTGCTTTATATTTTTCTTTAAGGGGCTTTGGGGGGGGGGGGATTTTTTTCTTTTTTCTTTTTTGGTACCAAGAATTAAACTCAGGGCCTCCCATTTGACTTTCTTAATGATTATCTTAACTACCATGTTGCTCCTGCCATCAGTAATCTCTCTCTCTTTTTTTGTATGTTAAAGTTTTATTAAATTCCAATACAAAAACATTCCAAAGACGTGATCTGTAATACCTAAGAGTTCTGTTTAATTACCAGTCAAACAAGGAAGACATTTTGGAATACATTTTTGGAAGATATTTTATCATTCCATTTCTTTTACAGCCAGTATAAAGCCAGATGATGAATCAAGAACCGATTCTTTTCTCAATGGGAGCAAAATTAATGGGTCTGTAAACAGTTTGCTAAACAGGTGCCTAGTCATTTAAGCATACTCTTGAATTTAGCATTCATACTACAATTAGCCTCTGTTATACAGTATCTTAGAAATCTAAATAAAATCTCAAGGGCCAAAAAGCCCTCACTGAAGCACTAAGTTAAGTAATTAGATTATGGAAGACTGGAACCAAGATCTGTTTTCAAGTGAAGCTACTTAATTTTGGTCAATATCCTCATGGTCAGTGATTACGAGTGTAAACCAATGAGGCTTAAAAGTTTTGCATTATTTAGGGGCCAGGGATTTAGCTCAGTGGTTCCAGCACTTGCCTCACAAGTGCAAGGTCCCAAGTTAGATCCCCAGTACCAAAAAAAAAAAAAAAAAAAAGATTTTGGATTATTTTGCCAATCACAAATGTTAAGCATGATAATAACTATATTATGGGGGGGGCTCTCAAAAATTGAGTTGGTTCCTCTAACTGAACAATTCAAATGTTCCCTTGCAAACATTATCATTTGTATTATTGTCTCTGGTCTCCCAGGCAATACAGTATTAGGATTTCTAAAACTGGGAGTTGAGGATAGAGTAGGATTACCAATATAGTAATCAAGTAGCCAGTGTTTCCAGTTTCAAGGGTACTTTGCATCATCTTAGCAATGTTTCAAGTTGTTACTTTTGTTTCTGGATGTTACTCCTCCTTTAGTTTTGTTGTAAAACTTAACCATTTTCTCTGATAAGCTAATAAAAAATGTTCTACTTGCTGAAAATCAGACACTGCTGGGTAAAGAGTTACTGCTTATAGCTGTCATTTTTTCTGATTTGACTTTTGTGTGTGTGTGTGATATTGGGTGACCAAATCCAGGGCTTCACACATGCTAGACAAGTGCTTATCCCCAACCCTTAATTCAACTTTCTGATATTCAGTGGAATTTTTTCCAAAATGCAAAATTGTTTCCATGACTTCAGCTAAATAAAATGAAAGGCAAAGCTATAAATCTACACAAATAGCCACAAGAACTTCCTGAGTACCTCCACTTACCAATTTCTTTCCCTGTCTCCATTTGGTCAATTTTAAGTAACTACCAGTCCCTAGTTAAGTGTTAATCAACGCTAATGGCTTCCTCAGATTCACAAAAACCCTGGAAGGCAAAACCTACTGCCTGTGCCAAACCAATGCTGATAAACACTGCTTGTGCAACTGTTGTGCCTTATTGACAGTCAGCATTCTTCTGCTTCAACAACTCTTAGTATTTTGATTTCCCGATGCCAGCTTTATCTACTGGGAATAAATCAGCACTCCATGACCACAATGACCATAGTCCTCAACCATCTTTGCTGTTTCACAGGCATTTGATTCTTTAAATGTGACGTGGAATGCTGATAGATTGACTTTTTAGAAGTCATAAGCCTTTAGGAAGTTGGAGATAACTTCATTGCTTATCTATTTCTCCTTTGCAATCAAGCTGCTCCTTTAAAAGTGAGACACTACAAAGTTGCAAAAATTTGAAACAGAGCAAACATCATTTGCAGTTTCATGGTTGGTTTTGGCCAAACTTTTTATTTAGTATTCTGTAGTTGTTTAACACACACTTAAATGGTCTTACTGGGGAGGGGGAAGGGGAGGTTCTTGGCAGATTTTCAAGGAAATGTCAGAAAGGTAAATTATGGCCAGCATTATCCATTTGCTTTTGTGGGTTTACTGGACAAATAGCACTTTCCTTGCATAGATATCTGATCTCAGGCTTTTCCATACTGAGAACATGGAGATTTAAGTTGGAAGACACCCTGAAATCCTAAGAGTGTACCCAACCACCCTCTAATAGCTAGCTTGTCTGTACAGGCAGAATGGTTCATCTCTCAGTGGAGATCAATGTACATCTAGATGACTAGATGTTTGTGGAAGATCTTAGAATCGCTTACCTTATTTACTGGGAAAATTCAGGAAGTGGCCTTTAGGGACTTTTTTACTTGGAAAATTACAACACTTGTACAAGTCAAGTCTTACAAACTTAAACATTTGCTTGTTGAGAAGTCATAAAATCAAACTTAAACATGTTTTACTTTTCTTTCCTCACAAGAACATAAAAATTATGAAGGGGAACTTAACAGGAAATGTTTAAAAAGTAACACAATTTTCCTTTTAGTAGTCCTTGGGTAGTTATGGTCTTGATGTTTCCAAAGGGTCAAATAATCAGTTATATGCCTTCTTCATGCTTGGTACCCTGACACCATCTTGGTACGTTGGTTACTCTTTATAACCTACTCTCCCCCAACGATCGTTTGAGAAGACATACTTACAATGAAGTACTGGCTGGGCAGCGCCATAGCTTTGTACGTGAGTGCACAGGTCTGTGTACCAGAGAGATGCAAGGTTCCCAGCACCCCAGAAGTCCTGCTGTGCCCATCTCTCATTTCCCACCCCTACATAGCTCTGCCCACCAAGGTGACTCTGTTTTCTGCCTGCTCAGAACTCAGCTGAAAGATAACTTCCTGCCCACAAGGAACAAGAGAAAAGAAAGAAAGGAAGTCCAAAAGATAGTTTAAAATAGTGACAGATGCTACAAAGCAAAGCAGTAGGCTAGAAATGATGGGTGTATACTTCTACTAAAGTATCTGAGGTACTTCACTGTGAGGAAAGTAGCTTTAACAGTTGGCTGCCAGCAATTTTCTGTTTAAAATACCATATCAAGCTCTACTTTTCCTGTTAAAGCCTGAGAAGTTCTCTGTATATATAATGTCCAGTGATCTATTTCTGTTAATCTATTAAGAGTTCACTGATAATAATTAATCAAGGAATAGAGCTTAATGGTAAATGAGTACATATGATAGTCATGTATACTCTAAATGAGGCATGAAAATAGTTGGTTCACTACTAGAGTAGACTGATAGATATATATACTTTTATGGGCTGTTGGGTTTGCCATAAACAACACATTTTAATGTCAATTTTTGCCTTCTGTTCTTGACCCTATAGAGTTTCCTTGGAAAGCATGAGTGCCCATCTTCAGAAAATGTTCTACAGCAAGCACATAAGAAAGAGTTGTGGTAAAGCAAGATTGATATAGTTAAATAGATTTATAAGTGGACTTAGCTGTTAAAATATTCTACTTAATTGCTCTCCTTTAAAATCTAGCAACACATGGATAATACTAATATCTATAAAATTGAAATACAATTTTAATGGGTTTATAAACTATTTCAAACTTGTTTAAGGACTTTAAGCTACATATTTTAATCAGAAAAATAATCGTCATGTCCATTTTTAAAATCCTTTGTTAAGTAAATTTTAAAACTACGTTGACCATTGTTATTATTTCAGAGTTCATTAAACAATTTCTATATATAACCTGAAGGTCACATCTTTGTTCTAATTTTTATTTAATAGTCTTACATTGGACCATAGGATAACAAGCAAATAAACTAAATCTATAGACACACGTTTTGGAGCATTTATATTTTTAAGCATCAAAGACAAGAATGGGGCCGGGGATTTAGCTCAGTGGTTCCGCCGCCTGCCTCACAAGCGCAAGGTACCAAGTTCGATCCCCAGTACCAAAAAAAAAAAAAAAAAAGACAAGAAAATTGGCTGGGTGTGGTAGCACAGGCCTATAATCCCAGTCCTTGGGAGGCTCAGACAAGAAGATAGAAAGTTGGAGCATAGCCCAGGCAATTTAGCAATTTAATGACTCTGTCTTGAAAAATAAAAAAGAGCTGGAGATATAGCTCAGTGCAGAAGTCCTTGGTTAAATTTCCAGTACTGAAATAAGTAAATAAACAAAATTACTTATAGAATTTAATGCATTTTTATGTTTTATGACTTCAGTATAAAACAGTCAGATGCGTTGTCACAGGGAACGATGAATCAGCCTGTGGGTAGATTGGTAAAGGACTGTACTGAGATTTAAATTATCACTATATTGCTTGGGTATCTTCTGTGGTAAATTCTGTTGTATTAGGTGAGAGTGTAAATTGAAACAATTTTCAAAAGCTAATTTGATGCCCTGTCTAGTAGCAATATAGAATATAAACTTTTGGGCTGGGGATTTGGCTCAGTGGTTCTGGCACCTCCCTCACAAGCACAGGGTCCCGAGTTCGATCCCTGGTACCAAAATAAAAGATAGAATATAAACTTTTTAATTGCTTTTTTAAAGTAATAAAATTACTATTGAAAGTTACATTTTTATTAATAGTAGGATTAACACCTGTCTTGAAAGCGCGAGGTCCCGAGTTCGATCCCCAGTACCAAAAAAAAAAAGATTAACATTTAAGGATCCTTTTCCAAATGTTTAGGTCACATCCATTATTTACTTGGTGTCATTTGATTTTAAATTACTCATTTAAAACAATGCTGAGATTCCATCTCACTTCAGAAGGAATGGCTGTTATCAAGAAATCAATCAATAACAAATATTGGTGGGGCTGTGGGGAAAAAGGAACTCTTCACTGTTGGTCAGAGTGTGGACAGGTGCAACCACTGTGGAAATCAGTGTGGAGATGCTTCAAAAAACTAAAACTAGAGGTTCCATTTGACCCAGCTATCCCCTTTCTTGGTATCTTCCTGGGGAAAAAAAAGCATCATACCATAGCAATATATGCTCACTCATGTTTATAGCAGCACATTTTATAATAGCTAAAGCTTGGAAACGGCCCAAGTGCCTATCAACTGACGAGTGAGTAAAGAAGATGTGGGTTTTTTCAATATACTGGAGTACTACTCTGCCATAAAGAAGGATATGCTTGAGACATTTCTAGCTAAATGATTGTACCTTGAGACATACTTTTAAGTGAAATAAATCATACTATTTCTCTGGTGTGAGAAACCAAAAGTGTAAATAAGGACCAAAATGTCTAATAGATATTGGGAAATGGGAAGCACATGTTCAAATGGGAAGGGGAACAAGGGAGAGGGGAAGAGGAAAGGAAAGAAAGGATCGAAGGAAAAAATGGAAACAGTTTTTGTAAATAAGGAGGGGAAGAGAGGTTGAGGGGAGGGGAACGGGAAAAAAGCAAGATCTATCATGCACAGGTACAAATTCCCTATGAGGAATGTTATGTATATCTAAAATGCACCAATAAAAAAAGGTTTAAAATGAAAAAGATTACCCATTTAACATTTGTTTTGTATACTTATTCATAATAAAGGCAGTTATCTATAGTTTCACTATAAATCTAATACCTTCTGCAAATGGAATTTTAAAAACTACTATGTTTGTGATATGTAATAGTTACATTTATTTTAGGGAATTGAGATAGATAGATAAATATCCCCTAACCATCCCTCTGATCCCCTGCTCTCTCTTCTAAAAACTTCGCCTCTGTGCTTCCTATAATTTCTCCTTTATTTTACTCTTTAATTAATTTATTTTTTGGATTTCTCATATAAGAAAAACCATGCAATATTTAATTTTGTATATCTGACTTATTTCACTTGCCATTATAGTCTATTTTAGTTATTATAGTCATTTAGGCAATTTCCAAAGCTTACCCATTGTGAATTGCATGGCGGTAAACATGGTTGTACATGTACCACTGTACAATGTCTTTAACTCTTGGGAATATACCCAGAAAGAGGTATAGCTCAATCTAATGGAATTTCAAGTCTACGACCATACCACCCTGAATGCGCCCAGTCTTGTCTAATGGAATTTCAATTTTTGTTTTTTTGAGGAATCTCTACTTCTTCCTTTCCTATTCTTATCCCTTTTATTTTTCTCTTTCCTGATCATTCTGGCTAAAGTTTTCAGTGCTATATTGAACAGGAGAGTAAGAATTCAATGGCATAAAAAATTTATTCACTGAAATTTCAGAAAATGTTCCAAATCTAGGGAGTAAAATGGATAGCCAGTTAAATGAGGCATTTAGAACCCCAAATAGACATTACCAGTAAAAGACTTCTCCATACCATATCATAGTCAAAATCCCAGAAATTCAGAACGAAGAGAAAATACTAAAAGCTCTTAGAGAAAAATGCCGAATACCTTACAAAGGTAAATGTATCAGAATAACAGATTTCTCAACAGAACTCTTAAAGGCCAGGAGAGCTTGGAGTGAAGTTTTTTCAGCCTTAGAAGAAAATACTTGCCAACCTAGAGTACTATACCCTCCAGCATTACCCTTCACCATGGATGGAAACATAAAGACTTTTAAGCTCATTGAACACCTTAGTAATTCCTTCAACACAGATGCTTGTTGGTCTCTGACCTCTTCAGTTATTTTAGCTATTTGCTGTGTTCTTTGGAAATTCATCTATTTCAGTGCCTGTAAAACCAGCTTTTGGGGAATTAAGAATTTTGGGAATCTTGCTGCCTTTTTTTGTCATGATTCTTGTGTTGAAGGTTGTAGATCAGTTGGGACAGAAAGCTCTGCGGCCAGAGTAGACATCTTTTTAGTATGTGGGTTTCTCCCTTGGTGTGTCCTTGGCTTTGGGTGTGATGTAGTGTGCAGGCACCTACTCTCATCTACTCCAGGTTCCCAGTTCAGTCCTTAGCACTGCCTCCAGGGCCAGAACGAGTGTCAATAATAACAGCATCCCAAGAAGGAATCATGTATCGATACTTAATTTAAAACTTGTTTTAAAAGTTTTAAACTCTTGGGAGTAGTGGTGATGAAGAATAGGCTGAGAAATAGAAGAAAAAGGAAAGGGAGGAGTAAAGTAAAATGAGATAAATGTTGATGGTATTATTTTTATGCCCAGAGAAAAGTGGAAGGGAGAGGTTTGACTCACTATGTGAGGGACAGAGACAGAGGAGAAGAAGGGAGAGGGGAGGGGAAAATACAAAGTCAAGAATGTGAGGGGCTTAATGGGTGTTGGAACCAATTAATCACAGA
Source organism: Heterocephalus glaber (assembly GCF_000247695.1). The sequence continues at coordinate 3,161,994 of NW_004624847.1, forward strand.
ACTCTACCTGTCGAAAGCCAGTACTGGAAGATGTGAGAAGCGACCCTTGCAGAAGGGGAATCCAGTAGGTCATTGTAAATCACTGCAGGATAAATTTGAGTCATTTGTAGGAAAATGGATGCATTTTGATACCATAATGTTCAGTGAAATAAATCAGGCACAGAAGACTAAATATTCCATAATTTCTCTTATATGAGAAACCCAAAATAAAAACAGAACAAAAGATGATAGGAAACAGACTCTGTGGAAATGGGAAGGAGATCTGAACATGGGAGACAGGAGTGAGAGGAGGGGAAGGGAAAGTAAAAATGGTTTCAGATCTGTACCAATTCCCTAAGTTGAACGTAATTATTCTGTACCATAAACATACAGTAAAAAACTGGTGGCCCACGCCTGTGATCCCAGCACTCGGCAGGCTGAGGCAGGAGGATCGCTGCAAGTTTGAGGCCAGCCTGGGCTATATAGTGAGTTCAGAGCCAGCCTGAACTACAAAGGGAGACCCTGCCTCAAAAAAAAAGAGAAAACAATAGAAAACATAAGAGAAAAAATTACTATGTTTAATTGAAGGAAGACATAAAAAATATCATTTGAAATTACGAAGTTCAGTTTTTTCAAAATAATAAAGTCCTCTCCCAAGAACTAAAGGATCTGGAAACCTCTGAAAATTAAAGTGCTTCCAACTATAACCATTAGATGGATAGCTGTCATTATACTGCTCAAATTAAATTTAGAAAATTTGAAGCTGGGCATGGTGGCACACACCTGTCATCCCAGCACCCAGGAGGCTAAGACAGGAGGATCGCTGCAAGTTCGAGGCCAGCCTGGGCTACATAGTGAGTTCAGGGCCAGCTTGAACTACAAA